>JARPRH010000447.1:565225-578482 GCA_031763665.1 Calameuta haemorrhoidalis | reverse complement strand
CAGCCAAGGAATGATGGACGAGCTTCTAATAGCGACTGTGCTTTGGCGCGAGTCCAAAAAATCAAGGAAAATTGGAAAACACTTTATCTTTGGAACATCGCGTTACGCGACGTATTTATTTCTAGAAGCTTTTAAGCCCACCGACAATGCCATTCGTAAAGGATTGGTCGATCCGTACTGTAATTATGACGGAAGAGAGAGAAAACGGTCCATTTGTAAGAATCGAAAGGGTCGTGAATAAAAATATAAAGATCATTAATAAAATAAAAAAAATTTATGGATACAGCTGGGTAAAATTTATATTCCAAAATATAGTCCATTTTTCAAATTTCAACGTTCGCTGTGTCGTACGATGAAAATTTTTTATTCATATATTTTTTTCCTTCGTCGTTCTATTATCAATCGGGGGTCCTGAGGTGATACTAATTAATTAGAGCCCAGAACGCTAATCAACGGAGGAGATGCGCCACCCGGTATATTTGGTAGTCAAATTGGACTTCGAATTTTATCTATTCTATATACACACACATAGTGAACCAATTAAGCTGGACACCCTGTATGTATATATTTAAGCATATGTAACATGCATGTGTGTATATATGTATATACTACGACAAATCTCAGACCGGAAGACAACTAAGTCGACGTCATTAATTCAAGCCGCCACGTCCACTTTCCGGACTAAGCCAAAGTGGCCTCTTTGAAGTCCCCGCAGACCTTGACCTGTTAAGAGGATGGAAAATGGTTAAAGGAGGTTTTTCAAAATTCCCGCGCTCATTACCAAAAGAACGGAGCCGGATGACGAAAATGAAAAAAAAAATTTAATAAACAACATTGAGTCTGATAATTAATCATAAAATATATATATTTTATAATAATGAAAAATTAAAAAAAAAGTTAAACCGGAACCGGATGTTCGTTTATTTTAATTCATTACGAATCGAAAAAACCAAATCGTTTAGTCACCGACTTGAGGCTTATTGGTCTTTATGATAATGCAATAGGATCCAGCTGAAACGGGATATATCTGCACTTTCATTGGTCCTCGGTATCATTATATATATATATGTATATGTATGTATGTATATATGTATATATATATATATATATATATAAGTTATATATGTACCGGGTAGGTATTTATGTAGGGTCTGGAGGCATTGTACAGTTTAGATCGGTGGCGGAGATAAATTTTCGTCCATTGTCGCTACAGGGCCGTCCAAGTTTGGTTGGAACGCGATATAATTTCTGATAAAGAATGCAATAATTTTTTTGACTTTTTCTTTTGCATTTACAGATTTTTGTAATGTTACAGGACGATTTTTGTTATTTATTTTTATTTTCAACGACATCTATATTTTTAGTTTATTCCTCGGGAGTGACGAGCAGCCACTTTTGAAATGACGTGTACATGCATTACGGAAAGTGTGTTAATTTAATTTGGAGCATAGTTCAAAATGGAGCAAAGTCTTTGTTACGTAGTAAGTTTGTGCGGGAAGTCACGTGGTACGAGCAGCATGAAATTTTCGTGATGGCCGCGACTGTGGTCACAGTGACGGAAGTTAATTCAGCGATTAGATTTCCTGAGGTTTACCTATTTCGTGATAAAACGTGTCTCCCGTTATATCTGTAATTGCTGGTATTCCAGCTTTACTAAGGTAAAGCCTATTCCGATAGGGAATTCAAAGAAGTGTCAGAACCACGTGACATCCTTATACCGCGAATTCAATTTGGCGACGGATTTGAATTAAAATTGAAAAAATCTTCACGAAAATGTTAAATCGGCAGAATTTAGTAAAAAATATATTTATTCATATATTACGTATATCTTAAATATATACAAAATATATATCGCGTATATATACAAAATATATTTCCGAAATACACTTTAAGTATATGTAAGACAGCTACATATTACAGAGTATATGTATAGTATAGTATACTAGTACTTTGCCCACATACGGTATATATATTTATTATATATTAGATATATTGTATATTCAAAATATACTATTATACAATATATAATAAAAAATATATTTTTCAACGACACTTCGTCCATATGACTTTTTCGTGGGAGAAGAATAAAATTTATTAAGCTTGGCGAAAGACCACTTGAGAATGATAACGACGATCGTGGTGATTAGGATGCGTAAATATGAGAAGATTGATATGAGAGGTCAGGATATTTTTAGGACGAATCTTCAACGTAACAGCTGTTCCGTCGACCCGAGCACTATAGGCGAGCGTAACAGAGGAGCGTATAAATTTTTCGAAATCTTTTTTTCACCCGATGCTTGGTGCACGTTTATAGAAAAAAAAAATAAAAAAAAAAGAGAAGGATAAATTCGTCACATGGTCGATAAGAAGAGCGGTAACAGTTCACTTGGTATTTCCATACGATTCACTCGAATCCGCCTACCAGTACAGTGTGCTTACTCGTGCCTCTATCTTTATACGTATATTTTATCTTGCTCTCTTTTGTTTTGAATCCGCCCGACTTCAGAAGTAGAAGAAAGAAAGAAATAATTTATCGGGCTCCTTTGTTTTTCCACAACGGGATCTCGAGAATCCACACTGCGTTACCGCTGAAACCGATGACGATAGAAGGAGAGAAACAGGAGGAATAAAGATAAAAGAAAAAAGAAACGAAAAAGAAAAAGAAAGGCCCGTCACGCGTCTCTATACAGAAGATACTTGAACTCTGAGTCACTGAGTTTCATGCTCTGGCTCTGTGCTCTTTCACCTGGTAACGGGTCGGTTACGATGCCGTCCTGCTTTCTTTTTTTCTTTCCTCTCTTTTTCTTGCCCTCCTCGTCCAAGAAAAGGTTAGCGATCGGTAACCGACCCAATTGACCATCGCTACGAAGCAGGACACTAAATTTCAATTTCCTTCGGCGTGCAAAGAAAATCGCCTTAAACAACAACAACAACGACGACGACCGACAACAAAATTTGCAACAACAAAATTTTCAAGTCCTCTTAACTACTGCAACAAGAAAAATCGTCGGATCGTTTCGCCGACTTTAACGTGATTTGGGCAAAGTCACGATTGCGCAACAACAACAACAACAAAAAAAAGAAAGAACAAAAACAAAAGCAGTAAATGCATCGGCAAGAAACCCGCTCAGCCACCAGAATTAAACGCATCCAAATATATCCGGTGGTACCACTAGTAGAGGACATACGCGCACAAAATTTTGTCACAGCAATCAGCCAATCGGATTCGTCATCAACAACCACAACAATAAAAATCAATATACAACAAAACAACCGTACCTTCCTCGCGAGTCCAGTACAACAACAACAACAATCTTCCTGTGCATATATATATATCCCAACAAGAAACGTGCTCCTGTCACCTGATCATAGTCACAGTCCGCAATTCCAGCACACGTGAAACAGCACCCAACCCGTTATCGCAAAAACAATGCACTTCTGTCACGTGACACCGGCGACCCAAGAATGCAGCGATATATCAGACTGCAGCAGGGTCCCATAAATAAATTTTTTTTTTCTCAAAACCAAAAACAAAGTCAAAGTAACGACACTCGAATAACAAAAAAAATTTTCAAAAAAAAAACTGCTAACACGCTCACGAATAACCACAGTGCAAAGTGCAAGCGAGTGCACGAAAAAGGTGCATCGGGTTACGAGAGGCGCAGTCACCCACCTCACGAGGATCCGTAAAGAGCCTGAACGTGCACTGCTAGGCTCGCGGGCCGAAACGATCTGAAGCGGAGCGCGACTTTGCTACTTGGTGCAAGAGCGACGGGTCCTCCCGCGTCCCTCCTACGTCCCTGCGTCCTCACCGGCGTCACCGGCCCTCACTTTCTCCCCACTACATCGCCGCGTGGCTCGCCAATCGGCGCGCACGACGCTAACGTGTGTATATATATACACATGATACCTAGATGGTACGAGAGGGTGAATAGGCGTCGCGACGCCCCGATGCACTGCCGAGACTATACTTTCTTTTTAATTCTTTATGATATTCTATACACGTTATATACCTATACAGCGTTCGGTATATAAATACCGAAAAGGTAACCTAACCTACGTTTACAGCCTCCCTGGACCAGTAACGTGGATTCCTATTACTCTCCCGCAGTATCCTTCGCGACATGAGCCATAAGGGCCGTGTCTAGCATTGACCGACGTCTCAGGATTACCAACCCTGGCGGTTCGGACAGTCAGGCTTTTATCGCTGACCCCACTTTTGCCCAGGGCCCCTTATCTACCGTGTGGCTACCTGGGGTAAATAAAGACTAGCTGCTGGATACTAAGCTACAGTCCTACCACTTGGTCCAGTGGTCGAACACTTTTCTTATGGTGCAATCTTGGGAGTCTAGATGGCACGCAGATTGGTTGGGTTGACATGGCAGGTAAGTGAGGTTAGGTTGGCACGACTGCGTCGACAGACTCAATGACCGTGATGGAGTTGGTGGACCTTGCCGATATGCACTTCCTGGATGTCATCATGCAGCACTGTCTTTGGTACGTCTTATTGTGTTAGGGAATTTCTGTTGTTTGACGTCATAGCGACCATGCACGTTGGCAACACTGATCTCATTACTAGTTCACTGTATTTCGATAATCTAATTAGACCGGCTAAACGATAAGTGCATCGCTCAATGCACGTGGCGATGCAATGTGTTGACGTTTGAAACGTCAAAGTCAAAAATATAATGCATTTGTTATTGTCATCGATTATGGACAGACGATACGGTGCTTCGCGTTAAAAATGATGAATTTGGATATTGATGATTAATAAATCTTTATCGATCATTCGTTTTTTAGTTTTTTATAACAACACCGTGATAAGACTATCGGAATTTTTTTTATCGCTCAGGCTTAATGATCTCTTTGTATAGTTCTGCTGCGATGTTTTTTTTTTTTTCGAGTATCAATTTCATATACGGATTGGCTGTTGCTTTTGAGATAACCTAATATAATGTAGCTAATGCATTGAGATAAGCTGATATAATAAGCTAAAATATATTTATATTTAAATATATAGTAATACACGTAGTCGGTGCTGATACAGAATTTCATACGAAAGTCTAGGGACTTTTACTGATTGGTCAGAGAAGGATAATTGAAAATTACTATAACGATTGATTTACTATAGATTTCATAATTATACCAGATATACCAACCCTTATGAAAAAATTTCTATAAATACAAAATTATTATTTCGATATTCGAGACTTATTTTAGGTACGCTGTCCACACTCTCACACATGATCCATCACTGTCGATCATTCGTATATGAATTTTCCTAAACAATATATATATATATACACAAACACACACAAAAACATAGTTGGCATCGATCCCAGCCCTGAGTCTATAGTAGTGACCCAGGATCTGCTGATAGGCAGTAGGCACTGGTGCAGCCAGTAAACCAGGTTAACGTTATTTACAAAATACAAAAAAAAAACGTTGCTGATTAATTAAAAAAAAATTTTGATTAAGTAATGCTAATTTTTTATTTTAATGCTAAAATAATCCTTTTTTTTCTTTCTTCGTCTATGTCGTTAGGGTCCGAGAGCGAGAAAGTCATACGACGATCAATGGGTTAGCCACGGCCATGGAAGACATAACAGAGAGATTGGCTCTATAACGGGTGACTCGTTAGCAACCGAACAGCACGCGCCTACGTCACGATATCTATTCCTTCTATATATCTATATGTATGACAATATTGATTCCGCCGCGTCAGCTGCCTGCCTGCTCGGCTGCTTGGGCTGCTTGCTGTGGCTTGGCTATCCTACCGCACTGTAACCTACATTCTGTTATGCTAGCGTAATCTGCTCTTTCGAAAAAAGATTTCGATAATTTACGACGGATTTCGGGTGGAAAGTAGTTTGTTCTTTTGAAATAGAATTTTGAAATCATTTTCGTTAGCTTTAATGATTGAACAAGTGTATCTGACTTGGGTGATTGTTTGTTCGCTGTGGTTTGGTTAATCAATTGAAAATTAATTTATGTTCTCTCGTAGGAACTAATGGTAACTTTTTTTTTTTAGTGGTAATTTAGTCATTCGGGATGATTGAGAAATTTTTTTTTTTTCAAAAACCTGTCCTTATGTTCGTTTGACGTCGTTTGGTTGTGCTAACGCAATTATGGTATTTTTTTTAGATTTTATTGTGTTGGTAACCATTACTTTTGTAAGCGTTTGATAATTTATGGTGAATTTAGGTAATATTTTTTTCTTTTTTTTTCAATGTTGTTCAGGTACTGTTTTTATTATTAATTTTTTTTATTGATGTGATAAGCGTACTGATTGTATCGATTTATGATTTTGTCTAGGGAATTGTGATCGTTAGATTTTGACAGACTGTTTCGCGCGGCGGGAAAGTTGATTCCGATTTTCATGTTTCGTAATCGCGCTGGAAAGACTGTTTCGAGAAAAAAGAAGTGTCGTTCAGCGTAACGACGGATTTCGATATCTTCGTTACGGTTGCGCGGAGAGTCTGAGAGAAAAATAAATAATCCGTGACGATTGCGTTGATTCTTCTTAGAATCCGATAGAACAGTATTCTCCATTTTGATTAGACGTAAAGATATTTAATGTAATAAAAAATAAATGAAATATACTTAACGTAATATAATATGATGTATCGAATATATTTGATATATCGATGCGTTATATCAAACATATTGACGCAATATTACATCGAATTTATAAAAACATATATCAATCAGATATATTTGACATACGCAATATATCTAATATATTCGATATATCCTGTATATCAAATATAGCGTACAGTTTTGATTTAATAATTAATACAAATATATTTGATGTTTGATAAATTAAAAATATATTTTCAAAAATATTTCTATATACGTAATTTCTATTTTTTATACATATATTAAATATATAATAATTTTCCTTTATTAAACTATAGTTTGCCAGTAATCGGACGTCAAAACAAAAAAATTTGACAGTCTCAAAAATTGCCATCGTTTACTTCGCAGGCAGAATTTTTGAGCACAATCTCAAAAAAAATGTCCGTCACGTGACCTGATAATAAAATAAAATTGAAAAAATCCTAATTTCCAACTGTTATCAAATTTCGCCAATCTTCACTAAGTTACCATGAAATTCCGCCAAACGGAAGTTGAGACCCGGAAGTCGAAAATTCCACTAGAGATGCAAGGCATCCAAGAGTCGCCATTAATTTTCTCATTTCACGAAGCGGAAATTGCCGTACGACAATGATAAAAGAAAAGTAACCAGGCTCGAGCAATTACCACCGAGTGATCATCGTATTTCGTGTTTCTTGCACTCGGCTACCCTCGGCTAGTTTCGTGAATACTCGTTTCCTCTTTTTCTTTATACTTTTCTGCCTGCTTTCTTTTTCTCGTCGTCAGCTCGAGTCTCTAACGATCGACAAAATAATGGCGGATCGATTTTAACGAATATGAGTCCCTTCGAAGCGAAAAAACTTTCGTATGACAAAAATTTCACTTATTTTCAAATATATCTCTATATTCATTAAATTGGGACACCCAGTATATATACGCGCATTCCTTTCCTCTACTCTAATTATCATTTCTCCCTCACCTACTACTCCCTTGTCATTATTATATATATATATATTCCATCAAATAGTATCTCCTATATAATAATATCCAATTACGTTACCACCGCCATTACACGTGACGTATCCTCGTCTCGTAGTTTTATAGAAATAAATGTAGGTGGCTACCGTCTAGCTTCTCCTCTCGTACATAATATACTGACCTGAAACAATAAAAGAAAAGAAAGACATGAGTTCAGCTCGTTCCGGACTTGACTTCACGGAAGGATCTAGAAGACAGGAAGTAAACCACCTCGAACGCTAAGACTCTGAATTGATTTTCGCGAGCGGAATTTTTGAATTGCGCGGGCGGAATTTTTGAATTTCGCGACCGAATAATCAAAAAACTGTCAAAATCCCATGAAAAAAAATTCCACGCTCGCGCAACAATTATCAAAACAAATCAAAAAGACACATCGATCAAAAATAATCATCGACAACGTAACACGTTAATTTGAAGTAATCGTCCCAAAAAATCCATCAGCATGATAATCAAGTAGGCAAATACCAGTACCAAAAAAAAAAACTCAAAGTAAATAAAGATAAAGTACAAAAAAACGACAACGCTAACTTAAATTCCTCATTAGCATATACGAATCAACCCTTTAAACCCGCTCATTAATTAACGACGAATTTAAATTATATCCCGAAGCCTCCCGTCTAACTCGTCTTCATTGTTACCTGAAACTTCGTTCCCAGTGTTAATGGGAATTAGGGGCAACGGTACGCAGCTCGTCCGTTACCACTATATATATATATACATATACCTCACGTATACAGTAAAAATACCATATAAGGTAAACAGGCACACGTAGCTCACATATCCATAATAAAAAAAAAAAGATAAACCGTGTACCCCATGCGTGCGCGAAAACCCATTGTCTTAACGGTTGGTAGGCGTGATGCGGCAGGAGGTCCGGGATTTTCCGGTAACGGGAAAGAATCGCAGACACGAGGATACGAATTTCTTAGCGAGCCATACATTTCCTAGATACACATACGTACATTACGACATACAGAATAAAAATACCTACGTCACATGCATAAACCCACACATGTACCAAACTAGACATTTTTTTCTATTCCTTCAAGGGGGAGCAAGAGGGGATTGTGGAAGCAGCCTAATTGTTTCTCAGAGCCGTTAAGGAAGACCCACGTCAAGGTGTGAACCAGCCTTAAGTTTCGTAATAGGAACGAGGTAAAAAAAAAAATACTATGCAATGCGCGCGAGGTATCAGCTGAGTCTGTCGCGAGGGGCGGCTGACTGGTTGCTGAACTTGCACATAGAGATGCCCCACGTGTACCGGAAAGAACCTTCGCCCCCCCCAACTCCCCCCTCTTCCTTCCCGTTACCTTTTATCCCACATTGTCCTGGCTACTGTGCATTGTTTTGAGGCAGGGTGCGAGAAGTGCAGGAGGGGGGATAGAGGAAAAGAGGGGGGAGGGGGAGGGGGGAGGCCGTCAGAGGGGGGGAGTGTCTTATTGATTTTTGCGAACATCTGATCCGAGAACAGTGTCAGTGGGAGGGTGGGTGGAGAGATGCAACTGCTACAGAAGAGTGACGGAGAGATAAATAATTGAGAGATAAGATAAATATATTCTTTTTAATCAACTTCTCTGGCAGTGTCCATCTTTTAGGGTCTTCGTAATCATTGACCTTACCTCTCTCTCTCTTTTTGTCTCTTTATCTCTTTGTTTCTCGGCCTATACGGTTTTCCTATTTTATTTCAGCGGCTGTGCCTGTGTTGCCAGGGTAACAGCCTGGATTCGAGAAGGGTGGCTTTTTTTTAGTGGCGGCGATGATAGGCGAGAGGGAGGGAGAGGGAGAGGAGGGGAAGAGAGAGCTATCCTTTCACTCTCTCTCTCTTGTTGCTCCTATCATCCCTTTGTTTCATGATGCTCGACTCTTTCTCCCCCCCCCCCCCTCTCCCTCCCCTCTCCTGAACGACTATCCTACCATGGAGCACGTGCTAGTCGTTACGTAACGTCAGTTACTTGTAAAATCAACAAAGTCCGAATCATCTCTCGTACGACAACACTTGATCGATGACTAATTTTATCGACTGACGTTAATCATCAATTATTTAATGAAATTTCGCGCTCGCGTATTATTACGCGTTAATTGTGCAAAGTTGCGAAAGACGTTTCTAATATGATTTTAATGCTATGAGATCTTCGAATTGGCGAATGCGATGTATTTCTGTTTTTAGTGTCCACGTTTCTTATATGGTGTATTTATATATGTATATAGAGAATGATGTCAGTTTCAGAGAGTCTTCACGGCGACGCCGGAGCGCCCTTCAGGACGAGAGCTGGCGGCAAGTAGAGACGACGTTTCAAAGGCTGCGAAACTGAATGGCGAATTTTCAAGATCGCGAAGCATAAAGAACGTCATTCGCTACTTGCAAGATGCTCAACCGTCCTTGAGATAAAATTTTCAAGTACGAACACCTGTATAGGTGGTCCAGCCATTTTAAAGTCTCTGTACGGCCATGCTATGGTATATCTATATATCGATGTCAAATTAGATGCAAATCTTTTTTCTGCATTGGAAACGATCGATCGTACCTTGCTGAGAAAAGGAGAAAAAACATTTTTTTTAGCCGAATTTAAACGAGTGCGCATGTGCCGATTCATCAATGGAGCGTAGAATCCTCGTAAATTATCGCCGATTTGCGAACGCATAAATTAGCACGGGCGATATTTCAAAGAAATCAAATTTTAACGATGACAGAAATGGCGGCCGTTGTTGCCAGTGATTATTATGGACTCGTTATGAAATTTGGAAAAATATATATATATACAGATATACACATTACACACGAGGATCCTGGCAATTGCACGCGTGTTCGTTAAAATTCAGCGTTTCCTCAGAAACAGTCTTGTATTACATATCCTTAGAGCTATTGGAATTCAAGAAAAAAAAAAAAAAAATTCGATAACTTTGATCGACCACGTAATTCCCCTAGAATTATTCATAGGCATTCATTGACCATCGTACAGGATCAAAAAAAGATCAGCGCGTTCCAAAAAAGCTTTTTCGTTGATCCTTATCGTGATCCCTGAAAATCCCAGCGATCATCAAGAAAATCCCTAGGTAATTTACAGCCTTAATAAAAAAAAAAAATGTTCCAGATTATGTGCAATTTTTTTTTTTTCAAAATACAACAAAACTATTTCAACCAACTACTTGCCGCGTATATCGGAGAGACACGAGAGAGAGGATATTTGTCGATTTCATGAAAAGACGACCATAGGAGGGAGGCCATTAAATTTTCACGAATCGCTAAAGCCGCAATTTCACCAAGAGATA
The DNA here is from genome assembly GCA_031763665.1 of Calameuta haemorrhoidalis. NCBI lineage: Eukaryota > Metazoa > Arthropoda > Insecta > Hymenoptera > Cephidae > Calameuta > Calameuta haemorrhoidalis. The sequence continues at coordinate 567,577 of JARPRH010000447.1, read as the reverse complement.
CGAGAAGAAGGGTTGGCGACCCCTTGGGGTATAGCTGAATGTATAGGTAACCTTTACTGCGGTGACGGAAGGGGATAAATAATCCAAGAAGATGGCCAATCTTAGCCACGCAAGTATAGATATATCTGTTGACTATAGAGCCATCGCGTCAGGATTACCCGGATGTGTCGCTATGATGAAAACTAAGCAAAGGACTGAACTTTAGTTTTCGCTTTCAGTCGTCGCGAACGATATTAAGGCGCGTCCTTACGCCTTCGAGAGATACGAGTCAATTTAACGTTACCTCCGTATTGTATATCTATATAGGTGCAGATACCTACTATACCGACTTTCCTGGTCGCCCGCTTGGAAATGAATTATTTTACGAGTCTAGTAATAGGACAGTCAATGTTTAGCATTTCTATAGACTTCTTGTCTAATGTATATTGTAAATTTCGGTACAATACGAAAGACAGGTACGTTTAAATAAATAAAGAAAATTTATCGAGCCATTTTTATGAGGATTTATTCTCCTCCAAAGAAAAACGCCCTAAACCTGACAAAATTCCTTCCAAGACGGGGTCACAGGATTTTCAAGATGTCACGACCTCGTTTAAAAAGGGGGTCGCGCAGCGTACTCGCCCTAAATTTCAAACTGGAGTACCCCCAATACCAAGTCTCTTAAATACGGGCAAAATGCCAGCCAAAAAGTTACCCCGTGAAAACAGAAAGAGTCGGAGAGGAAAAATACACCCTCCACCACCCACCTCCCACATCCGACAATCATTACTCGAGTACAAGAAAATTTTATAATCACAAAAAATCCCACCACCCGTTAGAAGAAATCCCCCAAATTGTCCTGCGAAAACCCCCCAGTACTTAAACATAAAGTTCTATCAGCTTCCATACGCTGTACAGTCTATGCAGACTGACGGTAATTTTTGGCTCGCACTGTACATATGTAATCTCCACTCCTCCTTCACCTCTCGCCCATACGATTTACCAGAAATCTCACGAAAAACAAATAAATCGCGAGGCGGGAGTCCTCAGACGTTATACGTAGAAAACGTGGGACGTTAGAAATGTCTACCGGTATATAATACGTCCCACGTATGTTATTCACATACGTGTCCAACGAGTGATTTCGTAACATGTCGTCACTGTTCAAGTTCTTGTGGATATCATAATAATTTTTTTTTTTCCATATACGATCAACCACTCCCCATCTACCCCCCCCCCCCTCTCTCTCTCTCTCTCTCTCTCTCTCTCTCTCTCTCTCTCTCTCACCCGTACATTCCATCTCAAATCGATACCCAATAGAACATGTGCTCCAAATCGTTTAACAAACAGGACGTTTACTAGTAGCGCCACGCGAGTGACAGTGAACTTCAAAGTCGCGTGGGTTAACCCATCTAGACGAAAGACAATTCCGCGATTGAATTTGAGATTTCGCAACATCAAAGTCAAAGAAAAAGAGAGAAAGACCTTCAAGCTATCAGAGGCAGGAAATTGGTATTTCGAATCGAGGCAGATTGGATGGAATACAAAAAAATGATGCAAAGAAAAAAAAGGGATAATTTTGAGAAAAAAAAAATACGTGTTTGTTCAAAATTTCGTTCGCACTGATTGACCTGCAGCAGCTAAGAGAGAAATAAGGTCATAGGTCAGGCACGCGATTGTGTATAGAACACACAGGCGATTGGTATATAGGTCATCAAAGTAGGAGTCTAGTTTCTATAACAAAAAAAAATACGTGCCTGAGTTTGCTTGGGTGACTGGCTTGAAGGGGGGAGGATGGGGGGGACTGACTGTTCGACTGGCTGACTGCGTTATTATCAGGTACCTAAAGTGTGCACGCTACGTTTAACAATCTTTTGGTAAGTCTGACAAGCTACGGTATAGATCCCCTTTCATGTATATAGTATATATATATATATTGTATGCCATACATATGAGCATACAAAATACATAGAATTAACCTACTACAGCCCAGAGTCACGAAACATACAGTAATGTCTGGCAGGCACAGCTGATTGTCACGAGCACGAATAATATTTTTGAAAATGATTGTACCAGCCCTCGCGACCCGATCTATTATATTCTTAAGGCGTGTTCACAACGCTTTAGGAAAAGGCAGGACGACGCATTGGTGCCAGATTAAAGAGAGCGTTTCTACATACTTTTTGTCTGTATTGTATATATGTATTTACATAAGTGTACACGGCTGCCCCATACACACTATGTGAAAAGGTAACAGTTAGCTCTGTTAGTCACCCACATAAGGCGGGTCCGCAATCCGCTAGTCGATAATTTTATTCGTCGCACGCAGAAAAGGTTCGCGATTCTATTCTCGCGTTTCGCGAGGCACGATTT
>JARPRH010000447.1:511245-533839 GCA_031763665.1 Calameuta haemorrhoidalis | reverse complement strand
TGACTTATTAATTTTGCAATGCGTAACGAAGGAAGGTCATCGCACGTCGCTGGAAATGGAAAGCCTCCCGAGTAATTACGCTCGTTTCGTGTGCCCCGGCATGTTTCTTTTGAACAGGCAAAAACAGAAAGCGTGTCCGAACGGCTGACTAAGACGGCGTGTCGATTTGTTGCATGTGCAGTTTTACACTGGCGCGATATTAAAAGATTCCTCATAGACGCGGTGAAGACGTAGGCGTCGTTAATGGCGCCGAATGAAATACTGGAAACGAAGAAAAAAAAAAAGTAAATAAATAAAACGTCGTAAAAACGTACTAATCAAACGCCCACGTATCTTCCGCAAACGAAAATTATCGAAATTTCTAAATCCTTTCGACAAAATTACACAGTCAAATCCTCCGTGCCGAAATATCACGACTTTCACCGTGTGGATATTTTCCTGCTAATTGGTACTACGTTAATTACAGGATAATCCATCTGCCGCGCCTTGATTAAAATTTGACACCCTGTTTTACGGTTTCTCTTCCCTGCCCTTCTGACGTTCCTCTCGAAATGCTCCTTGGCACGGACTGTACTAATTGTCGCTTTTTTAAAAATCAAGGAAAAGGGTTATCGCGCTTATTCTCTTTACCTTATGCATTTTTATAACCATACAGTGTGCATATATGTATACACATGTGTATATGTCTTTAGCCAGACTCGTATCAAGGTGCAAACACGATGAGTGTTTTAACGCATTATCACGTTTCGTTATCATTTATATTGCCGGTCTAATGTCGCGTTTCCTGGAAACCACCGTGTAAAAGGGACCCCATACGTATAATCACATTTACCAAAGAGACACTGTGCGTTGTATGTAAAATCAGGGTTCAGTGCTTCGTATGTAAAATCAGGGTGCCAGTTCAAATTAGCTAAAGCGCGTAAGCACTGTGCGCGACAGTCTGATAAGCTGATAAGTTTTTTGGTGATGGAAGAAAAAAGGAAAAAAAAAAAAATTTGAAAATAGATAAAATTTAATTTACATTAAAACGCGAAAAAAAAAATTGCATAACAGTTGGTCGACTAATCACGATATTATTGTCCATTTGAATTAAGGTGTCAGCGATAAAGTTCCGAGACTAGAGATTCATCTGTACGTAATCGCTTCGCTATCTCGGCTGATATACGGAAATTCATTTTTATAGATAACAGACCGGTCACGTGTTTCTAATAACAGTGATAATTCGAATGATAACGAAGACCGATTACTTTTTTTTTTCTCCTCTTTGACTTAAAAACTGCAGCACGTGCCACGAGGGTAAATTGAAAAAAAAAAAAGAAATCCTGTCACGCGCCAACCAAATGGCTAATACCGTAATTCGCATGCGAAAGTGCTCGCGGATATTTCGTACCACTTTGCAAAAATGAAAAATCACCGTCTCGTCGAACCGACTCGTGCCGCAGCCGGATACACTTGCTGCGGTTAATCAGTAAATTTTGCACGGTTTAAAAAAAAAATTCTAAATATATATATACATATACACGCGTTATTCTCGTCAAACCGGAAACTCAAAGAAAGTGCCGCACGCGTCGAACCGTTCACGGAATTGCGGGCGGCCGCGAAACAAACCACGGAAATGATTTTTGCCACGTAACGAGGGAACCAGAGCGAGTAGCCGGTCGAGCGATTTCGAATTTCAAAACGAGACCAGCCGTTAAGTTGACTTTAACGATTTTGAAAAAAAATTTCTCCAAAAAAAAAGAAGCTCAACTCAAAAATTCTTATGACATGTGTCATGACTTGTCGCGCAGAAATCGTATTAGCGTGTTCTCAAAGTTTAGTTTCTTAAACCCATAAGCGATAATGACTGTACGACTCGACTTAAATATTTATAGCGATTTTCAAACCTGATAATAAGGGGATTCCCCATTGTATGAAATATCGGCACACGTGTGTGGCGGGAATTATAAATTCGATCGGCACGTTGATAAACAATTTTCATGAAATTATCGGTGTGCCTGCGTGTTATGTAAAATGAGCGAAATCAGTCCTGCTGGTTTATAACACGTAACGTCAATATTTACGTTCAATTGATATCCCGATATAACGACTTTAGATATAGAATATATATAAAAAAAAAAGTACATAACAATGATCCATATGTGTCAGCTGGTGAGCGTATAATAAAAAAATTGCATTAATTGCAGAAAATCAATATCTTTTTACAATTCCCCGTAAAGTTTCTTCGAAAAGAAAAAAAAAATACGTTACGGTTAATTTTTTTTCAAAAATTTTGCCCCAAAAAATTCCACAAGACTCGTGCACAAATATATTCAACCAAAATCCTTCCGTGACGTTCGATAGATAAAGAAAAAAAAATTATCGTCAAAGAAAACTGAAGACTCGGATTCTCAGCGATCTGATACGTCATCGCGGAACTGGGTTAACAATCCATACGACTAATTAATGACTATCATTAACTGCGCCGACGAGTTCAGCCGTATCCAGTGAACCGTGACGATCGCATCGAGAACTAAATTGAGTCGCTCAAAAAAAAATTTTTTCCAGCATCCAAAACGAAGTATCAACCTCAAAAATCCTAGACCCGTATAATCCCGCGATATCGCATAGCCAAACAAAATAAATCTATTACGTCAGACGCGAGCTCCAGTTTAATCCAAAAAAATTTTAGTACACAAAATTTCCGTAAAGAAATTACTAAATCTACAACAACAAAAATTTTATATTATTTCTGTTACATTTGCCGAGGTCGGACGACGTCACAGTACCGAGCGTTAAACATCCAGACGCCATAAGACGATCCCATGATGGCCGAGGCAGTTATGCAACCGCATTAAAAAAAAGAAGACCATACACAAGCACGTATACCTATTTACCGTCACATGTGTACCAGGCATAAATCCACCTACTTATTTTACTGCAACACAACGCCCGAGTGAGTCAAACCGACGTTCGAAATTTCTAGAGTCTGTTAAATAGCCGAAAGAAAAATTAGTCTAAAACAACAACAACAACAACAACAACAGAAATAAATGAGCAAAATAAACCATCAACGACGCCGCTCCCAATCGACTGGTCTCGTGCGCCAAATTTTCCCATGCGACGTCATCAGTCGCGAAACGTGACCGAAGTCTGAAATAGTCCACGAACAATGAAATATCGAAGATCGAGTATTGGAGAACGAAAAAAAAAAAATCCCTAGTCAAAATTCCCTAGACGCACTCGATTTCAAAATCGTTTCGTCCCGACGTTCCGGGACTCTCGACTGTAAACCTAAGAGAAATTGTACTTCCCCTAGGTTATTTAAATGCGTTGAAAAAAAAATTCCCTAGGACAGTAAAACCGTTATATCCTGCATCCTATTCCGCGGAGAGTAAACTACCAAGATAAATCTCTTCCGCGCGGTGCATCATCGCGGTTGCAAAACTCGACGCTATAAATGTCGAACGGGACACTCTGTAGCCGTCGCGATTATTATTGCGATTACCGTGAATCGAGTCTTTAGGATATATAAGAGTCTTATATATATATATATATATCCTAAAGACTAGATATATATATATATATATATACAGCAACCTCACGAACGAGATTACAAGCCAGCAAGTTGCTAGTAGTTATACCGCTATCCGTGCAGCCAATGTATATAAGAGTAAACCGAGTGAGTTGAACGGTGACAAAATATTTTTCTTCCGCGAGCAAAAGGGGGTACCGTTATAGAAGAAGAAGAAGAAAAAAAAAAATTCCCTATAAAATCCTTAAATTACCATTCACTGATACAAATTTCTTTGTCCGCGTTTCACGAAGAACGAACGCGAGACGGTGTTTGCGCGAGCGTTGTTTGTCACCGTCTAGGGACTTTTTTTTTTCCTTTCGTTATTACCACATTCAACCACTCGAGACGGTCTCTCGTACGTGTTACGAAATGCCGGTATCGTCGGGTGACGTATGTACACTTGACCCAGAACACCCACGAACCAGCTGGCAATAGGGACGACGGCCATTTCCCCCGAATGGCTGGCTAAGGTGTTCCAGAAGTTTGTGCAGTTGCCAGCACTGCTGGGATTCACTGTGCGGCTGCAGTTGGCAACGGTTCAAGACGCAGTCCCGGCCTGAGTGAAATACTGCAGTAGCACTTTTTGTATACGTCCTATCGAAGTGATGTGGGCGATATTATTTTTTTTTATATAATATATATATATATATAATCACGAGTCTCTCACGTAAATTAGCTGACTTTTCGCAATAAGAGTGAGAAGATAAAAACTTTTTTTTTTCCTACTTCCCGAAAATACGTAAAATTTGTAATTCCCTGTCCAAAAAGGTCTGCCATTGTTATTATCGTACGTTTAATCGGTCCGTCGAACCCGGTGGTCCGTTAGTTAAAAAATGACTTACGTAGCCGCACGGAAAGGAAACTTGAATTACGCGTTGTGAGAGCGTGCAATCCGTAACGTAACGTGCCAATCGATTTTTTTGTTTAATTATCAACAATAAAAAGGCAATTGAGAAAAATTATGATAAAAAAAACCGTGACAGGAAATCGTGACGTTAAGATCCACGCGAGTTGGGTGAAAGTATATATGTATATATATATATATTGTGTTTACCATAGATCCCGCAACAAGTTGTTGTGGGGCTCGTAGCATTATCCGTCAAGAGAAAAAAAAAAAGAAAAAAATGAAGCAAAAATTCAATTCCTCGTAATAACGTTTTTATTGCCAGTTTTATCAATAAAATCCACAACTCTCAGTTTACCTCGAAAGTAAAGCAATTTTTCGTGCGTCGATCGTGCCGCTACGCGTAACGACATATGCGATATTTTTCTATGTATGTACATATGTATATCATAGACAATCATAAAGGCAGCGCATGCAAACGCAACAGAAACAGGCAGCAAATAGCGCAGGATTTCCACTCTGATAAAGTTCGACTTGCACGCGACAAGACAGCAAATATACGTATATATGTATATGTATATATATGTATATCAATAAGCAAAGAAGAATTCCAGTCGGTATATGAACGACCGCGAAATAATTTTCACGAATGACACGACCCGCGGAATTTTCAACGCAGCGTAATCGCTGCATTAAGAACCGTTAGCCGTGATTTTACGCGAGATGGAATATTCCCACGGAATAAGTGGGGGGGAAAGGAGGAAGGAAGGGGTTAAGAGTGTCTGGCACTAAGCGATAAGCGTGACCAAAAGCGGGCAATTCGAAAATCATTAAAGCGACAAGACGCGTCATGGACGCTCGGGTCCACGAGATTACGCGGAACAGAGACGAAAATAAATGGATCCTCGAAGACTTGCTAATTTTGAAAATTGGCAATGGCCAATGTCGAATTCTATTCCCGCGAACGGATGCTGACGCTAATAAAAATATTCGGCAACGGCATCGTGCACTTCCTTTTTTATCGTAAAATTCGTGCCGTACGTGGAAAAAAAGTTGGAGAATTTCAAAAAAAAAAAAAATTTTCACCTAAATTTCAAAAAGCCGTACCACCCGAATGACACCCGAACGAACAATAAGCAATTCCGTCCCATTGTTATCATTGAGATTCTCGCGAGTCTGAATGCACCGTTTATCTTGGCCGTGGCGAAAATACACGCAGTGACAGTTATTACGCGAAGTAACGTTAAGACAGTAAGAAGTTACGCGTAACATCCGGTTATTATTTTGGACGGGTCGGTGCCATGACTTCCGTCGCGAAAGAAACGCGAAAATCATGCGAGCAAGAGATACCATAATTCGCATCGGGACTGCCGATAAGGCGGATCCGCGAAACGTCATAGATAACGCGGACTATTTTGAAAAAAAAAAGAAAAAAAAATAATATAAACCACGTGGTCGCATACGTCATGCGAGCATAAACTTTCTATTTCCTCCGTAAGATTTCGCGAGTCGCGAGAGAGTTCTTCGATCGGCGATGGAATAATGATAACAATGAAAAACGTGAACGAGAACAAAGATGGCGCCAGCGGTACCGCCGATACGTCCAGGACGCGGAATTGCAAAAAACGAAACGATCAAGCGGAATTTCCTTCTGCGGTTAAGATTGTCTAAGCCTAACAGAAAATGAGAAACAGATAGAGCTGAAGTTGCGTACGGAAAAACAGAAACACGGGGGGGTCCGAAATCGCCTAAGAGTCTCGGTGATCCTGAGACGTCAACACTTTCTCTGTGGTCTGAGGTCCTGATCCGCAACAATGATCACGTGGTCTGGGCTATTGTTTTTAATGGCTATGAGCAGCCATTTTTTTTCACCAAGATCGCGATCGATCCATTATCGGAAGAGTCGGGACGATCCTGATCGCAGCTGAGGTCGCCGGCGACCTGGTCCCACGTTCATCCGACTCCAATTTCAGGGTTCATAGGGATCATACCAGACCTGATCCAGGAAGCAATTTTGTTTCTATAGTAAATGAACGAGCGTACGTTAAAATTGAATATTTTTCACCGTTCGCAATTCCATCGTCACGAAAGTTCAATACGATGGGACGGCAATCGATTTAAAAAGTAACGACAAAATTTTTATTGATTCGTTCCGATATGTGATTTTACCGAAACGATCGGCTACTGTTTTCTTTTTTTTTCCGATACCGAATAGAAGCTGCGTGTATGCATGACGAATAGTGGAATTTCAGTGAAATTCCTACGTACGGATTATACATGTATATAGATATAGTACATATAGGTATACATTGTTCGCAACCTTCGAATAATTCACGAGGGTAAGTTTACAACGGCGTCGATGAATTCCTCAGGGTGACAGCACAACGAACAAAGCGTCGTCGGCAGATCGGCTGAAACGTCGCGAGGAATTAATGGACGATGAGCTTATTGTGCCCAACGTATGTACATCGTTAATAAATCGACCAGCCAACGTAAAATGGATCAACCGAATGGTTGCGTCACGTGATGAAATATCGTAGACGCGTCAACAGGAAAAAAAATTTCAAACGAAAATTCGCGAAATTTTTACGCGAAATTGTCAGGACAATTACAACGTCCCTGACTTCGACCTTGGATCTAGCAGATGTTCGTGCGCTAAAAATAGTAGCTAATCTCTTTTCATATTCATACGTGCTCTCCAAACACTGCGACAAGGTACCGCATAGTCTAGTTTACTTACACAATTTATATTTTTTATGATCCTTACCTTAATAGCGAAACCACATAAAATATATATTTATACAGGAAATTAAGAACAAAAAGAGTAAAATTTTAATCTATTGTTCTATTATCACTTGTTCTCTGTATTGGAAAATGAGAGCGATTGGCCGCCACCTCGTGTCCTCTTTGTTTAATCGAACTGTCACTTTTTCAAAATATTTTACGTAGGGATCGCATACTACATATTACATGTCGAGGGGACTACCTGTATAGGGGTAGTCGAGCTTAAGGTGCATTTTCAACGTCACACGTGATCGCGTGAAACGAATGAAAAAATCGCCAAATAACAGTAACAAGGCGTATATCGTAGTCAGCGATGCGTCAGACTTTTAATTAAAAGTATCTGACACATTGAAAAAAAAAAGAAAGAATTTCTCAATCAAAGTTTCATGAAGACTCACCTTCTTGGTTGGGGTTATTAGAGGTGGGGTTGGGATGAGAAGTAAGCGAGGAAGGCGTATCGTCCTCAGCGACACCCATTGTCGTTGCTGCCGTTTGCTGATGATGCGTCTCCACCTCCGAGGCCTCTTCGCACCTAAAGCAAAAAAAGAAAAGTAAAAGATGCATTAAACAAAGAGGAAAGTCAAAGAAAAAATAAAATAACAAATAACGTATATGCGATGTACGTAATCCGACGGTGCGGCGCGAGTGTCCAATTGTCTTCAGACGCGCATCGAGGCGCGTCGCCGAGGCGACGAAAATGTATGATACGCGTTTCCCGTCTTTCCGGTGAGCGAAGAGAAAGATGAGAGAAAAAGAAAAAAAAAGATAACAAAAAATCTGCGCCCTCCCGTACGTCAAAGAGCGGACTTTTTACCTTTGATCATTTTCGTACCGGCCACCGTATAGAAAGTGCTTATACAAAAGCTCTGCGCTCCTACAGTGCTTAAACTCCCTGCTAGTCGTGCATTGTATTTATTAGCTATCTACCTAGCAAAATGTATATACAATATTTTACATTGCTTCCGTAATACAAAAAAGCTCTTATACGGTTGCATTTTTCTATGCTACAGTCCTTACGGATAAACATAGTTGTACGATACAATGCTTAACCTCTAAATCCTATACCTATCCTACTATCCTAATTTATAATATACAGATATGGCAATGCATAAAGTCATAGCTGCACGTACGTTGCTCTCACGAAACAAAGTTTTGCTTTTGCGAGTTACAGTGCTTAAAAAAATTGTTTCTATCTCGTGCATTGCATCCAGGTATTTTTATTTGGCTCTGCACTGGAAAGAATTGCATACAAAAAAGTATAGATGCATGATTGTATTTGCAATGCATAAAGTCAGAGCTGCACATACGTTGCTCTCACGAAACAAAGTTTTGGTTTTGCGAGCTTAAAAAAATTGTTTCTACCTCGTGCATTGTATCCAGGTATTTTTATCTGGCTCTGCACGGGAAAGCATTGCATACAGAAAAGTATAGTTTGTATTTGCAATGCATAAAGTCAGAGCTGCACATACGTTGCTCTCACGAAACAAAGTTTTGTTTTTGCGAGCTACAGTGCTTAAAAAAATTGTTTCTACCTCGTGCATTGCATCCAGGTATTTTTATCTGGCTCTGCACTGGAAAGCATTGCATACAGAAAAGTACAGATGCATGATTTGTATTTAACTTCATAGTTACAAACTACTAGGCAGACGAAATGCCTATTTGTAGAGATTACATACTGATTGTGAGTCGTATATGTATGAAGATATGTATTTATGGACGCAGGTTAATCTCTACATATATGTACATATAAAATACGATCATGGATCTCGTCACGCACATGGCGCACAGTGAATCGCAAATGTCGATCCCCCAGCAGTGCAGCTAGAAAATGATTGCTGAGAATGGAGGGTGATGCGTGTCTAATGAAGAATTTCGCTGTCGTTGCTCGTCGGCCATTTTGTCATATTCACTTTCTTTCAGTTCCTCTTGTTAACCCTTTCTTCCTTTTCAACTTTTTACCTTGACTGTCATATGCCGATCAAGGTGCAACGCGCACTGCAAGTCCAGACTGGCTCGTAGCTGAGCATTAGCAATTGGCTTCCAATGTCCAGCACGTGAATGACAAGCGATACTGTTTGAGAATACTAATTTACAGAGGGTAGTGGACAGTGCATAAGCATTCAGAGATAGTCTGAAAATGGTTGTTAAATGATTATGAGTAATGATGCTTGAGTTACTGATTAAAAACAGTAACGGGAAGCGCTTATATGGAAGTAAAAAATGGTTACTGTAAGATTGTGGATGATGCTTCAGTGTCTAGTTTTTAATAATCTAGTACATTAGTAATGAACCGGTATATGTATGGTAGGTATCATACGTGTTGAGATTAACAAGTCAGCATCCATCAGGTTTTATATCCAGTAATTGCTGAAACTGTACTTGTTGCTAGGCGTTGCTAACTGTGCAAAATGGTACATAAAGCCAATGGGTGTACGTAGCTTCTTGGATAACTGTTGTACGATGAAATGCTTTTATACAATGACTGGTTGCCTTAATGTTGTCCATGGGTTGGTATAGTTTGTTCCACCAATCCTGATTTATTTATGTAGTTTTGGGATGCTGTACTATTTCATAATTGTTGATAATTGCTGGATTTTTTACTGTAAGCATGTATTGACATATGGTATGCAGAAATTATGCTGAGTTGATAACGGTACATTGACCTTTAATACTATTTGCTATTGGCATTACGTTGATTATATAGATATTTATGTATATTTGAATGCACGTTTGGTACATCTGGTGCTAGTTTGTGTAAGCATAAATGTTTGCATGCACCGCTATTTGATTTATGCAATTTTGCAACATAAATTGCATATACACAGTGGCTATTGTTGTATGCTGTTCCTTGACAAGAGATTATGTATTCTGAGTCAGAGTCTTAGCTTGCTTAGCTCTGTGTTTATATATAGTTAACATCTGCAATAAAAATACAGTTTGGGAACAAGTCTTGGATGTTGTGTTTGAATCATATTAGCTATTCTTGTAGCTGATTTCTTTAGGAAGGTGTTAGAGGATTTTGTGTACATATACTGGGTTTTCATAATAATCTGATAATGATCTTTTAAAATAAGACATTGTGCAGAAAATGCACTGGGGAATATGCGATTGAATGTTGAAACGTAATTTTTGAGTTCGCAGAAAGTATTCTTATACAAGGAATTACAATGACAATAAAACATTACAAAATATAAGTAGTGTTTAACAATATCTTGTTTGCTGTGTGATTTCCTGATATATTATAAAAAATATTAGGAAGTACGATAAGCCAGGAAGTCAACACAGCAACTAAGGATACAGCCCAGCTGCACATACTAATCAAGCGACATTACTCTTCCGTCTCCAGTTTTCCCTTATTTCAATGTAAATCTGATTCTACCTGGTAGCAAATCGACAAACAAAGATGTTATCTGCATAAAGCTTACAGTATCCTTCAAATCTCTTAACCACCAACTATGTAACCCATAAGAATGGACTCAGCATCCTTCTAAGACACGTGCATAAGAATAATCCTAAAGAATAAGTCAAACTGAATAAATCCATATAGTGAAAAAATGCGAAACAAAGCTAAAAAAAGAAATTCCTTGCTACCTTCACTGATCAAAACCTATTCAAAACTCACTGAATGCATATGAAAAATATTTTCCAAGGATCCAACAATTCTAAAGAAAAGTTTACTGTATGCCAGCACAAAACTATTTTACATATGTATCGCTGAAGTATCTGCAGATACAATTCCAGGATACAACGAACCTTGTAAGCACCCTGTACATAAATCGAATGTCGAGAATAGAAATAAGAGGACACGATGCGCTCTAATCCGCAGAATGAACCCGTCCACGTTAAAGAATCGAACGTCTTAAGCGTTCAGGACTCCAGAAGAAAAAGTCCAGTCCAAAGTTACAGGACCGGTTTGACGTATATTCATACGTGTACCCTCTCGCAAGGTACCTAACGTCTTGGTATTTCATCCACCACAATATACCAAAGACCACAGTATAGAACAAGTACACAAAGAAGCAGCCGTGTTTATGACAAAATGCACGGCGTCTCGATGGACCCAGCGTCCCATGGGGAGTGTGCACTTTGCTTCAAAATATTTATCCACGATTATCCAAGTAATTTCTGATACTCACATCTTAAAACATGAAGCTGAAATAAGACCGCATTCACAGGCTATTAAAATGAGGACGTCGACCGTCTATTTAAGATCAATCGAAACACTCATTCACTCACTTTTATCCACTAATGCCGACAAATCAACTTGGCGAGAATTGTCTTCGACGAGATCAGATTCTTCTCGTCTCGTTTACGATTAATTTTACAGCCGCGAAACGACCGGTCGTTAATTAACACTGCTCAGTCCTTTTTACCCTGAGCCACAAACTCGAACCAGATCCCGTACACTCGCGAAAACCTTGGGGAATACGCGAAAAACGCGAAAATTCTCTGGATATTGACAAATACGGCGTCGCGACACAAACGAGTAATACACTCGGCAGTACCGGTGCTGCCACCGCGCGCCTATCGGGACATTTACGAAACTAACAGCCCGTTTTACGCAACGCAAAAGTTGATTTTTGAAATTTTGGTTTTTGTATACTATGTTCTCCAATTTTGAAATACAATGATTCTTTTGAGTAAATGAATTGTCGATGTTAAACTATATTTTTTCGTGCGATTAATGACATATTACCTTTCTGCGGGATTTTTTGTAACGCGCTTCTATGCGTGAAAGCGGACGGAACGTTGAATCGTATCAAGACCGGTTTACACTGGGGTAAATATGGCGCCGGGACGATTGACGTCAGTCTAGAGCGAACAGCTGTCTTTGCGAATTCTGTCAGAGTGGTCGATATAGTTTGGTCCGGTCTTTTATTTGATTTTTTCAAGGGTCGCAGGACGTTTACGCAGTAAAGTGCGCCAGCTGGAGGATCTGACATACGGTTATAAGTATGTAGTAATGTATTTATATAATATTTTTATGTTTTTCTGTCAAGATTTTTATTTTTTTTTGTATACTTGTTTGTATTTATAACCTATAACAATTTTTTTTCCTATTGTTCATTTAGAAAATGGATAATATATTTGGTAAGGACGACTCCGAAAATGAAAATGAGCTCATTGATATTGAGTATAAGGACGAGAAGGATGGTTCAATTCTGATGAATAAGGATGCTGATAATATGGATATTGATAACATACCTGTTAAGGTATGTAAGCGAATTTTTAGGTTATTTTGTATTAGAAATCTTAGATATTATTAGTCAGTTTGTTATTAGTGAAGCATAATTAATTGATCGAGAGTAATTATGAGTTTAGATGGAATCCGACGCTATGAGCTCTCATTCGCAGTCTGATACGGAGGATATGGGTTCTAGTTCTATTGGTACTGGAATAATGATAGAGGAAGAGTTGGACATTGTCAAGCATGAGATTACCAAGGAGGAACATGAACAAAGTGCGGAAGATTTGTTTGGTAATGATATTATGCTATCGCACTCAATGCCCAGCAATGTCAAAGACAGAAGGGAGAGTAAAGAGAAAAGCAAGAAGGAGTTAGAAGAGGAGGAAAGAGAAAAGATGCAGTACGTCTGCACTGTTTAACAAAATGAAAAAATCATATTTTATGCGAAACTCGATACTTCATAATAAACTCATTTCAGGGTTTTAGTTTCTAATTTTACTGAAGATCAACTCGATAGGTATGAGATGTACAGGCGAGCTGCTTTTCCCAAAGCAGCAATTAAAAGGGTAAATATTTATATTAACCTTTAAATACTGGAATATATAAAAATATAAATAGTTGCAATCAGAATATGATTTAATTAACGTTGCAGATCATGCAAACCATCACAGGCTGCTCAGTCTCACAGAATGTTGTTATTGCGATGTCTGGAATTGCCAAAGTTTTTGTTGGTGAAATAGTCGAAGAAGGTACTTATAACTTAGTTCCTAATATCAGAATACTTTCACCGCTTTCTCTTACTAATAGCACTTTGATAATACACTTTAGCCCTCGATGTGATGGAAGCTCATGAGGAAACTGGACCGCTGCAACCAAAACATCTAAGGGAAGCAGTGCGGAGATTGAGACTTCAAGGTCAAATTCCAAATGGCAGAGCCCACAAGGCCTTTTTCAGACTTTAAACGTAATACAGTCAGGACACAGCATTTATCGTTAAAACTAGTAGTACAAAGTGTGCATCAGATTAATCGAAATTCATTCTTGCGATAACAAAATATTTCATCCGTCTAAAAAGGGAATTTTTTGCTATAATACGCTATTAAAAAGGAATTCTGCGAATGGTCTTTCCCTTAGCAAAATGCGATGAGCCAATCAATAGTATTTATGTAACTAGACAGACTGTGTGTAGCATCAGAAAACAATATTTTACAAATGAACGATTTGCAATCGACTCCAAGAGAAAAGCAATGTCTATGAAATTTTATATTTTTCCTAATTATCCGTAAAACGTTTAATCGTACAGTCGAATAATCTACCCTTTTTCATTTTGTTAATACGGTTTGTCATTACTTTAAGAAGAATAAATTATTTTTCTACGTTTCTACTTTTGGTTACCAACTATTAATTATACGTGCATTCATACGTTATTCTCTGTGCGCTCATTTGCATGTATCTTATATCGGAAGATTTCCATTTATCCAATTCAAATAGATGTAACTTTACTCGAAGCTGCATCATTAACCATTTCCACAATTTTCCATTACAGCCAAGAAATAACTGTGCTTCGATTAGTATTGATTCTACTCGATTAATTAAAAAATTCTCATTCCGCCTTACAGAAAGTCTCGCTTCTTATTTTTCCCGCGAACAATGAAGCAAGTCTACAAAATCAAATGGTTCCTCCAAAAGGGATAGTTAAGTCTTCAGTAGATCAGAAAAAGTATATAATTATATAATATTTGATAAGACTAGTAGACTCATGTAAATAGATAAGAAATGATATTATCGAAAAAGAATATATATATACACACATATGTACATTAAAAATAATAAGAAATGTATACAAAGTTTAGAAAAAAATATTTAGTCAATAAACTCGTACTTACTGAACGTAATACAAAATTGTCATTCATTTTCAAAAAAAAATTCCAAATCATCATAGACAACTTCGTGACAAGCGCAATGTTAATTTATATGCACAGCCGAACTGTCACGTTGCCTTTATTTTTTAAAGTTTATAGAAAAAAGGGCTTTTTCTCTTAACTTTTCTATAATTCTATTTTAATCACAATCTCTTTGAGCTGCTCATAAAAATCATGATATGCGCGTATTATCCGCATTAGTCCTTACACATTGTTTCGGCTGCGTCATACCAGAGGATTCGGATGACGAATTTAGCATGAAGAAATCTAACCTTTCCATAATGAAGGATAAATTAAATCCAATGAGTCTCAAGGATGTAAATTACAAAGAAAATATCAGCTTGAAGTAACGAACCATTGTTTTTACAAAAAAGTTCAATTCACAAATAACCCCCATAAACACTATGAATTTTGTTCAGAGTTGAAAATCCTCAAGACGCTTGTAACGCCATGAGAATAGAAAATTTTTTGAGTGAACCAAGAAAGACTGCAAAAATATACGATAAGGACTCAAAAAGTAATTCCAGCTACGACGATCAATCCTCACAGGAAATTATTGATTGGTTATCGGAACCTCAACGCATCGCAGATACCCAGGTGAAGGATAATGGGGATGCAGAATAAATATTAATTAAATTTAAAGACTAAACCGAATTTTCTAAACCTCAGAACACACAGTTGATTCGTCATCGTAGAAGAATTCATCGTTCCCGTCGCAACTGGAAAGAATTTCATAGAGGATTTCGAAAACCCCAAAAAAAGGAGACCGCGAACTATTACGAAAACGATTCGTACGACGAGGACAGAAGCAAAAACGTAAATAACGAGGATCGAAAAGAGCAGAATTTCATAAATCGATACCCGCACAAAGTAAAGGAACTGGAACGGAGGGAGGAAGACGAAGGATGTAGGTTAATTAAGAAAATACAAGAATAATTAATTTCCTAATTCGGACCGAGTGTAACGATCGTC
Source organism: Calameuta haemorrhoidalis (assembly GCA_031763665.1). Lineage (NCBI taxonomy): Eukaryota > Metazoa > Arthropoda > Insecta > Hymenoptera > Cephidae > Calameuta > Calameuta haemorrhoidalis. Next base: position 518,573 of record JARPRH010000447.1, on the reverse strand, counting down.
TGCGTATGCGCGAAAAAAAAAGATTGTATTACTTCGATAAATTTCTACCGAAATACGGGAAACAACGAACAGAGTAAAATTGGAGTTTGTCAATTCCAAAATGGTCCCAGCCCTCGATTTCTTTGCGACAAATAAAATTTTATTTTCATAATTACTGTGCTTACAGTTCGGGCGGATCCTGAGGGCTGGGACGATTGGAGCAACTGGAGCGAATGCAGCGCCACCTGCGGCGTAGGTCGTCGAGTTCGCTGGCGTCATTGCACATCTGTGAATTGTCCTTCTGGATTAAAAACAGCGCAGATCAAGCCTTGTAATCTGCAAGACTGTAGGAAAAAGGGTTTCCTCAAATGGCTGGGAATAAAGCTGTAAACGAAACACAGGTTAGAGAGGAGACATCGAAAACAAAGGCGATAGAGAAAATGGATTTTTCGATTGTCTCACGAAAACGATTGCGCGACGGGTGTGCTGAAAATTTTGTTTTTGAATTTTACAACCTCCCGCGTAACAGGATGACATCGTTGGACGCTGCGTAATATCAATGTCCTATGCCATTTGTACGTTACTTTTGAAACTGTCTGTATTACTACCCTTGCTTGTGCTAGTGTATTCAGGTGAATCCGGTACAGAGAGCGTTGGGAATTTGAGAAAAAAGGAAATTAAAAACACAGCAAATGTTACGTTTGTATCCAGTGTGCTACAGGACGCTACAAAAAATGCCTTGTTACCCAGAAAGGATACAGTAGCAATTGTGGAAGCGCCAGTGGATGTCTTTGGCAGGCAAGAGCTCGAGAAGGAAGGCGTAACCAAAATGGAAAAAAAACGCGAGAGTCAAGTCGTACGTTCGAAAGAAAAAGTCAAATCGAAATTACGAGAGACTAGCAAGAGAAAAGCAGATTCTCCGGAGATCGAGGATGGCAGAAACTGGCGGACAGTAGAAAATTTCAAGTATTTAAATATGCATCCTTGTGTACAGGGTTATTCAGTGTAAAATCGTGAAACGAAGTTGTCCTTTACCATTAGAAATCAAATAGACAGTCAAAATTCAGTCGATGCGTTTCAGGTGAATAATCCTGTATACAAGTATCGAAAATTTATCAGAGCTTCGTAAAAATAAGACGCTACACTAGCTGAGACTATAGTGAAAGTATCACGGTCTGAAATTTTCCATTGCTTTTACATATAAACCGTTCTCATTGGTTTCTCTCGATTCGAACGAAACGGTTTTTTTCCATGGAACAACAAGATTCTTTTTCACGAGGCGGCAAGGTTTTTTTTTACCGCGCCTTAAAAAAAATTCTTTCTCTCGAACCAAGAAATTCATTAGCCTCTTGCGCAAGCTTGTAACCTCAAATACGATTCCGGAGGAAGGGCGAAGAAAAATGTTTTATTATTCGTTCCCAGATACGACAAAGAAGACGAGGATAATTCCTACGATCAAGATAACGAGGATGTAGATGCTAATCGTAACGACAAAGGTCATATTTTCAAAAGCGATATAAGAAATAAAGATGAAGATGCCAAAAATGATTCCTGGCGTGATTCCGAAAAGGGTCAAAGTTCGGACGACGAAGAAGAAGAATTCCAGCGCAATGTAAAACGTGGTGGTACGTTAAAAAATTGGCATAAATAATCTTCGAAAACGTGCAGATTCGTTAAATTGATAACAAGTGCAGCCTTACGCATTGATTTAAAAGAGAAAGGGCATTGAAAAAAATGTCCACAGGGTATGTGTGAAAGTCCGTAAGGAGTTTGTTGGTTAAATTAATGCAAAGTGGTTAGACGGCTTTTTAATCGGTATCGATTCATTTTATAAAGCGCCATCTGTGCAATCGTACGTGCTTGTGCACATTATTTGCAACCAGGTGCAACTTTCACCAAGAGAGTCAAAGAGCAATAAGAATAAAAAAGAGATAAGGCATTATAAATACATGTATCTAAATTTTTATTATTACCCCTTCAAGCAAAGTGCAATTGCGCAATGATTCATTAATGAACTTTTACCAATATGTGAAAGAAGCCTGTAGTGCGTAATAATATTTAGAAATAATCTATCAATAATTTTCTGTATTTACAAAGAACCCAGGGCAGATAATACGTTGATTTATAAATAATAGATCAGATTTCAATTTATCTCATATACATACCTGTTTATAATGCCTGCAGGAAGACACAGTAGGCAGGGACCTAAAATCTGGGACCAGTGGGGTAAATGGTCCAGTTGCAGTGTCAGTTGTGGTGCGGGAAAGTTAACGCGATGGCGCCACTGTATCGCTGGTGGTTGCTCGATTGGCGAAAAGGAAGCGCAATTAAAAACCTGCACGTTCGCTGCGTGTTGAACGGATGCATTAATTTTATTCCTTTCAGTGGCACAATTAGATCTGTAATCGTTTTTATACAGTCCAAGTGAAAATAAATGATATTTTCAAGTGTTACTTTGTTTTCCTCGGTTTCTTTTCTTCTTTTCCTCCAGAAGACGAACCTAAAGTTTGGGATCAGTGGGGCAAGTGGTCCTGCTGCAGCGCGTCCTGTGGTCCTGGGAAATTGACAAGATGGCGGCATTGTGTTACTGGAGGCTGTCTTTCTGGCGAGAAGGAAGTTCAGATTAGATCATGTCAATTGGCAGCCTGTTTGCACTGATTTGTTTGGTCGATATTATTGTCCTGAGGACTAATAAAAATTGGGAAATATAATGTGTCAAGTTGGAATTCAATTTATTGTATAATACAATTTTTTTAATTTAGCAGTAATTGCATAAATGCTATATCTTAGTTGAATGAAATAATTATAACAGAAGTCAAGAAAGAACAGACGTTCAAAGACGTTTTTCAAAAAAAGAATGAATATTTAAAAAGGATATACTTGCAATGTTTAATGTTATTAAAGAAATTGTACGTCATATTTCTTATTGTTTTTCAAAGTAATCATCAGTCTTATAAATGATGGGTTGTTCAAAACTTGTTGACCTCTGCGTAATAATGGGTTCTTGATTTTTTTTCTGTAAAATCAAAAAAGACAAACGTGCGCGTTCACATTATTATTGAAAAGATCTTGATAATTATTAAATACGTAGAAATACCTGTTTTACAAGTTTCAACCGTGACTTACAAAAAACGACAATGGATTCAGAATTCCAAATATTCTTTCAGGTCCGCCCAGTTCAGCTTCCGCATTATCGACTGCAGTTTCCAAGGCAGTAAGATCGGCGTTCGCCCTGGCGACGAAGAAGTTCAGGGCGTCTATACGCTTGCAGAGATTTCGTAGCTCGGGACGTATCGAAAGTAATTTTGGAATATGGCCGCTCATGCATTCCGCACCTTCGGTCTGGACCTTTTGACAAAAAAGTGTAACAGAAAAAAGACAAGTGGTTAAACAAGTATCATTTCTTATGTAATGGAAGTGAATGGCAAAATTGGTAGAAATTCGCGACAGTCGCCAACATAGAAACTGTCTGATGTTATATTTACTGGAGCGTGATTTCAGTTTGGTCGATATTTACGACTCAAACTTTTTCACAAGGTCACCTGAGCCGATCAGCTTGTGAACTTTGAACTTTGATCAAACAGCGTTCCAGACTGCCATGACCTATCCCTTAAGCTTGATTCACACTGAGGAATGCGGAATGGATGCATCGGAATGCAGAAATGACAGTCGGTACATCATTCAGAAGTTGCGTAAAACGTGTGTTTAAATGTGGTTGATTTTTATAACTTTTCTTTACACTTTCTGAAACGTGTTGCAGAAATGACACTCGGTACATCATTGAAAAGTTGCGTAAAACGTGTGGTTAAATATTAAATGATTTTTATAATTTTTCTTTACGCTTTTTAAAACGTCTCTGGAGTATACAAAAAGTAGTCTCGACTAAATTGCACATAATACTTTGCTGTAGCTAATGACTTGAAAGTAGCAAAATAATTTTTTGAAAAATATTCAGATTATGATTAATTATGATCTGTCACATAGATTTTTTAATGACTGTAATAAAAAATATAAATTTCTAACCATTCCAATAATAGACTCAAATTCCTCCAGTCGCATCATCATATCTTCAATAGAGTCGTGGACATTTTTCATCTGAAATTGAAAAATGAAAAATGTTCAAAAAACCCAAGTTTTATATTGAACGTCAGACTAGGGAATTTCTCTCGCGTAATTATTCCACTAGACTGACACGAGGCTATGTGGACTATAGAGAAACCAGTCTAACCAGTAACCGTCGTGTCCACGAAAATCTACAACGTAAAATACGTTAAGACGATAAGGAAAAACAAAAGTGATCAATATTTACCTGGTCGGTCAGATCGACCTTAGCGTATGCCGCATAATCTTTAGTCAACTCTTCGATCATTATTAGCCACTGTTAATTTTATTTTCATGTAATATCCGTCAGTAGAAGCTACTTGGAACTCTGACAGTTATCCCCGGAATGACATCTAGAGTTTTTCACGGTACTACTAGGACGGTTGGTCATCATGACGGAAACTACTGCGCATGCGCAACCAGTGTAGAAACATGGAACCCAAGTACAAGCGTTCCTATGATCGGCGTGAAACACATTTTCTAGGACTTTATTGAACTGCAGTGCATCATAAGTTTCAGTATGATTTTTAATACAATTTATATTGGGAAAATGTGCGTAGAGTCATTTTATAATCAATTTTCCAATGGCAATACTGATCGATGCTTACTAATGCTTGAATGAAATTATTATTGAGCTTTAAAATTGTACGTCTTTATTATTTACTTTTGTTGAATTTTTTTTTGACTTCAGATATCTTTAGGGAATTGAAATGTTACGGTTAAATTGATACTTGCCAATCAGTTTCACGCACTGATGCATTTACTCCCATGTGTATTCTGTGTTATATGGCAGTAAAGAAATTACAGTGTGAAGATTTTCTTATAGCTTCATTTATTCAAATGTTCGCGTGGCGTGTAATTTCGAACGCGTCCTTTTACTACCTGCACATGTGTAATTACGATTTATGGCAGTAATGTGCAATAACGTTAAAGTAGCTATATTTTTCTGACTTGAGAGAAATGTCAATGTATGTGGAAATTTGGCACAAGATTTTGATACAATTTATTATTTTCAGAACTTTTCTTCGCATTGAACATAGAACATAGAACAGATCTGTTTTATATTGAATTAGTGTTTAGTGCATTTTCAAAAATGCACTTTGCAATTGCAACGAATTTACCTAACAATTCCGTATCTTCCGGCAAGTAACAAGCTTACTGAAAGTGCCTTTGAAGGAACGTGAAGAGAAAATTTTGAAAAAAAAACCTTGATTTAATGTAATTTTGTAAATTGTTACTTCTGGATCTATGGATCAAAAATCATACAATTTATGTACCGTAATTGCAATTTCGTATTTGATTATCTACTGTAAAAAAAAATACAAAACCACAAAACTAAAAAAAATATCATTTATTCAGTTGGAATTGCGTAAACAATTTGAGTTAAATAATACTGTTAATTATTTTGGTCCAGTGACCACAGATAGTTCCATTCCTATTATTATTTTTAAGACTATCTAGTCAATACATATAGATGCTACATAGTACAGATGCTACATGAAACTTTCACAGTACAGATGTTACAGGGTGTTTCATTACGAGTCTTTTTTGCCTCATGATGTAATCCCATTATGAATTGCCGCTCTCAAAGCATCATTGAGATTAGTATTGACTTAAAGTACCGAAGTAAAACGTATATTGCATAACGTATTAACTATATACTATTAGAAAGTTTTAATACAGAAATTTCTATGTGAATTCCATATCGAATATTTTGGCAGTACATATCATCTAAATTAACGTACTAAAAATAACGTAGCATCGAATCAAAAAAATTCGAAACAGATTTTTTTGAGATACATGTCATTTTTCAAAATCAAGTATGATTTTAGCCAAGTGAAAAAAGAATGTGTCAATCGAAAATTTTTTAAAAAATTTCCTGATCAATATTATTTATCATGTAATATTTATTATTACATTGATTTCGTTTTGACGAATTTTCCAAATTTTATTGCGAATCAATAAGATTGATCGTAATAATAAACTGCATTCGAAAAATTTTTTTAAACGCCAATTTGATTTTTTTGAAAGTTGCAATAGAGCAGAGACCCACATTACTGCTCGTAACTAAACTTTCGCGCGTTTGTAACTATCGTATAAAAAAAAAGTGATTGAATGCAGTCTTGGAGATTCATATAGACAGACACGATGTGCTTATACAGTCAGAGAAGAGTGAGAGTTTAGAACTACATTCTTATTAGTCCGCAGTGAAATTGCTTTAAATGGTACAGCTTACGTGGCAGCTGGGTCGTTGCGTCCAACTGGTTGTTGGTCAGTTTCCAATTTAATTTTTTGTCCATTCCTACTAAGAAATCGGCACAGTTAATTTTCCAGACTTTCACAAATGCACCTTCCACTAATTGCAAATTCTCCTGCGTTTAATTGAATGCATCAAACGAAGAACTAAATACAAAAATTTAATTTTTTAAATAAATAATTTTAGGCAATAAGACACATAAGCTTTAATAAATTATATTTTATTTTATTTTAGTAAAGGCACCAATTTTTTTTGTTTGATTCAATTTTTTTTAAGGACAGACTCTTGTAATTTGTACAAAATTTATATTATATTAATTATAATAGTTATTGAAGAATAAAGATTGATTTTCTTACTGGTCGTCATTAATTATTAATCATTAACCAATTAATATTTTACTGATTAAAATTATATTCGGCATTGATCTACGCACTTTGTTCAGTGCTAAAGCTGTAATAAATCAACGATAAAATCACGAAGAAAATCATTACGTAGCTCATAAAGCGAAGGACGCCAAAGGAAGAATAATTAGCACTTGTCAATCTTCAGGCAAGTGACTTCAATGATGTTAGTACGTATGTGTGTGACGACAAATTTACAGTTTATTGATTGTCAATATATACTTTGGAATTAGTAATTTATAACCTTGTAAGTGGAAAATGTAAGTCAATTAATGAGTAATGGCAAATAATAGTTTCTCTCAATGTACATTATACTAAATTAGCATAGAACAATGACTGTTTAAGAAAATTGCAATACAGCACAGAATCTTCTCATGGTAGTCAGTGGGTGTCAGATAATAGTTTTTGTATGATATGCTTATGTGTATCTTGGAATCAATAATTTATAGTTTTGTAAGAGGAAAAGAATGAATTTAAATACATTGTACTAAATTAGCATAGAGTAATGACTGTATTAAAAAGACTGTAGTAGAGCATAAAATCTTTATAGTAATCAATGGGTATCATATAATAGTTTTTCTATAACATAT
>JARPRH010000447.1:496369-507647 GCA_031763665.1 Calameuta haemorrhoidalis | reverse complement strand
CGGAATAAAATAAAGTTTCTCTGTCCTTTTCTTTTTTGAAAAATTTTATATAATTTTTAAAACCACCGAGGGACAAGAAACTCAAAATTGCGGAAAATATTACAATATTTCGAATCATTGAGGTCGATGCTCTCACGGAATAAAATAAAGTTTCTCTGTCCTTTTCTTTTTTGAAAAATTTTATATAATTTTTAAAACCACCGAGGGACAAGCAACTCAAAATTACGAAAAATATTACAATATTTCGAATCATTGAGGTCGATGCTCTCCCGGAACAAGATAAAGTTTCTCTGTTCTTTTCTTTTTTGAAAAATTTCATATAATTTTTAAAACCACCGAGAGACAAGAAACTCAAAATTACGAAAAATATTATAATATTTCGAATCATTGGGGTCGATGCTCTCTTGGAACAAGATAAAGTTTCTCTGTTCTTTTTTTCATAAATCCACACACGTGTGACCAGTTCGAAACTATCCAAAAATGCAGACATGAAAGTAAATGAGATTTTGAAATTAAAATTCACAAAATGACAGCATGCCAAACACAACTAGCATCTTGATCTAAAAATTGAAATATTCGAGAAGAAAAAGATTTCGAAAATCAAAAATTTCTTTTCCATAATTTCCCTCGTGTTTATTCACCACGCAAAAAAAAAACAGTCTAATTACCGAAATTCCAATTCATTAAATTAACATTATCAACCCTGCGGCTACCAGTCATTATGTATTTAAGTATCACGATTTCATCAAAGCCCAAATCATCGAGTGAAACGACCTCGTATAATTTAACTCGTAACTTATAATTTTTCGACTTGTGTCTCAAACTTTAGTCAAAAAATTATTTCTTTCGAAAAATTTCCTCACCAAAATTTCCCTCGTGTGACAGTTATTTCCGATATTTTAACCACTGATACTTCCCATGCATGTATATTAATAATAATAACAACAACGTTCCAATCTGCGCAACAACCCATGAAGACAGACATTATACGGATTACGTATTAGTATTTATTTTAGTCGCGAGACTTACGATGGAAATAAACTTTCGCAGTTACTTTCACCAGACTACTAAAGTGCATGATGGTTACGCAATGTTTATGTATATAGTACTCTATTATGTATATATATATATTATATATATATCAGTGTTATATATATATATATCAGTGTTCAACTATGCATGTATTAGTATACATATATGTAACTATTAAATATATATAAAAAAGCACATATATATATTTTTAATAAAATTTATAAATACACACTAATTACTTTGCTCTAAGTGTATTAAATTTTTTTCGACATTCGCGTCTCGTATCGCAGACACGTTTGCAAAAAAAAAAATTGCATAATGCATGCAGGAGCCTGGATCCTATGGAGCGTATCAATTTTACCGGTACTAAAACCGGTTTCTGGAGCTAGAAAAATTTTTAGCCGGAGAAACGTATGTGAGCGCGTTTAGGTAATCGAGAAAGTTCTTCAATTTTGCACTTCTGCAGTCGATCGTTAACGCGAATATGCAACTTTTAATTCATATCTAGGTGCGTGACTGTAGTGAAAAAATGCAATTAATTTTGCACGGTTGATGCATTGACAACTGAGATGGACTTTGACAAAAAGTTGTTGACATACATATGTGCATACGTGAGTTCGAATCGTTGATTGAAACGTTAAGACGTTGGATTACTTATGTTCCAGATTAATGAAAAAAAAAAAAATTGTACAACTCCCACATAAATAATTATGTATCTAATTTATATAAAGATATATATTACATGAAAAAAAGTTAATTAAAATATAATAATTATATATGTAATATATATTACAGATATATTTTAATTGTATTATTTTTGCCATTTTTTTCATATATTCCAAATATATTTGTAATATATTTCATAATATATTTATAATATATTTCATAAATATATTTATAATATATTACAGGCATAATGAATATGTACGCATATATTGTCACACACATATATACATATATTAGGGGGACTGAAAAGTAATCAAAATTTTGTTTGCTGGCGAAAAACATTGAGCTCATCGAAGAAATTTTGATTACTTTTCGATCCCCCTAATATTTATATATTTATATCAAAATACAGAATATGTTTTACATCTAGTTTACAGCGTCTTTTTCTTTGCTTTCAATTTTTCTTCACTTCATCCTCTTAACCTACTTATTCTTCGTTGCTCACAAATTCTTGGCATTTTTTACCTTTATTCGTTCGACTTTGTCTACCCGCCACCTATCTCGTTGGTTTCTTATAGACTAGACTGTACTCACATGAAATCGGTTTGATCTCTCCTTTCAACAATCCGGTCCATTCCTTTCGCTCGTTCCTACCTTCTAAAACCATCTCCATTTCCTTTCTTAGCTGACGTGAGTCTTGTCCAGTACCAGTTTAAGTTCTCGACACTCACATGTCCTAAATTCTTTCCAGTCTCCACAGACAATCTGCATTCTTGTTCGGGAAAATCTTTATTTTCTATTCTTATCACATTTGCACTCCTCATCTTTGCCCACTGCTCTTCGTCTTTGCTTATTTTCGGCACTAAGTCCTTCAATTTTTGATCCCTGGTCGTTCCGTAATCTTCGTTCAGTCCCGCTTCGAATATTTCCCTGTTGCTTTCCGTCCCTAAATTTTTATTTATTCATTCGACTTTGTCTACTCATCACCTATCTCGTTGCTTTCTTATAGACTAGACTGTATTTACAAGAAATCTGTTTGATCTCTCCTTTCAGCAATCCTACCTACGTTCCTACCTTTTAAAACCATCTCCACTTTCTTTCTTAGCTAATGTGAGTACTGTCCAGTACCAGCTTAAATTCTAGACACTCACTTACACGTCCTAAATTCTTTCTAGGCTCCACAGACAATCTGCATTCCTGTTCAGGAAAATCTTTATTTCCTCCTCTTATCACATTTCCACTGCTTTTCGTCTTTGCTTATTTTCGGGCACCAAATCCTTCAATTTTTGATCCCTGGTCGTTCCGTAATCTTCGTTCAGTCCCGCTTCGGATATTTCCCTGTTGCCTTTCCGTCCCTAAATTTTTATTTATTCATTCGACTTTGTCTACTCATCACCTATCTCGTTGCTTTCTTATAGACTAGACTGTATTTACAAGAAATCTGTTTGATCTCTCCTTTCAACAATCCTACCTACGTTCCTACCTTCTAAAACCATCTCCACTTTCTTTCTTAGCTAATGTGAGTACTGTCCAGTACCAGCTTAAATTCTAGACACTCACTCACACGTCCTAAATTCTTTCTAGGCTCCACAGACAATCCGCATTCCTGTTCAGGAAAATCCTCATTTTCTCCTCTTATCACATTTCCATACCAACCACCATTATACCATTTCCATGCCCAATGCTCTTCGTCTTTGACTATTTTTGCTCCCGGTACTCCAGCAGCTCCAGACCTTCCCTCCGCCACTTGTACTCCGGACGGTGTTTTGATTTTTCTATTTGGCACCAAGTCCTTCAATTTTTTATCCCTGCTTCGTAATTTTCGTTCAGTCCCACTAAACCATCTTCACTTCCTTTATTAGCTAACGTGAGTACTGCCCAGTACCAGTTTAAATTCTCGACACTCACACGTCCTACATTCTCTCTAGTCTTTTCGATCACCAGGTCCTTCAATTTTTGATCCCTGGTCATCTCGTAATATTCGTTCAGTCCCGCTTCAAACATTTTCCTTTTTCTTCCACTTCCTTTATTAGCTAACGTGAGTACTGTCCAGTACCAGCTTAAATTCTAGACACTCACTCACACGTCCTAAATTCTTTCTAGGCTCCACAGACAATCTGCATTCCTGTTCGGGAAAATCTTTATTTTCTATTCTTATCACATTTGCACTCCTCATCTTTGCCCACTGCTCTTCGTCTTTGCTTATTTTCGATCACCAAGTCCTTCAATTTTTGATTCCTGGTCATCATCTCGTAATCTTCGTTCAGTCCCGCTTCAAACATTTTCCTTTTTCTTCCACTTCCTTTATTAGCTAACGTGAGTACTGTCCAGTACCAGCTTAAATTCTAGACACTCACTCACACGTCCTAAATTCTTTCTAGCCTCTACAGACAATCTACATTCCTCTTCAAGAAAATCTTCATTTTCTTCTCTTACCACATTTCCACTCCTTATCCTTATCCACTGCTCTTCGTCTTTGCTTATTTTCGGCACCAATTTTTGATCCCTGGTCATTTCTTAATATTCGTCCAGTCCTGCTTCAAATATTTTCTTGTCCCTTCTCGTCCCTAAACTTTCTATCGATTTGCCGTCCTTCACTCTTTTAAACGCTGCTTCCAAACCTCCAGCCTGTCCCGATGCTTTTCCGTTTCTTCAATTCATTAGCTTCTCTTTCAAGCAGATTTTCAGCCACCCCATGCCCGGTCCCATATATTGACATGTATAGTAAATAAATTTTTAATATATTTAAAATAATATTTTCTCGGGGCCGCTGAAAAATTTCTGTGAAATCTTTGAACTGTCCCACAGACGTCTTATGGATGTCCATGAAATTTTTCTCTTAAAACTCGAACAACAAAATATTATCGAGTTCCTAATTAGCAATGTAAATGAACGGAATCTTTCGTTGTACAAGAACGCATTAATGAAATCTACGCTTGGATTGATCATACGTTACAGACGAAAGGAAATCAAGACAACAAAATAAAAGATACTCTCGGACGATTCAAAGACGAAATCAAGAATCGCGTATTTCTTAATAATAATTATTCGCACGCAATAAGTCAGAGTCATGAAATTTTTTTTCGCACTACGTTTTTTTAGCGCCAAACTCATGTCATAAGTTTCGAGTGATTCATCAGCATCGGGTCAGGTGGAATTAAAAAATTTATTCATTTACTGAACCCGGATAAAGAAATCTTATGTTGTCACTGCGAAATGAGATTTTGCAAAAATATTTTTGCACGAATTTCAATATGTTCGTAATTGTTTGAAATCTTTGAATATATATATATATGCACAATAATAATATATGATTAATATAGCCAAAGCTCCTTGACATTATTTCAACATTTACTCATCGCTAATAACAATAATAACAACGATAAAAACTCGTTAAAAAATTCACTGCAATTCCAGTCACTAAATTTACGTCGCCATCATTAATCACGCGAATCAGCGAACAAAAAGTCATGAAAATATCTACGCTCGAGTACGCATGCCCTTTCGATTCCTTTCACTGATTTTCACTTATCCACCAGATGCGCGATCATTTCTCAGCTGCAGCATCCGAGACGTTAATATCATTATAATAACTGTATATATTTATGATGCAAAAGTCCACATCGATACTTACGTAATAGCCGTAAAAAATATATAAAAATCTCACGCAGACTCGTGAGATAAAGAATTTTTAAGTGATTGAAATTAAAAAGAAATTTCTTTAAAAATTTTTTAATTAATCGTCATCAATTACCGTTTTCTTTCCCCTTCGCTTTCGATCGGTCATTCATTCATTTAAAAGTCTTTCGGGCCTTCAGGTACAGTCGATGCAGGAATTTTTTTTTTTAACGTTACAGTGCAGCATCATGAGTGATCTCAGCGAGATACAATCCTTTTTCAAAGGAAGGTCCATCTTCATTACCGGAGGTTCTGGTTTGATGGGTAAAGTACTTATTGAGAAGCTGCTGTACAGCTGCAGTGACCTTGAGAAGATTTATATTCTGCTAAGGCCCAAAAGGGGTCGTTCGCCGGAGACACGTGTGGACGAGATGTTCAAGTTGCCTGTGAGTCATTGATCGATATTAAATTGTTGTGATTATTATTGAAGATTTTTAATTGAATTTAATTGCTTGAATAATTAATTGAAAATTAATATCTTTTTTTCTTTCTTATAGATGTTCAACAGAGTTCGTAAAGAGAAGCCGAGCGTCATGAAGAAATTGGTACCTTTTCAAGGTGACGTCACTATGGACAATTTGGGCCTTACCGACGAACAGCAAGAACGTCTGGTGAACGAAGTCAGTGTGATTTTTCATTGCGCCGCGACGCTCAAGCTCGAAGCTAAGCTTAAGGACGCCATTGAGATGAACACGGTATAGTACATTTGATTTGGTTGTATAATAAAATTTTTAGTATCTTTAACGAGTGGACTATATTTTGAAAAAAAAAAGTAGGTACCGTCCGTGTAAACTGGAAAAATTTTATTTGAAAATATTCTAAGATTATTTTTGTTATGTTCAAAAAAATTTGATTTTTGATATTTGTTATGTTCAAAAAAATTTGATTTTTGATCTTCAAGGTTGGCACGAAGAGGATATTGGAATTGAGTAAACGGATTAAGGGCCTTAAGGCCCTGGTCCATTTGAGCACAGCGTTCTGTCACGTTGATCAGGAGGAACTAGGCGAAAGGGTCTACGACGCTCCTGACGATCCACGTGACGTGATGCGATTGGTACAGTGGATGGATGAAAGTGCGCTTGACCTTATAACCCCGAAGTAATTAAAAAATTTTTTTGAGATAAAAATTAATTACACAAATTTGATAACGCTCATTAATCATAGGTTGCTGGATCCTCATCCAAATACTTACACGTACTCGAAGCGATTGGCTGAAAAATTAGTAGCTGATGAATATGCGAATTTACCATGCAGCATCGCAAGGCCGTCGATAGGTAATCGATAAATATTTATATATCGACAAATCAATCTGATGATTAATCGATAATGTTCAAATTACATTCAAATTTATTCACAGTGACTCCAGCTTGGGCCGAACCCCTGCCCGGATGGGTGGACAGTCTGAATGGGCCTGTGGGCCTTATAGTGGGTGCTGGGAAAGGTGTTATCAGGTCAATGCACTGCAATGCTAATTATCATGCCGAGGTCATACCTGTTGACCTTGCTATCAATGCACTGATAGCGATCGCCTTTAAAATAGGATCGGCCGCCGAGAAGTGAGTAGAATAAATTTGTCAAATTTGAAACGAAAAAAAAAAATTATTAATTTTAATAACCAAATTTTCTTATCAGGCCCAAAAATATTCCTGTTTATAATATCACCCAGAGCGGCGTGCTGCCCATAAAGTGGGGCGAGGTCTTGGAGAAAGGAAAAAAGGTCGCTTATCAATATCCGTTCGAGGGCGCCATCTGGTATCCTGACGGAGACATTAGAAGCAGTAAATTTATTCACAATCTCTTTGTCTTCTTCTTTCACCTAATTCCTGCGTACTTTATCGACTTTCTGATGCTTATTTTCCGACAGAAACGCTTGTGAGTCCCAAAATTCTATGACGTATAGAAATTTAATATTTTTTCAAAAATCTTTTTCATTTTCATTTTTTTTCAATATATATATATGTTGCTTTTTTTAGCATGGTTCGAATCCAAAAACGCATCACTGATGGACTCGAAGTTCTGCAATATTTCACCACGCGCGAATGGGTTTTTCACAATACTAATTTATTGATCTTATGGGGCGATATGAGTCCCAAAGATAAGGAATTATTTCCCATCGATTTCTTAGTATTGGACGAGATGGAATATCTCAAGAAAATTATTTTGGGCGCAAGGCAGTATTGCATGAAGGAAGACCTGTCGACGTTGCCACGTGCGCGTATGCATCAAAGAATGTAAGTCGGTTGAATATTTTTGAATTTTGAAAAAAAAATTTTTTTAATATATTTTTTTTATCTCTAGGCTCTACGTCATCCACAACATAGCTGTGTACTCGTTTTATTTTGGAATTCTTTACTACGTTTATAAGCACTTCGAAGCCACTAGGGTATCTTTGGATTTTGTTACGGAAAAATTAAAAGTGTTGCCAATCGTCGGGGGCCTTGTGGAAAAGGCGCATCTCTAAAGATTTTTTCAATTTTGCCATTTTTTTTTTTCAATTTATTTCATCCAGACGCCTATGCATATTACATCACCCGAGTATCTTTCGGGCAAGAGAAAAAAAGACAAAAAGGGTCACCTAACGACTTTTTCGTGATGCTTTCGCTTCTGTAACATTTATATTATACAACGTATATTGTAATGATAAGAGTAACGGTAATCAGTAGTGATAACAGTTTCGGATAGATTTAAAGGCAGATGGCCTGTACGAGCTTTAAACAATTTTTTATTTTTATTACATAGACGTATATGTAGTACCTTAAGATATATGTATATTCGCGTATAATGATAATGTAGAAGAGAGTATGTTATTTTTGGTGATAAGAGATTAGAGCTAAAAATAGCGAATTTAAACATCGAGAACAAATGAAACGTGTGTGACGTCTAAGGGTTGACGTACAGGGTGTCCTGAAATGAACGCATGTGAATATCATGCTCGTAATCCTTGGGGAAAAAAAATATTTCATATATAAATACTCAAGGATTTTTGTGCCCTTATAACGGGTATTTTGTAAATTTTAAACTCTACGAACTTGAGACTTGAAAAATTGCACGAAAAAATGAACCCTGCTTAATTTCGGCAATTTGTCAAAACTTTCTGTAAATATATGTACATTGATTCCTTTGTAGAAATAAAAATCGTTTAATTTCCGTACGCGCATTGCGATGAAACAGAGCTCGAAAACGAAAAGTTGGTTTCTTCGTCGCCGTGAGTTTTGTTTTTTGAAAGAGGCCATTCGATTTTTTTCAATACACCCTATACATAGATATACACACATAACAAAAATATATCAGAAATTTATTACGACGATCCTAACAGCTAGAAATAATGAAAATTTCTTGAAAAAAAAAAAAGAAAATTCGAAATTATAAACATAACTAAAAGTTCTTCTAGTTTTTTGATTAGATAATAAGAATAAAGGCTCAATTATTATATCCACGATAAATCATGATAGAATGAAGTATTTTTTTAATTATATATGCGTATAAATATAATCGGTGGAATAAAAAAATGTATCGACGAGCAAATGAATTTTCAATGACAGTGCCTGATGTAGGTCATGACTCATGACTAATTAAGTGACGAGTATGTTATCAGCAAAATTATATTTTAAGGATTACAGCTACACATGACTACAGTTCACTTTGCTATGGGCTGAAAAAGTATTGTACAATATAGGTAATATAGGGTGTCAAAAAAAGATCTAATTTAAGGACTACTTTCGTGCCGAACGAGAACATGGTGTATATGCTCCATATATCTACAAAAGTCAAACCAGGTATTGTATAACAGAAAAAGACTGAATTTTTTTATTGAATATTTTTTTAAAGGAACCAGCACCGGAAATCTTTATCTTATAGAATTTTGTTCTTGCACTTCCTGTGCTTAAACACTGATAGATGTTTGAAATCTTACGGAAGAGGGTTGTTAGGTACTCTAACGTTTTCGATAGTGCAATTTGGTACGTTCCTTATGAGTATGCGAAATGGAGACGTGGATAGATGCTCAGGGCTGAAGTTTTTGAAAATTCGGTCAACACAGGAATTTATAAGATAAAATCCCAGGTATTTATTAAAATATCGATATAAGGTAAAACGGTAATTGACAAACGATAAATATCAATACAAGTGTCGGTAATGTAGGAAACGTTGGTCAGTTTAGCGCCTGGTGAAGTTTACCAGTGAGACCTCAACGATCACCTCAGGACTTTGAAAAAATTTTTTGCCCAATCTACTCGGCAGAATGGCATGTGCCATTGTTCAGAGTTTCGCAAAAAATGATACAACAATGCAATAATTCCGCAGGGCAAAAGTCGAGCTAGAAGATTGATTAATTTTGAATAATCGAATTACCGTTATTCTCGTAGATTTAAGTCAGGCCAATTTACTTTTTGAAGATTTTTAGGATTTCGAATTAACTGCTTGAATTGATTTTGGAAATTATTTAATTCTATAAGATGACGGATATATTATCCAGATGCATCAATCATCTATCGGAAATAATTTATATTGGGAAGATTAAGTTATGAGAAGTTTTTCATCTATCGGTTTTTGTTCTTAATAACGGATTAACCTTCTCTTGATTATCTCTGATAATGAGAAGTCGGAGAAGTCGAGAATTGCATTATCGGTATATGAGTACTGAAAGGCTAGCCGAACTGTTCTTTTATTGTAAATATGATCAAGGAGTAGATAGAAATATTGGCATGTGGGCGTATGCGAACGAGAAGGGAGATAGGGAATTTATATAGTAAAATGGGTACACAGGCTGCTTAATTATACAAAGCAAAACATTTCGTTCTTGGTAATTAGTTTGAACATCACTTAATCCCGTGGAATCTATTCCATTATAAACATCCCTGGGGATATTTGGGTTCCGATTGGCGTTTTTGTTTCTCTTGAATTTGTTGTTTCAGTCGCGTGAGTAAAAAAAAATACTAGACGAAACAGAACGATCGAAGAGAATCGTTTATTCGGGGAAGAACATTTTTTCGGGTACGAAAATGAATTCTTTGTGCCAGATCCAGATGGTCATTAGGTATTGTTACATTGTTATCATGCGTGTACAAATAAGGGTAGAACGGAAATGGTTGTTGGAGATAAAGAAATTTTTTAAATAAATTCTTCATTCTCAATTTTTTTATAGTGCATCCAAGTAACTCGAGTGCACGCACTGTTTATTTATATATTATTTTAATTAGGTATCGAATATTTAATGCATTTTTTTACCCTCAATTTTATTATAGTGCATTCAAGTAACTCGAGTGCATGCACTGTTTATTTATATATTATTTTAATTAGGTATCGAATATTTAATGCATTTTTTCGCCGTCAATTTTGTTATAGTGCATCAAAGTAACTCGAGTGCACGTACTGTTTATTTATTTTAATTAGATTTTAAATATTTAATGAATTCTTCACCCTCAATTTTGTTCTAGTGCATTCAAGTAACTCGAGTGCAGGTACTACTTATTTATTTTAATTAGGCTTTGAATATTAAGGATTTAATTAATCTTAGTGCATTAGTTTCGCTCTTATTATTATTACGATACGATTAATCAAATTGGTATTAAAGTTAACTGCTGTTCACGCAATTAGTAATAATACGAATTGACCATCGACAAGCCCAATAACCTTTATGGTTAGTGCCCGGAGCTAATAGAGGGGGTTGTTAATTCGTAGTGGGTCGTAACTCAGATGGCGTTAAAATCAGAAGGGTTGGTCATTTCAAATCTGTGACGTATGAGTCGCGTAGTGGACACGACTGTCGGATTTACCTTTCCTTGGGAAGGGGTGCGAAATAACAGTTATTGGTTCGGTCCAACGAAGTAGGATGGCGCTGCTGTAGACCACCAGGGCGAGCCACCCCCTATTATTGATCCACCCCCGCATAACCAAAAAACCA
>JARPRH010000447.1:477812-496269 GCA_031763665.1 Calameuta haemorrhoidalis | reverse complement strand
GTAGGATGGCGCTGCTGTAGACCACCAGGGCGAGCCACCCCCTATTATTGATCCACCCCCGCATAACCAAAAAACCATTCCTAGTCGAAGCAGCCCGAGGGTTGACCTTTTGAACAGCCATCCCCTTCGCTTATGATTTTTGGTTTATTTTTTCTTATCTGTTCTATGTTATTTTTTCTCCAACCTGCTTTCTTTGATTCATCCCTTAGCTATTCTCTTCTTACGTCTATCAGTGAATTTGGATCAGTTTTATTTGACTTTTTTCATTATTTTATTTTGTGTGGCAATTGTAACTTTGTATTTTGCCAATGGGGAGTCTCCTTCGATAACTGGAGTATGGATTTTGGAAATTTTTTTTGGGGGATTTTGATATCTTTTGACGAGACTTGGCAATGATTAGAAGGGAAGAAAAAAATTAAGGGTGGCTATTACACTAATCAAGCTGTAAGGACTGTGAACGAGTATAAAAATCATAGGGGGTTGTTTTTGGAAAGATTAATTTTTTTTATGACAGCGTCATAAAGCTCGAGATCTTTTTTTAGTCAAAGTACAGATTGACTGAGGGGTTGTATTCTACGAGAAGAATGTCGGTAAATCACACCCTTGATATATTCATAGAATAGAAGGAGAATCGGATTTTGATATCATGTATGAAAAAATCACTCGCGTCATTCTTGCGACGCAGGATGTCTATAATATACTCGGAAAAAAAACTACCCTTCGTTGTTAATATTTAATGATATATCGAGCACCGCACGCAAGGGTAGTTTATAAAATTGCAAAAAAAAGTATTTCAATATAATTTTCCGACATTGATTAACCTACGTTTTGTAAACGTCGTTTTTTAATATGAAAAAGCAGGACGTAAAAATTCATAATTTTTTTTACAAATTTTCCATCTAGTCACTTTATTTTTATTTATTTGCGCTTTAATAAATTCAAAAACTTTTTTTCAAAATCGCAACTTATTCTCATTCTAAAAATTTCAAATTTATAAATTAAAATTAATTACGTGTACGTAGTCCGAGACTTTACCGGGTCTCTTGAATAACTCATACAAGATCGTAACTAATACGTTTTACAGTATAGAAGCTCGACTACCGTAAGGGATGCAAAGGGGTCGCTATCAAAATATGTAGTAGGAGACGAAGAGGGTTGAAAAAAAAAATTGTATCTCGCTGCAAATATTTATTTTCAACCCCTGTTATTTACCCCGTTCATGAAAGCCCATGCCCGCGCCAATTTAGATAACCGTCCATTCATATCAGCCGGTATCTCACGTAGTAATTGTGATAGAAAATATAAGGGATGAAAAAACTCGATAACGGAAAACAACCCCTGGAGCAACAGGAAGGGATAAAAAAGATGGTAGAAATAAACCCACGACGGATTTGCTCATCGCCCGTTTTTCCTCCCCTAACAGCCTGTTGCCACTTCTAGTCGTCCCGACAATCGTTCATCCCTCAAAAACCACCCCTAGTCCCAGCCATTGTACAGGATCTCAAGAGAGGCCAACCTGTGGATCAGAATTATTATTAACCCTGCAGTGACTAAGGGTGAATTAATATTCATCCAAGTACATTCACGACTCTTCATCCCCTGTTGAATTACACGTAATAAATATTTCATCCCTTCTCCGCCATTAACCCCCAAACTAGAGATTACGATAGTCAGAGATAACACTGACGTCACAGTCCTGCGACACAGCGTATCGCGCTACACGTCGTTACAAAATTCAACCCCTATTACGTTTGTGATGCTAAACAAAATTTTTTTTAAATTGACGAACCTAAGAAATGTTTTCTCGCGCATGCGCATAACACGCAGTCAGCTCTCTTCTGCGCATGCGCGGCAACCCTGGTTCACGGAGCATTGGAGGGTAGATTAGGCGCGAACGGTACCAGTTTGACGACGGCAGCCGACGGAGTCACATGTCGCTTCTGAAAGGCAGCTTTTTTCATTTGCTTTCTGCCATACTCTTTTTTTTATTATTTTCTTACCGGGCTTGTTTCTACGAGGGATGATCCATGGACCAGACACGACTTAGGTCACGAGACGATTTTTTTTGAAAGGGATAATATTTTTATACGCACCCTGGGGTATTGTTAAAATTTAAGGGTGCAGCACGCATGGGACATCATGCATTTTGCGGATCTTTTCACATATCTTAGAATTCAATATTCTAAAGCTGCTTTAGAGCGTTTCTCGAACATGGGATAGAATTAGGAATTACCTGTGATATAGCTTAGCACAAACAGAAGTGTACAATGGCGCTGGTGGTGACTGTGAAGAATTTTCAGGCTCTTAAGTGCAAAGGTGACAAGGTGGTGAAGATCGATTTTCGAGGTAAAAAATTGGTTTACCATAATTATATTTTTAGTCTCTTCATTATTATTATTTCATCAAAATATCAATGCTTCTTTTGTAACTATTGGCACGAATTGTTCTACGTCCTTTTTAACGTCGAATATATTTGTAATGGATACACGATATTTAATGCACATAAAAAAAACAATCATTTAATTACGAAATTATAATTAAGTTTTATACGTACAGTCACTTCGAAGAGGTTAGGTCTCGTTATATCCAAAGTCTGTAAAACCGACGACGCATTACTTAACGAGAAAAGGCAATCAACGATGTGAAATGACAATTTATATTCTGTTTGTATTATCGAATCGAATTTCTTATTTTTCATAATCATATACCCTATTCGATGTAACTGTATATACATTACATACGGTATAAGGGATGAAAAAAATTCCACGTGACATGTATATATATATGTTAATGGTATATGGTATATAACCTATATGGTATTAAAAATAAATATATTCAGATGTGATGTATAATATTTAATGTATAGAGTGAAATACATGTCTTGCACAGAGCAGAGAAACGGATATACATATATGTATACATGTACACTTATCTAATAGAGTGACAAGACAAGATGTATCTCAAGGGATGTAAACTCATTAAATTATGCAAAAAAGTTATGGGGATGAAGTTGGTATTAATCGCGTTAAAAATTTCACGAGTTTTCTATTTTTACATAGTTGCTTAAGGGTGGTGAGAAATTTTCCCGACGCACGTGGCTCCGAGCGTTGGCAGCCCTGTTGAATTATTTAGATATTCTCTCTTGCAAAGACGAAGTTACCAACGGAATAAGAGGGGATGAAAAGTTGAGTAAATGTTCAACTTGCAAACTCTGTATATATATATACATATATCTCAAGGGATGAAAGTAGAGACGAAGAAGTAAGAGAATGATGAAAGATGTAAAAGAGAAAGAAGTGAAAAGTGAGTAGAAGTGACTTTTTCAGTTCCTCCGTTAAGGGATGGTCGAAGGGGTGATGGGGGGCTGGGGGGGGGGGGTATGATGTTAGGGAATACAAGAGAAATCTTTTCATTTAATCATGACTGTCCTAGTTTTTGGAAATCAAGAGAAATGAAGGGGGGAAGGGGGTTGTCAAAGGTCAGGAACTTTGTTACAATTATACAATTTTCATCCCTTATTTACGTTTGACTTATGATCCTGAGAAAAAAAATAAATTTGGATAATGTGAAAGTATTTAAAGCTCAGGATAATTTTGTATTATTTTTTTTTGTGAACGACTTTTGAATTTGTCTTTACATATTTTATCAGGACTGGGTCAGTCGTATGTAGGAAAAAAAAAATAAATCAGAGATCTCGAGTGTAGTTATTTTTTTATAAATGTAGGGGGGTTGGTAGCCACGCGATAAATTATTTATCGCGTGTATCAAAGCCACGTAGTTATTATACCGGGTGTACTAATACGTATTAATAACGTTTCCATGGGTGTACGTGGTTATTCAGCCCAAACGTATCACCTGAACGTGGCTTTATTATATGAATCAAATGGACGTATAAATTGCAGTTGGTACGTTCCGAGTGAACGAGCCGGTACGAGTGAATCTGCACGCGAGGAAACGTATGGTAGAAAATCGAATGGATATGCGTAGAAAATATAGAATAAAAATATAAAATAATACACGCGTTATCATTACCTTCAGTTCTGTTATCACTGAACTAAATCAAGGATACATAAGGAGAATAACGAGTGGAACCAAATGAGTTTTTGGGGTTCGCACGCATTGGGCATTGAAAAATTAAACTTTACCCACGCACTACCTTATACGTGTAATCCGGCCTTAAGAGAAAGGTAAAGGTGTATAGGGTTAAAAAGAAATTCACTTTCTTTCGGAATAGATTTGAATTGTTTTTTATGGTGGAGATAAGAGATTTTTTAGGGGTGGATTTTTTAATTAATTTCTACACGCCCACGTATCAGGCCTTGGCGAAATTTTACTGGCACGTCTATCTGTTCCTTTTTGTGGTTCTGGTAAAGTAATCTCATCTTTGAAAGCTTTATATGAAATTCCTAGAGTCGATGTCTGGAGCATGTAGGTATTTATCTACTTACACGGCTCCGGTTCCGTAAGACTGCTGGGGGTATCGGTATATATGTATGTGATACCTTATGTAGTAGGTAGACACCCTATCTACTCAGACTGAATTGGTACTCTTATGTTTCAGGTGTATCCCACTACTCCAGGAACCTCGAGGAGAACGGAGACCTCGTCACGGTCGATCAGGTAATTTCCTTAGGGGGTTCAGAAAGGAAGCCATTGTTGCTCAGAGCGTTCTGAAATCTTAACCGTTGAAGTATGTTATAAAAGCATGTGTGCATACGTGTATTAACACACATGGGAAACTTGTATAGAGGGATTAAGAAAAAATAAAAAAAGTACAAAATTTTGTTCTTTTGAGCAAAATAATTTTCATTGGTAAAGGGGTGAAAATAAGGGTGGGTGCTTAAGGGATGGGAGCAATGATACATCGTGACGAATTTTTTTCGCTTCATAAATGGCGAATTTCTGTAACGTGTAAGTCTGGGGTTGCAACCCTTAAATAGTGACGACGATAGGGGTTGATTGGATTAATATTATTGCGAATACTAGAATCTTGTGCATTTCAGGAATTTCAGGGTTCGAAAAGGTATTCAGTATGTGGAAAAGTCACGGGATATTTTATGGGGTGAATTCGAGGGTTGAGAAAAGGATGAAAAAAAAATAAAGGGATGTTTTTAGGGTCCTAAATGACTTTCGACGTGTCACGTGGGACACGTTTACAAAAATTTGGATTTCGCGTACGGGACACGTTCGCCCTTGGTCTGGGTTTTTTGTATCGCTGTGTCCGACTAAGGGTGGGAAATAGAGGGTGATAAAGAGAAACGGCTGGACTTTAAGGGTGGCGAGATAAGATCCGAGTCGTGTAATTTTTAAAAAGGTGAATTGCTAATTCCTTTTTCACGTATTATACAGGGTGATCCATTAGGACCAAACTGTCTTAGACAACACTACGGGGGATGAAAAAATAATAAGGGAAATTCTTTCGCAAAGGACGAACGAAATAATAAGAGAATGACGCGACGAAAAGTCCTGCACGATTTCAATTAGTCGATATAATTTTCTCCTGGAATCATAAAAGTCACCCCTATATTTTTTTTTCAACCCCTCTATTCTCTCGACTACGTCATGACATTCAAACCCCATAGTTACGTTGCAATTTTGCATAGCGACCTCGGTAACAAAAATCCGTATCTACACAGTGCTCTGTAATTATTCATCCCTTAGAAAATTACCTATTTATTTACTACCCTTAGTAAAGAAAACCAATTTCAGCGATTTCTACTCTAGTAGCTGTGCCCAATAGGGGCTAACGTCATGTTTCAAATTAATCCAGGACCACCCCTTGTGCTATATCCAGCAGCCCTTGAAACCACCCCTAAAACTTAAGGGTAAGAAATCCACAAAGACCTTCACCAAATCAGTAGCCACCTAGCGGCGTAAAACTAACTCAAGCTTTTGAACCCGCCTGTCAATTGAAATTCAAAAGGGGGGTTGAGATTTAATCGCACCCTAAGGATCTCACCCTTGAATTTAAATGGTACCTGCAGGCCAAATTCTTAATTAACACGCGACCCGTCAGATGTAAGGTCAGCTTGAGCTTTTATCTGCCCTCATTTTTTTTATTTAATAACCCCGTCTACCCTTATCTTCTTTTTCAAAGAAAGGACAGCTACATTACTTGTGCTAGTTAATCACGATCTCTGAATGCATATGAAGCTGTAGATTTCTGCGCCTACGCACATCTACTGTATTAAAATTTTTTTAAATAAAATATGCATTTAATTATGTTTCTAACAATTAGCAGCAAACCCCCAGCATCCACAGTCGTATGGTCAGGCGTTGCGCTTTTGTTTGGAGCTTTTTTAAGGACTGTAGAAATGGTTAGTCGAAAGCTGCACGAACGTTGGAAAACTTCATAGGAGACATTATCGCAAGCTCAGTCAGTTTGCAAACTCTCTTATTTCAAAATTAGGCTAGGGTGGCTCGTTTCAAGTTGCATGAAAATTCAAGGTGCACGACCGAGAGATTTAATTATTAAAATTAGAGCAAACTCCCAGCATCCACAGTCGTATGGTCACGCGTTGCGCTTTTGTTTGAAGCTTTTTTAAGGACTGTAGAAATGGTTAGTCCTATCGCAAGTGACTTCACGAAAGCTGCACGAACGTTGGCAAACTTCATAGGAGATATTATCGCAAGCTCAGTCAGTTTGCAAACTCTCTTATTTCAAAATTAGGCTAGGGTGGCTCGTTTCAAGTTGCCTGCAAATTCAAGGTGCACGACCGAGAGATTTAATTATTAAAATTAGAGATTCATAAAATTTTTTAAAATAAAATATGCATTTAATTATGTTTCTAACAATTATCAGCAAGTACCCAGCATTCCCGTGCAGGGCAAATAATTAAAGTTTAATTGTCCCAGAAATTATGAATTCAAAGATAACACAGTGAATGGGTAGTACCATATGGTATTTAATGAAAGAAAAGGCACAAGTGCAGTATAAACGCTTGTCGTTGACCTCATTTTCATTGCAATTTAAAGCAAATTTACGTGGAATAATATAACGTGAAAAAGTTAACGTTCCTCGCAGTCTATGTTAAATTTGCGAGTGCGCGAAATTTATATTTGACCTTTTTACGAAATTCTCGAAATTTTATTTACCCTTTCAATCTTCTTATCAATGACGGACGCGCCTGTGGGATAACGCTGATAGGAGTAAGCTGGAGTTATTTGATACCATTGTTTCTACTTGGATGCACTTCTTATGCAATTCTGCTCACGGTGCAACGAATAATCGTTACGATGATTCAAGAACACACGTTGCCCTAACCATATGTCATGGTCACTGAAAATGTGCGTGATGAGGGAATCGATCCATAAAAATTCATTACCATACGTCGTAAGGGGTAGTTAGTGTTGAGATGAATAAAAAAAGAAAAATTTTCAAAATAGCTGTTAACACTTTTTTTTTCAAAATTTTCTTTTTGGAACTTCAATTTTGATCTGCCAAATTCGTGCGTTATAATTACTCAGAAAAGTAAAGTCGCTCTATTGCGAAATGATTTATTAACTTTGTTAATCCAAAAATTAGTAATTGGTCAGCTATGAAAATTATATTAAAAAACTTTTCTATCAATTCGTAAAATCCCGTAAACTTTCGCAAAAGCGAAAGCGTCGTTTATTTTATTTTCTGTCTACGGAAACTAAAACGGCAACCACTAATTTCCTAATGGCGTGTCACGTTCATTGAATTGAATAAATTTTCGATCGAGGTAAATACGTAAGTTAGTCACAGTGTTTCCATGAACCGACTATACAAAGCAAGGCAGTTACATAGAGGAACAAGGTCGCTGAAAATACAAAAAGATATTAGCCAATACAAATTTTGATTCAAAAAATATTTATTTGTTAGATCATAAACAATTATTTTTTTTTCTAGCAATAAATCCAACGATCAATATGTAAATTGAATGAGGATCTTTAATCCCTCTGATCAAGAATTACACATAGAAATTGATTTATCAAGGTGCAAATTTGCTAAATAATCTTTGACATATTAAAAAAATTTTTTTTTTCAGAGTTTCACCTGGAATTTAGGAAGACCAATTGACGACGCCGAAACACTCCAATTGGCTGTAGTATCGAAAGGAGTATTGCGACATGAAAAAATTGTCGCCAAATATGGACTCGTCTTACAGACCGTCGTCAGAGATGGCAGAATTCACGTCACGGATTCTCTACTTGATCTTAACAACAGAGCACTTCCGGTATGTGACCCATTTACGTTATTTTACTTGGAATACATAAAATTCGTTTTCGTCGTTAGTCAAGTGTCGCTTGATAAAAATTCCACATATGGTAACGTTTTCTTTTCACATACGTAATACGTGATATTTTATACATATGTGGACTTGTACACCAAAAATATCTATCGGATCGATAATTCCGATTCCTTTGACAAAAGGAAATGATATCATACTAATGGATTGTCGTATATGATACATATTAATATAATTGATAAAATAGGTTAATTGAATGATAAAAAAGAGTGGTTTCCAGGAAATTCGAAAAATAAATAATATAATAGTTATATATGGATTTCACTGGTTTGAGTAAACTCAAAAAAGCTTAAGCTGATTCAAAATTTTTTCGTTACTCGAATTTGCTTGAGCATCTTCAGTGCTTTCGGAAAGACAGAAGCTTTTTGCTTAAACAAGAAAGTTTAGACTCCGCACTTCGGCCGAAAAAAAAAGACAAATTAATATAAATATTTTTTTCCTTCAAGCTCGAGGCTATTTTCCTCTCTCTTTACTTTCAAGAAAAAAAGAAAATGTAAAGATAATGCTAATAAGGCCACGTGGTCTCATTAGCCGTGGACCTACGACACTGTAAGAGGGTCGATAAATTTAGACTGTACTTAACGACTGTATGACGACAAATATACATATATATATGTGTATTTTATTTTCCTTGTCTTTACGTTTCTGTTCGTCTGCCTAGTCGCAGCAAACGAAACACGAGAATAATTCAACAGATTTCGCGAGATGAATTTCCAAAAACAGATAACAAATAGGGGATGATTTCTGATGAAAGGGAATGTTACACAAAGGACGATACAAAACTGAAGAAGGGAATCTTGTAAAAAAAAAAATTCATTCTCCAAGGGAAACTTTGACACAGGACTAATTGGATAATTACGAAATAATTGTTATCTCTGATAACCTTTTTTTTTTTTTATTAAAAAGAATTTTTCTTTTCTTTCTCCCAGACCGTCGTGTCTTTCGAAGTGCGCTACAACCCACCCGACGGAAGCTGCAGCTCTTACGCGCCCACTGAAATCATGGAGGATGAGCAACAGATGCTCATTGACATAGAGCAAAATATTGCCAACCTAGAACGCAGTCTCGAGCAGGCGAATAGCACAAAGAGAAGAGGTTCCTGGCACAGTCACGATAAAAGTTGCAAAAGGGGTTTCCTGCAACGGGGTAGCTCCTTGTCTACCGGAGAAGATTCGCCGGATCGTAAGAGGTAATCTTCGGAAGTAGTTCGTAGTAGATTCTAGGTGTTGGTACTTTGCTTTATTTTTTTTCATCCCTTATTTTTTTTTTCTCTCTAACCTCACCCTGTGCTCATTCACCCTTGTTCATTACTTGGCCTTAGACTCCAGACACAGTATATTGAACGCAGCCGATTGCAAAAAATATAATTTTGGAATAATACTGGATCCGATTAATAAAATGTAATTACATAAAAATAATTAAAAAAAAGAATTTTGAGAAACTTTTGTTTATTTTTCATACTTTTGATTGTCTCGTACGCATTGATTGGTGAATTTTGAATTTCTGATATATGATTATTGATTTTAAAAAACTGATCAATTAGCTTAGCTGCCAGTTCCATTTCCTGTTGCAATTATTTTCCAGTTTGCAAACTGCACTCGATTTGCAATAGGCTATTACGGCAACTACATGTCAGTTGCGGAAATTATTTATCGTCGGGCTTTATTCATTGCCATAAGGGATGATCCAGGATCGACAATACGAAAGGGCATGAGTCTGATGAAAATTCACTGTCGGACGGTTGATTAGAGTTCAGCTATCAAATTTTGATAAATTGCCGATGACGTCACTTCCGATTATTAATCCTTCCAAACGAGTGTAACAGATACTACAATCAACAGTAATAGAATACAAAATCTAATTGTCAATCAAAATTACCATGCGGAATTTATAGGGGTGGTATCAAAAATTTAGGGTGAATCCACAAACATACCACAAAATAGGTATAATCGATTTAGAGCAGATTTGTTATCGATTGCAGAAAAATTTTGAAAAATGAAAGATAAGGGCTCGCTACGTATGAACTTTTTAATTTTAAACCACGTGGGATTTAATACATGAATATATACATATATATATGACTTATGTAAAACATGCATAGGTACATAAGTGTAAATAAGAGCAGGTTAATATATAAGCTTAATATCTAAACGTAGCTAACTTGTTACGCGTTTCAACCCCTAACGAAATTTCCCTAAGTCAGATCAGCCCATAAGTAGATACTCTAGTACCGGGTCAGACAAGATAAAGATTTAATATTTCGCGAGGTCATTGACCTTTTGTTTCAGTCAAGGCTCTACCCTAACGACCATTAGGGTAGCCAAGGGTACGTAATTACACTTTTACCTTGATACTCTAGGTCGATTATATTCGATATTATATATTGTGAGGTTGTTCTACGTATCAGTCGAATTTATCCCAACGATGTCATTTTGGGTCTGTAATTTTGATAAGGTTCTGTAGCCATCGCGAGATCCTCGGCTACAATTAGCCAGGGGTACGATTAGAATTTCTGATAAGGATCCGTACACGGATTATAAGAAGATAAATGGATTAACATGCCATTGCCATGGTTAAATTTGGGCGAGGAGAAAAAAATTGACTACTCAAAATTTTTTTTTTCAAAAAAGGAGCTCGACTCTCAAAAGCATGAGGTCCCTCATGAGACTCGGGAAACAGAGACCGCCTAGGGAAAAATCCTGCGACTCCAGTTCCGAGACCCGCGAACTCTTGGACAGACGTGACTCCAGCTGTGCTTCGTCCAACGAACCTTCGAGGACTAACTCGATGACGTCGCTGGAGACAAACAACTCGGACAACGAGAGTCATAAGAGCGGCGACGTTCAGGACGAAGAAAGTGTCGTGAAAGTTACTAGGAAAATTAACCCCAAGGTATATCGCTTCTGGTTATCATTTTGGGGATTATCAATTTTATCATTAGCAAGTTGGGGTTGTTGTTGTTATTATTGGCACTGTGATGATTATCAATTTTGGTTGGGTTTTACATGCAATTACGGACGTGGGATTTTGGTTACGTTATCAAATTATCTTGCTTTACTGTTGCACAGACTGGGGATGTCGGTCAGGGCGCTTTGAAGGCTCAGGATTACCAAGTGTGCGTGACCATCATCGAAGCTAGACAGTTGGCTGGCCTGAATATGGATCCCGTTGTATGCGTACAGGTCGGCGATCAGAAAAAATATACGAGCGTTAAGGAATCGACGAATTGTCCGTATTATAATGAGGTAATTAAAAAATTTTGAAAAAAAATTGTATAAGGTTATTAGTTAATAATGAGATATGGAACATATTTTTTTTTCAGTACTTCGTTTTTGATTTTCACATGCCGCCAGTTATGCTTTTCGACAAGATCATCACCCTCTCGGTAAGTGAAAATGGATTGTATGTTTTTGAAAATTGATAATTTTACAAAATCTTGAGAAATTTATCGTGCAGCAAGATATTTAATGTTTCAAGTGGCTGTTAATAAAGATAATGAAAATGTAGAAAATTTCACTGATAACAGTTATCAGTCGTCGATTGAAATATTAAAAAAAAATTATCGTAATATCGTTCAATGATTGAAATGCGATTAGAGGTAATCAATTTTGAGTTTTATCAATTCATGGTTTTGAGTTTTATCAATTCATGATTGCGTTTAACGACCTACCCCAAGAAACACCAGGTAGTTGCGTAATTGTTGCAGTTGTCTTATTTTTAATTGAGGCGTCGGATCAAGTCACCCACGTGTAGCTGGAAAATTGAAAGTAACGAGATGCGGAATTCGCTTTATGCATATTCACGGGCATTAAGTTAAAATACAGTTTGAATTGCAAGAAATTAAGTCAAAGGACTTTCAGCTGTTTTTCAACCCTTAACTTTTTCACCCCTCGCACCTCAAAACTTACTTGAGAAATATCAAAGTTCTTGGAATTGCATTTTGAATCGACTGAATCATAATTAATCAAAATTGGTTTTAGCTCTTTTACTCTTTAAAAATTACACGTTCCGAAGGTCCCGTTATTAATTTTTTGGGTTGAGATAGGGACAGTTTAAAAAAATGGTTTCGAAATTACAAATTAATATTCATCCACACGCCGAAACGTGTCTAATCATCTGGAGCACGAATTGAACCAATTTTGCGATATTATCAATGGAAATAATATTATTTTCCCTAGCATAAAAAAAAACCTTAAAAAAAATCCCAAAAATACCAATTTTCGGGAGTTTTCAAATAATTCACCGAATTCCAAAAACTAGCGAATTGCCGAATCGAGTCGAAGTCACTGATGGAAGTTGCATAAAACCTTTACGCGATTTTTGCGAATTTTGTAAATTCATTTTTAAAACAGCCATTTCCATCGAGCGACTATCAGATGAGAAAACTTTGTGAAAAAGTATTTTTTTTTTTAGTAGGGAGTAAAAAACAAGCCAACCTCATTAGACTGAAGTTTCATAACGATTATGAGGACAAATTTTTATTTTTTTTATCTTTGGCTTCCGCACAGTTGAATGTTCCTTTACTACCGACGATTCAAAGGAAGCAAATTGCAAAAT
The DNA here is from genome assembly GCA_031763665.1 of Calameuta haemorrhoidalis. Classification (NCBI taxonomy): domain Eukaryota; kingdom Metazoa; phylum Arthropoda; class Insecta; order Hymenoptera; family Cephidae; genus Calameuta; species Calameuta haemorrhoidalis. Next base: position 483,439 of record JARPRH010000447.1, on the reverse strand, counting down.
TTAAATCCTTAGCTTCCTCATTTAGAGACTTCAAAATTCAAAAACTTGAATATACAAATCAGATGCGTTTTACTGATCTCCGCCAAATTTGATACATATCACGGCTCAATGATGTTCTATATTTTTGGAAAGTTGGAGCTCAAAGTTGACGGGAATAATATTGATAAATGTTATTTTTCGAAAAATTCTAAATATCATAAAATCAAAATTTCTCGATGGATTTCGCCCAAATGCAATACCAACCAACCTTGGATAAAAATCTCTTTAGCCAAATCTCTTTGAACACGGTGATATGAAGATTTCGAAAAAAAAAACCGTTCCACCGCCACACAGCTTCCTCTATGAGAAATCAAAACGAGCCAACACCATTAGACAGAAGTTCCATAACGATTACGGAATTTTTTACTATATAAAGTAACGTGGGTTGAAGGTTTTATTAAAGGAAAGAAGAATAAAAAAAAATTACGAAAATAAAACCCCAAAAAAAATATATCGCAAAAACTTACCATTAAACCTTATGGTCGTACACAGGTACAGCAATCGCGAAATCTGTTGCGTGCTAATCTAACACTGGGCAGCTTTAAATTAGACGTCGCGACGGTCTGGGCGCAGCCAGGTATTAACCCATATAATATTTAGCCTTAATAACAGCATTAATTTTACTTTCTTTATTCAAGTTTCCTCGTAAATCCGTGCATGCTTTTGCAACTTTTTTTATTTAATATTTTTCCTCCGTACAAAATATCTTCGTAAAGTCTTTCGTAATAATTTAAAAAGAGCTTCGAGACACCGTATTCTTACTTTTCAATGTAAAATCGTATTAAATCTTTTCTAAGGATATTTTCACCCTGAACTTTCTTTACGTCCTAACGTTTACTACCAGCGCTCTCTTTTATTTTATTTTCGTTAAAAATATGTCAGCTTGTTCTTCGTGAATATCAAGGTTAATGAAATAATAAAATCAAGGATAAATGAGAGATGGTAGTCAAATGAAATGAGTCGAAAAGATTCAGGTTAAAAAAGGTTAATGAAATAATAAAATCAAAGATAAATGAGAGATGGTAGTAAAACGAAATGGGTTAAAAAGATCCAGAGAAAATGATGCTGCGCGTACGAGAATTGTACTGCGTTAATATTCTTCATGTAAATCCACCCTAATATCATCCCCTAAGTTTCGCAAATTATATTCCCAGCATGCAGTGCACGTTCTCGCAACACGCGAATGACCTTATCATGAATTTGAGTGTTTTCGAGAAATTAAATAAAAAACAAAAATCAAAATGGACATCTCTAGATTTTTAGATAAAAAAAATTGCCTGACAAATTAATAATAAAGTAATTATCACAAGCAACACTGTCAACTGTATGAAAGTGTTTGTAAATCAAGCGATTTCGAAATTCGCAATTTTGATTTATCCAAAAAAATTTTGTATTTTGCACAACGTTTGAAAAACCACGTAGTTTATCACTGAAACAAAATTAATACCCTAAAGTCGTATTTTTTAAAAAAAATCTCTAAAAAAATCTTATCCACGCGCAGATCATCAATTCTATCATAAATGGGCCTTACTCACGGACCCAGATGACGTAGCAGGAGGCCCCAAGGGTTACCTAAAGTGTGATATCAGTGTTATCGGCAAGGGTGACTCGGTGAAGATACCGCCAAAAAGTGAAAAGGACGAGGATGACATAGAAGGGAATTTGTTGCTACCGGACGGCGTTCCCATTGAGCGACAAAGGGCTCGATTCGTGGTAAAGATCTACAGGGCGGATGGTTTGCCAAAAATGAATAGCAGTATAATGGCGAACGTGAAGAAAGCATTTACCGGTGAAGTAAAGGACCTGGTCGATCCTTACGTGCAAGTGTCCTTTGCAGGATTGAGCGTAAGGATGAATATAATGAAAAAAAAATATTTTTGGATTTACTCAAAAAATTTTTTTTTCCTTCTCTCTTATCAGGGCAAAACAAGTGTCAAAAGGCATAGCTACGCACCCGTATGGAACGAACAGATTGTTTTTACAGAAATGTTTCCTCCTCTCTGTCAGAGGATCAAAATTCAATTATGTGATAACGATCCTGTCCACGCTACTGTTATTGGCACCCATTTTGTTGATCTGAAGCAAATCAGTAATGACGGCGAAAAAGGATTTTTGCCCACCTTTGGTCCAGCCTTTATTCATCTTTACGGCAGCATCCGTGACTATAGTATTATAGACGAACATTCCACCCTAAATGCGGGACTCGGCGAAGGAATTTCATACAGGGCAAGGTATTTTTGGAAAAAAAAAATTCAAATAAAATTTTTGAATTATATTACAATAATGTTTTTTTTTCCAAGATTACTGATAGCGATAAGGACTGAGATCAGTGATAACATAGATATGGCGCCTTCTGAAGTTGAAGTGGAGCCTACTACGCCGATATCGGAATCCTCGTATGCGAGGAACGATGAATTTTTTTTATTTGCAACCATAATGGACGCTACTATGATTGATAAGAAATTGGGTGATAAGCCTATGTATTTTGAAATCTCCATTGGCAATGCCGGAAATGCTTTGGATGGACATAACGAAAGTTCCAAGGTAAGTTTGAGCGATGAAGTTGAGAAGTAAAACAATTTTTTTTTTCAAAAAGAATAATTGCTCAATATTTTTTTATTATTTTATCTTAGTCTAACTCTGAGTGTAATTTCGTTTTTGATGCCAAATTTCACTCCTGTCACTTTAACAAAGGAAGCTGGAATTGCCCACAGTTTATCTGCGCTATATTCCTTGAGCACAATAGAGAACAATTCCGCTTTTCTTATCCCAGGTCTGCGAATTGAGCTCAGGCGGAACCGGAAGTGGGGAGGAGGATGATCTACAGGAAGTGTTAACGGGATCCTGGCAGAGTACGACGCCCCCTAGTAAACCAATGACTCACGACAGAATATATTATTTTTTACCATATTGGGATGACAAACCCTGTCTTCACGTGAGAAGTATCTGGCCTGATTACAGAAGGCGAATGTACAACAGTAATATCATTGGAAAAATCATAGACAAATTGGTACCGAAAATAATAGAAAAAACCTATAAATTAATCCTATTGATTTGATTTACAATCAAAAAATTTTTCCAAATTTTTACAAAATTCCAAAAATTTTTCAGGAGGAAGACTTGGCCGACGTTCAATCCCACGCGGAGAGTTCGAATGGCGAAAAACTTTTGAAATCCGTTCTGGAGGAATTGAGTAGCAATTGCAATCGTTACGTGAGCATCAGTAAGTCCAGTACGACTGGTCCAGGAGTTGGTAAAACGAAGCTGGACAAGGAACGAACGAAGCTGTGTCAAAGAGAACTGGAAAATATGGCTACCATGTCGAGAAACCTTAAGGCACTTGTTACAAGGAGCAGCTTCAAGGAGAGATTGAAAACCACCCAGAGTTACTTGCAGAAATTGAAATTTTTGGTAGAGGATGTTAGTATCTGATAAGAGATGACTATAGTTAATTAAAAATAGATCTTCAAAGATGAAAAAAAAAAAAATTTGAGTAAAAAATGATAAATTTTTTGTAAAAAATACGTAAAATCCTTCTACAGCCTCAAGACTCGTTACCGGATGTATTTATTTGGGTTATCAGTTCCGGTAGACGCGTGGCTTATCACAGAATCCCTAGCAGAGATCTCATTTACTCGATAGTGGACGAAGAGTGCGGCAAACACTGTGCAAAAGTTCAGACGATGTTTCTGAAGGTAGATCGGCATAAAATTTTCAATTTATATACAAAAAATAAATTTTGAGAAGATTACACAAACAGCCTAAATGAATTTGCTTCAGTTACCAGGAAAGAAGAGATACGGTCCATCAGGCTGGACCATTCAGACGAAGCTACAGATTTATATGTGGCTTGGTATACTTAAGCACAAGAAATATTTTATTCAGGGTTTACCATCCGGATACGAGATAAGTCACGAGATAAGAAACGTGGACAGACCACGTGCTCTGCCTCCATCGATTATCCATTACGTTCAAAAACACGTGAGTCGAAGAAAAAAATTTCGAAAAAATCGAAAAAAAAAACGCGATTTTTTTTTCAGAAATTTCAATTAAGAGCCCACATGTATCAGGCGAGATCATTGATCGGAAGTGACGCTTCCGGTTTGTCCGATCCATTCGCCAGAGTCGTGTGTGGGGAATTTTGTAAATCGACTCAAGTCATTGACGAGACTTTGAGTCCAACTTGGGACGAATTATTATTATTCGATGACATACTGATCTATGGGACTGCTGAGGAGATCAAGAAGGATCCACCATCGATCGTCATTGAATTGTTCGATCAGGATAAAGTGGTGAGAAAATTTTAGTACGTGATATATCTGTATTACCTTATTCGAGTACCCGTGCTGCCATCTGGGCGGATTTTCGAAGAAACACATGAGCCGTATAATGCTTATGTCAAATGACAGAATATTATCAAAAACTTTGACGCTGTCACTCGCATTTAATTTACACGTGGTTTTTCTAATTTTTTTTACAGAGTCGTATTGTAAGCTATGGACATAACACTGCATGATGAGGGCTCTGCTTTAACAGTTTGTATACTTGATTAAACGAAAAGAGAAAGAAAAAAAAATAATAATTTTATAATATCAGATTATTTTTATCCAATGCACTCTTGATTTCCTGCTGTTTCACGTTCCTTGTGTTAACACGCTTTCCACTACATACACACTGTATAAGTATTATGTAGGAATAATTTTCTAAGCACGACTTTCACAATCGCACCTAGAAACTCGTACGATCGATAATGAAAGCTGTGTAACGCAGCTTTGTCGGAAACATAGGACTTATTTTTAGACAATAATTTCCGACTGTGAGAATTACCCTGTTACTGGAAAAAAAATATTATTTACAGATTTATATTTTGTAACGTATCTTTTTTTACTTGGAACCGATAATGAGGAAATTCGAGAACTAACCTACGTTATCTTCGGCCGTCCACCCTTCGCTCATGCATCCGCAAGCCAGGTGGGCGCTAGCCGATTTTTTTTTTTCACCGGGAACTGACGAACCGGTATGACCTGGGAGTTGGGGTGGAACAGGCCCAAATCCGGCAAAATGAGAGATCCGACGGAATTCATCAGATAATGCGATAACTTAATGGATCCTGTCGATTTTTGGGGACGCGTAAAATCGAGAAACGCAATTGTAGGTGCTGATCTTTGGAGTCGCGTGAAATCAGCAAACGCAACTGGATGCACGAATGGGAGCGGACGGTTACGGAAATGCGCGGCCGGTCAGGCTGCTGGGTTGAGGTACAGAGGATCGGAGGAAGCGTCAGGCAAATAGTGCGAGATACAGAGAGCAACGGATCGGGAACGTTACAGAACGAATCGGACGTATCAGATCGAAATCCCTTCACCAATTAATAAATTGGGAGTACTCACCGCAGCTGGTGCACCTGATCCAGAAGACACTCGGGTGTCCACACTACACCTCCGGAACACACTCAGAAAATCCATAGAATTTCCTGGATGTCGCGAGAGCAACGCGACGACTTTCTATAACGTATCGAAACGCGGCTAGAAAAACTATCAACAGATAGCACGGGAGCGCGAGCCGGTTCGTGACACCTCGGTCGGTGC
>JARPRH010000447.1:441257-452640 GCA_031763665.1 Calameuta haemorrhoidalis | reverse complement strand
TCTCGTGATTAAAAGTGCGTCCACGTAATCTGCCACGAAACAATATATATCCTCTGGTTGTGTGCGAAGTACCTAAAGAAAAATTTAATTTCAAAATAATTTTTCGTTCAAAATTTCCTAATTTTTTTTCTCTCTCCATAACCTCGCGCACGATGTCACTACACAATTCTTGCAAACCGTCTGGTACTCTATATATTTGTTTACAACTACGTTTCTGAAGCGTAACGTCCATCTTCTTGTAAAAATTTGCCAATAACGTCAGCAAAATGCCTTTAGCCGTCGTTTAGTACGCAAATAAAAATGCATACGAAGAATCGACTAAAAATTACCACGTGGCACTGTCATCGATCAACTGTCAAATAAATAAAAACAAAATTCAAAATAGCTTATCAGTACTTGAAAAGTAATTAAAAAATGTCCAAATACAAATACATACATACATACAAATAACAAGCAAATACATAGTCATTGAAAACAAAGTGAATAATGAATCAGTTAAATCATCATTAAAATAAATTATACGCAGAGCTAAGAACAGTTACGCAACAAAGCAACAATCAGCAATAATAGACTCAGTGCTATAATAAAATTGGTTAGTAAAATTCAAACCATTAATTGTTTCTCTGTGCATGTGAAGTATCAAGATTGACGTAACGATTAAAAAAAGTCCAATTAAAAATTCCATGGAAATAATTATTCATAATGTATCTTGTCAATGATTGCCAATGTCAATGATTGCCAATGGCACGATCAGTGGTACCAACGTGGGGCGTCCAGAGGAACTGATCGACGGTTTGGTTACGAAGCTACTACGTATTTGATGCTGGATAGTCGTTAGTGTAGACTGTAGAATAGTGAGTGGTCGTGACAAGCAAAGATTTTGATTATCAGTTGAAAAACCATGAGGGATGTTATAGTATATTTAAACATATTAATGCTGACGTTATGGCTAGCATGTGAGTAATGTAGATAAATTTATCATATTAAATATGGTTACGGATAAGATTTTTGGTTCAGAAAAATTTTGGAAGTGGAAATAGATTTTTTGACATTTTAATTATGATTTATTAATGATTTTTTTTCTGTTTCAATAACACAGGGTGTTTTTTATTTTAATGGAAAATTAAATTCGTTTAATTGGAATTTGTGATTCAAATTGGGTAATTAGGATTGTGGTGAAATTTTAATTTTTTTTTTTTCTAGTGACATGTATATGTAATAATGGGTGATAACGTTTGTTTGGATTTTTGAAAAATTTATTTAACGTTGAAGATTTGAGTTGGTTAATATATTTTATTTTTTTTTTTTGGACTCTGATCGTTAGAGATCTGTGGACCAGAGTGGGGACGTAACGGTTCCTCGTTTAAATGTATTTTTTTCTGAATTGGAATGTACCGATGAAGATAGTATGTATTGCGTAAACTGAGTTGTCCGTGAACTCTTTGGGAATTATAGATTTGAAGCCCTTTATGATGTTCAAGGACTCAGTCAGTCCAATGAAACTTTCACGTGTTAAAATATTCTTGTGAGTTGAAAAAATGTAAATGAAGAGTTTAATAGGGCGAGAGGCAATGGAGAGTGTAGTTGGAATTAGATTATTCGAAAGAGTTTTGAAACAGTGTAAATTTTATACTGAATTTTTTTCAAATATTCTTCTAGATGGAATTTTAGTAACAGATGGCGCTAATGTGCGTGAGAAACGTCAGGGACCTCCTGGAGGTGGTTTCGGAGGACCTGGTGGTCCTGGAAGAGGACCTCCTGGAGGCGGTTTTGGAGGACCTGGTGGTCCTGGAAGAGGACCTCCTGGAGGTGGTGTCGGAGGACCTGGTGGTCCCGGAAGAGGACCACCTGGAGGTGGTGTCGGAGGACCTGGTGGTCCAGGAAGAGGACCTCCTGCAGGTGGTGTCGGAGGACCTGGTGGTCCTGAAAGAGGACCACCTGGAGGTGGTGTCGGAGGACCTGGTGGTCCTGGACATGGGCCACCTGAAGGTAATTTTGGACGACGAAACGAGGATTTGCCGGATCTGAAGTTGGTCCTCCAGGTGTTAGCTTTGATGATGGTCTTCCAGGTGGTGGTCATCAAGGTGGTGGACCTCCGGGTGGTAGAGGCCCACCGGGAGAAAGAGAACACCCAGGCCATCAAAATGGACCACCAAATCATGACGGTTTCCACGGTTCACCAGGTCCAGGTGAACCAGGATTTGGAGCTCATGATCGTCCTCCTGGTCCTCCTAGTCATGACGAATCTCCAGGTCAGTTTCAACCAGGTCAGGATCCACCTAGACCGCCTGATCATGGAGTCCCACTATCTAACCAAACCAACGAACAATCTACCAATACTCCTGGATCATCTCCAATTGATCCTAATCAGAACAGATGCGCGTAAGTTCTCTCAATAAAATGACCTAAAAATCACACTAACCCAATATTCTAAAACAATCAACAGACAAGGCTACTTCACTTGCGGAAGTGGCGAATGTTTCTCAAGCCTCGTCAGATGCGACAACGTGCGAAACTGCCAAGACGGTACCGACGAATTTAATTGTAAAGAAGCAGCAACCTCCACGTGAGTGATCAATTTTTTGATAAATTACAACAATAGCAAAAAATTGCTATACCACCGATACATCTATCACCACTAGCGCTCCTGCCGAAGAAACGTCAGAAGCAACCGTAACTTCCGGTTGCACACTTCCGGAATTGCCGGAAGGTGGAAGTTACGAGCTTGGTGGTTGTACAAATCCTTGTAGCAAAGTACCAGGTGACAAAGTACCCAAGAATAGCATTCTTACATTCACGTGTGACAGTGGCTACACGTTACAAGGCAATACCATATCTTTTTGTCTCAATCAAGAATGGTACAAACCACCGGTATGTTTGAGTAAGTATTTTTCTACATACATGATCGTTCATAAAAATTGTTCTGAACAAGTCAGCAACCTCTGGAACATTGTTCAATCTTGTTTCTTATTTTTTTAAACAATTTCACTTACTTTCTTTCTGTCTAGAAACTTGTCCGGCACTCAAAAGTACTAGTGTCGATATAACCTGTACATATCAAGGAAGCACCGTACCTTGCGAAGGTCCAATTGTACCAGATACAAAAGCAACCCTGGCTTGTAAAAGTTCATACAAAATTTCTTTGTACGAGGATCCTGGATACAGAGAATTGACGTGTTTAAAAGACGGAATTTGGGATCGTCCTTTATTCCGTTGTCTTCCAGGTAAGAGACGTAGAGATAATTAAAAAAATGAAATGAAAAAAAAAGTAAAATATTCCAAAAAATATTAAATAATTTTTTAATTCTCATACAGAATGCGGAACTGCTGTAGCGCATGGTAACACCTTGATAGTCAATGGATTCACTGCCAAAGTTGGCGTCTTTCCTTGGCACGTTGGTATCTATGAAAAATCACACAATGGCAATTACGAACAAATTTGCGCCGGGACGCTAATTAGTAACAATCTTGTCATTTCCGGTGAGTTAACAGCAAATTAAGTTTTTCTTGTACCTACAAAAATTTCTTTTTTTAGCCGCTCATTGCTTCTACGACGAAAGTAACGGTGCGCCTAAGGACGCATCGAATTATGCAGTTGCAGCTGGTAAACAAAATCGCAGCTGGGCAGCTGTTGAAAATTACGTGCAAAAATCGAATATCGAGAGAATCGAATTGCCCAATCGATACATGGGAGCACGTGGAAATTTTGCCACGGATATTTCTATACTTAAATTATCGACACCCTTTGTATTAACAGCGTTAGTCAGACCGATTTGTTTAGACTGGGACAATAAATTCGAGCGAGAACAATTGCAAGCTGGGAAAAGTGGCAAAGTGCGTAATTCAATAGGTCATTGATTGGAGAAGAAATTTTTTTGACTTATCTAATTATGCTTATATCTTATCAATTATTTCAATGTGTCAAACAGGCTGTTGGTTGGGGTAAAACGGAAACTGGTTTACCCAGCGAGGATTTGCAGGAAATTAATTTACCCTTTATACCCTTCGACGAGTGTCTGTCGACGGTGCCAAATGATTTTCGCCCTTACATAACCTCCGATAAATTTTGCGCGGGATATTTGAATGGTACGTATATAAGATGTGTAATGTCAGATAAATTTTTGGATTTTATCATTTTTTTTTCCTCCCATAGGTTCCAGTCTCTGCGAGGGTGACAGTGGCGGAGGACTCTGTTTTGAGATGCAAGGAATATGGTATCTACGTGGTATAGTCAGTGTCAGTCCAGTCAAGGATAACAGCTGTGATTATAATTCCTACACAGGCTTCACTTACGTTAGTCACTTCAGGGATTGGATCCGTTCCGCTTACGTCACTTCTTGAGAAAAATGAAGAAATAAAAAAAAGGCATTTTTATGGTAAGATTGTATTTACTTTGATATTAGAATTTTGTATTAAGAATAATCATACGTGTTAACTACTTAACCTAGTATACGGAACATTTTGTTCTGTGCGATGAATACAGTGCAAAGTTTAGTCAGAATAAAATTAAACACAGCAAAGACCAGATGTAATTATTAAAATTGTATAAAAATATTTAAAAAATTGATTAAACAAAAAAAATTGTATTTCCAAAAGATATCGAAAATTGGAGTCAGTGAACTTCGACCTTTGTTTAATTTATGATGGTGTTCAACAAGAACCATGATTATTTGGGTTAAACCGTTCAAGGATTTTTTGTCACTTTGTCATGGCTGATGTACTTTTTTATTCAGATAATGATAATTGATTACGTTTTATTTTTTTATTATGATTTCTGCTAACGCTACAGCTGTCTCATACGCGTATGTGTGTGAGTGAATATATACACGTAGGTACATTGACTAATCGAAGTGACGTAACGTTTTATGTGAAACGGGGATTCCCAAGAGAGTGGGAAATACGCTTATCTTCTTTAGTCGCTGGTGACGCTCGCGACGCGTCTCTCGCGCCACACAAACTCAAAAGATAATTAGTCAAGCAATGTTCGAGCGCCTCAAGAAGCTGTGGAAGCCGTGCAGACTGAAAAAAAGATGGACCAGACCTAAAGTTCCGGAGTTCATCTCACCAGTGAATGAACCGGCGCCGCTTAGGAGTGAGCAGAGAGAAGTTGAAGAGGAAAAAAATTCTTTTACGAAAAAGGACAACATTTTCACGAGGGAATCAACGGCGAAACGTTGCGATGGAAACGACAGTGAAAACGAAACGGAGCAAAGTACCTTTGGGTTATGTAGCGAAGTGAAGCTGTACGAGAACAAAAAAGTGAACAGACTTGAAGAAGAATTAGAATTGTATCACAGAGAGCATTGTTCGGCGCTGAACGAAGTGGATCGTCTACCTAACCTAAAAAGGGAACGTGTAATCGGTATATTGAACAGTCATTTTCCTCCAATTGATTTTTTGGACTTTTGTGTTATCGCCAGTGATAACGATTTTCAACTTGCTCAGAGATTCGTCGATGTCCTACGCGATCAAGGCTTATGTGGTCGCGTAGCCGGAAGTGGGTTAGGCGGTGACATTTTTCAAGAATACGACGTCCTCATCAGTTCCAGTACGAAGATTATGTTCCTTATCACTGAAGATTTTACGGCCGATAGATTTTGCCGTAGATTACAGAGCGCCGCAGTTTTTCAAAGTTTGCTCACGCGAATTTCACAGGAGCGTGATAAGTGTGTGCCCGTCTTTGTTGAAGCGTCGGGACGCCCTTCGCCTAGGGTACCTCTGCCGCTGATCGGCGTCGCTGGATTGAATTTGTCAGAGCCACGTGCTGTTGTTCAAAGAATAAGAAATACCTATACGGCGGAAGTGAAGGGTACTAAAATTTTGAGAGCTTTAAATTATCTTGAGGAACGGGAAAATTTTTGTAAACGTCTTTTGAATGATGAATCTTTTGATTTGGTTTTTGAGAATGACAGGTCGACCTCTTTGAACTTTAACGATAGCGTCGCGTCCATGATCTCTGGTCGCGGTTCTGGCGGTACAGATGAACTGGTTATCGGTGGCGCCACTGATAGAGCAATACTACCAACCTGTTCGGAACCGGTTACGCCGGTTAAGGGTATTGTGACTGGTGTGGAATCGTTGATCAGTGGTTTGGGTATTTGTGCTGATGAAGACTCGAGACGGGAATTGACACTGAGTGAAGAACAGATGCAGCAGTTTGTGAACGTTGAGGGATCTTCGGATGTTCATGTTGGACCACGAATTAATTTAACTGTTAACGTTCATAACGGACCTGTTACCAATGTTGTGCCAGATTTTGAATAGATTTTAGTGGAACTTAAAATTGTTCGATCTTGTTAGGAACCCTAAAATTGTTCATCGAGTCTTGTGTTATCAGCTCAATGGATTTTTTTTAACATTGTTTGTTAATATGAATTGCGGTTTTTTTATGGTTAAATGATGATGGTTGGAAGATGGATAATGAAGAACAAGTGCACTAGTTTGTGAAAGTTGAGGGATCTTCGGATGTTCATGTTGGACCACGAATTAATTTAACTGTTAACTTTCATAACGGACCGGTTACAAATGTTGTGCCAGATTTTGAGTAGACATTTTGGAACAATTGTTCATCGAATTTTGTGTTATCAGCTAAGTAGATTTTTTTGAACATTGTTTGTTAATATGAATTGCGGTTTTTTTTATGGTTGGACGATGATGGTTGGAAGATGGATAATGAAGAACAAATGCACCAGTTTGTGAACGTTGAGGGATCTTCGGATGTTCATTTTGGACCACGAATTAATTTAACTGTTAACTTTCATAACGGACCTGTTACCAATATTGTGCCAGATTTTGAATAGATTTTATTGGAACAATTGTTCATAATTTTTTGAATATTGTTTGTTAATATGAATTGCAGTTTTTTTAATGGTTGGATGATGATGGTTGGAAGATGGGTAATGAAGAACAGATGCAGCAGTTTGTGAACGTTGAGGGATCTTCGGATGTTCATGTTGGACCACGAATTAATTTGACTGTTAACGTTCATAACGAATCTCTTATTAATGTTGTGACAGATTTTGAGTAGATTTTAGTGGAACAATTGTTCATCGAGTCTTGTTTTATCAGCTAAATGTATTTTTTTTAACATTGTTTTTTAATATGAATTGCGGTTTTTTTAATGGTTGGATTTTTCAAGTTAAGACGGGATTTTTGAATTTTTTGTTCAAAGAAAATGGATTCTATAACGTTGAACCAATTTTCGAAAATACAAATACAGAAACATTGACTGTGCATAATCGAGAATCTTTAAGTGAAATCGTATCGTTATCTACGGATAGTGACAATATTTTGGAAACGTCGATAACGATTCTAAAAACTATGGGAATCAACGTGTCTGACAATAAATTAGAATTTTCGTTAACCAGCATTGTCAAGCGTTTGGATAACGAATTACCGCTTGTAGTTGGGAATGAAAATTCCGATTTTTTGATAATTTCGACGGATAAAGATAAGGAGGCTGCTCGTCAAAATTTACAGAGACTTTATAAAAATTACAATCTCATCGGTATTCTTTACAACGATAGTGTATCAATCGGTGCCGATTTTTTTGAAAGTTTCGAAAATTTCGCAAGGCGCACCACTAAGTTAGTTTTCTACCTTACCGACGATTTTGTCCAAGATGAATTTTGTTCCCGCTTGGTGTCGCTGGTCTATTTGTACAACCGTGCCGATTTAATGGACAAGGTGGTGCCGATCATGGCCGAAGATTCTTTAGACATAGAATTGCCACGCTGTCTGCAATTAGTCGACAAATTATGGCTGGGCAGTTCGAGACAAATAGAAACAAGATGGCCGCGCATCTGGACACCGGAAGTCCGTCAAGCACGATTGATTCGCGAGCAAAAAATTTTACAAAACTACGATAGCCAAAGATTAACTAAGCTTCGCGAATTTCTCGCAAAACTCTACGGCGTCGCCCTAAGACATTGATATCTCAATAAAAATATCTCAATTTTTTCTTTTTCGAAAATTTTCTTTATGCCCCTTGACCTTATTCGTACAATTCGCCAACTTACATACATTTTTCATATGTATTGTCCGATTGCGTTCAATCAATATCAATAACGTTATCACGATATTCCAAAAAGTACCGATAACACGTATCCACGCATTGAGAATGATTATATCCAATAAAGAATTGAAGTTGCCGACAAGCATATGTATTTTCATATATTATGATAACCTTAAAAAATAATCATAATCATATTATCAAAATGTACAAATTACATATGTATATTTATAGAGAAAAATTATCATTATTCTCATCGCCAATGCCATTCAATAAATTACTCACAGTGTATCACGAAAATCTAAATCGGACGTAAGATTCCGCCTTTATCATCCAAAAGAGACAAGCTAACCTCAAAATTTGAAATTGATAAAAAAATTGTGTATAATCAAAATAAATTTTATCGTCGTACCAATTGGTTAATCTAATTAACTAAGGATCCTGATCTGTATCCCCATAAATCGTCGACGTATTATACAAATAGGATTCATATGATTATATGTATAATACACATATGATAAAAACAGATGGATTTTACCTTCATGTAATTCATACGTATATACCGTGGGTATGTTTGCCAGCGGCTAGAGAGAGAAAAATAGATAATGAGAGAGTGAATTGGGGATGGTTTAGCGAGCAGGGGTGGCCGGGGGGGTTGGTTTACAAATCCAAACAAAATATTTTACTCTTATGGAAAGGCAGTTTTAATTATTACCTTGCGAGCTGTAGGTAGCCGTAAAACAGTGGCGCCACTCCAGTATAATTATGCACGGGCATATATCGTACTACTATTATGCATATATGAATATAATGCGCTACCTGCCATGAATGCAGAGAAGATATTCAAACTCGCAGGTTAAAGGTTTTCGTTTCATATGTGGTTTTCAGTTTTGTTTTTATTTCGGGTCGCTGACTCGATGAAAAATTCTGATGCACTTTTTCTTTTTTGTACCTGAAAAGCTGTGGGCATTGCGGATCTATTTATTAATTTGACTAATGGGGTCAACGCTTTTCTTAGTTAATTAATTTTATTTTTTAATTTGATACGCGATATTTTTCTTTTTTTGATTTCGAGTAATCCTGAACATTCGAAGGTATCACTAAAGTATCGCTACCGGAAGTGACCAATTTTATGAACTTCCTTTACAGGTCATATACGATTATACATATGTGTATAAACATATCGCGGTTATAGGATAAAATTTGATGAGCAAAAAGGGACGAAGACAAAAAAATAAAAAAACCGTTGTTTAATAAACAAAATAACGTAAATAGTCAAATGTAATTTTACATATTATAATTTACGTTAACCAACGGGCTTCCAAATGACAATAAAAAAATTTGTTCAATACTGATCGAAGAAAACTTATTAACCACAGAAAATGATAAGAGCATTGCAATAAAGAGATAAAGCCAGAAGCTGTTGGGTAAAATAATAACGTTAATTAAATGAAGCATATATGGAATTTTAATAAGTAAAAATTTTTGATAACGATTTATAACTATTAAAAAAGAAGTGACGTCACCGTCAAAGGAAACGAATAATAAATAAGTAAAGTAAGTGTAGAGCAATTTTGAAGATTGAAAAGTCATTAGTTAAAAGAGAAGGAAGAGGGGCGGAAGGTAAAGGCGGTGGAGCCTTTATGAATTAGCATCGAAGAAAAGTGTTTGAAAGTGGCGCCACCATCGGCCTGGTTTTTGGCCGTTGTATATTTTTCTTCAGGGCTTTTAATTAGTCCGGTCATTAATTAAACACAACTCTCCTTCGAGGCTGCCGGCGCTCCGCGGCTCAACTGTCGACTGCTTTGCTACTCTTGAGGAATTTTAATTTCGCCGACGTGTAAACACGCGAGCGCCAATTTATTTCGTTGGCTTTTAACGTTTTACCTCTCTTCTTGTTGGTACCACGTCAGGAGAAAGTATCTACGAACTAGGTCTTGCTTTCTCTCCCTTTCTTTCTGTTGCTCTATTTTTCTGTGAATTTCGATTCGCGTTTTCGATTTGGAAGCTCCGATTGGCGCGATAAGAGCGACCTCCACATTAAAGATAAAAGAAAAGCATAAAAGGGTTAAGAGTAGGTTAGGTTAGGAAAAGTTCAAATTCTCTAATTTATATAGGGGAGCGTGTAGATTTTTTTTACACACACGTGCATGAAGGACAAATATATTTGTTTTAATTACCTAAATAATATTATGAATTAAGAATCTAAAGAATTTACATGGTCCAATCACAGATGCCGACTCTGACTACTTTTCGATTTTTAGACATTTCGTTCAACGAAAATTCTCATTTTGAATTATAACACCGGATGGCAGTCAGGAAATTCTCGTTGCCAATACTTCAGATTCATTTGTACGGCAATCTCCGGTGTCCTCGACTACGTCACGTCTTTGTAGACTAAAACCGGAAGTCGGGCTCCAATAGAAATTGGTTCTGAGAAAGGATGGTCCGTGGCTATGTTCATATAGATATAACCGTGGCCATAGCTACTTGTAGCTACATTCACTAGAGTAGAGCGAGTTTCCATCATACCCGCAGTTCACATTCAGCTTGATTAGGAAAATTGATTATGAGATTTTCATGGGAAACGAGTGACATTTTTTTTTTTTGTAAAATTGCCCAATAATAAATATATAATCTCAGAATACTACTATAGTACGTTCAAAGTAAGTTCTTTAGAATTCCTGGCATGGACCAGCCAAGTAAATAATAAGATTTCAATATTTTTTGTCTGAGAAATTCACAGCCCCCTTGTAAACTTGACATAGTTTTTTTACACGTGTTTTTTTTTAGGGGGATCATCTTTATAGGAGCATATTTATAATATTGTCCGTATTTCTTTTTAGGGTTGGTTTTCATAAATTATTGTCGACATACCAATGCAATCGTGCAGACGTATCTAGAAATGCGCCAGAACGTCGAATCCTCGCAGAGCCGCCAACTACGCAAACGGAATGCGAAATGCGAATTATCCTGCGTCACGCTTTATTGAATTCTAACTCCGTCGCTAGTGGCGGTTTTCAAAAAGGCTAAATTATTCAAGGTATCTCCCTTCCTTATCTTTCGTCTCTTCTCCTACTATCAGGCACCGACTCCATCAACCTTTCCAAGATTCATTACGTCTTACGGAATGATAATGAGCCGGCATATCTTTCCTCCATTTTCTTCCTAAAAAAAATCTCCGTTAAATATTCACCAGATTTGCTACTTTGATTTTTCGAAAATAAAAACTCGTCCGAGTCGGACGCGTCCTCGAGTGACGAAGACGCCAGGCGTCCCACCCCTCGTCTTCTGAAACTTATTGTTAGTAAGAAGACGCCGGGTTCAGTTTTGAGGACAAAAGGGTTGCTTGTTCATCCTTTGTTCCTTGTC
>JARPRH010000447.1:423825-440351 GCA_031763665.1 Calameuta haemorrhoidalis | reverse complement strand
ACTTCAAGTTTCCAGGATTACGACTCGGCAGGACGATGGAGTCACGTGTGTTCTTAATGCCGAAACGTGGGCCGCACAGCATCCCTCAGCGAAGGGTTGGCAGATGATCCTGGAGGAAAGTGGGTCCTGGTTCTGGGATGTGTGGAATCCAGACTAGAAAATTCTTTCACCAGTTGGTCTTGAACCACGTGCGCTGGGAACATCATTCACCAGCATCTGCATCAGGGGCAATTTTCATAGGGCGATGATTAATGCTGAAAATCTTGGTGAAAAAAAAGTGAGAAAAAAAGACAAGGAAAGATACTGCATAATGCAACGAGCGTCCGAGCGCTGAGATAAGTGGGTATAATCGTCGGCTCTGCAGCTTCAGTGGATGCTGCGCTCATCCAGAATGGACCATTTACTTTATTTTATACCATTTTAGACTTTTTTCTCACTTTTCTTTCTTTTTTTTTCCAACTATAAATTCTCAAGGTGGTTGGATATGGCTACGTCACTAGTGGCCGTACGTTTTAAAAAGTCACTCCCAGAAGTTTCATCCCTTAAACGGGATCTTTCGTCCTTGAGAAGAATTTTGGAAGTTTGCCCAAGACTAAGAGAGAGAAGACATACCCCAGCTTCGGCCATTTTGTGGAAGTTATATCAAGCAGGGATTTCTCAATGTAATTTTTGGTGCTAAAACGAAAAATAAAAAATTTGGACTTACCTACAGTTTCGTCGAATAAATGAAAGATGGGGGGAAAATTAAAAATAATGGAGATCTGGCTGCTGACGAAATAAGATTTAAAGATAAAATAAATGAAAACGTCAAAAGTGATGGTCCATTCCGATGGGCAAAACACATTTGGTACTTGTTCAGCAATAAAACTCAAACCCGGATGCTGCCATTTCGACGTGGCCTGTTGCTCACTTGAGAGACGAAACTCTTTTACTGCCTTTTATTACTTTATTTTATTCCCGAAACCGACCCACCCTACCTCAAAAAACCACCCTCCCAAAAACCCCACTGAAGGCTTTACGCTTTACTGGATTCTCAAGCACCAAAAACTTTTCCTCTAAGTAGTAGGTACCAACCGGTGCACTTAGCCAGACCGTGTACTTATGTGTAGACATCTTAAGGTAAAGCTAAACGAGTTTCCCGTTGCTGCCGTCATTACTGCTGGCGCTGTTGCTGGTCCAGCAACTAACAGCGCAGCTATAAGAGATGATATTTCTAGCGCATTTTGTGTGCATTTTGGAACGTGGCAAAACCGAAAATTGCTGAACCCCTAATGGAACGTGTTGGCCAACATAGCTATCTAAGGGTAGTTTTTCTCGGGGGATGAATAAACGAGCAGTACTTAGGTGGGAAGTTTGAGAAAATTGTAAAAATAAAATTTTACAAGCAAAACAATTTTTAATAAAAATATTTTGGCAGTGTCTTCCGGTCCATGGGATCTATTTTGGTTTTAAATTTAGTCAATTTGATATAATTCAAATGTATTTTATTATTTAATATAATGTAAATTATTACGACGTCACTCAATTTTTCCACCCTCATTAAATTTGCACGAGAATGTTTTGATTAAAAATTTTAAAAGACACTTGGAAGCATTAAAAAAATTTAATTAATTCTTTATTATGTCAATCAAGCCATTTTCATTTATTATACATTTTTAAATATTTCTTAAGGCATCTTTCACTTTCTTAGCAACAACCACCGCATCCGGAATTACCACCGCCGCAACATTCCGGTCCGGATCTTCTTTTATAGTTCCTCGGAAAGCAGCAGGTGCCGCCACTGGATCCTGCGCAGCTATAAATTTTCCCACAGGATTGTCCACCGCAGCCTCCACAAGGATGAAAATCCTTACAGGATTGACACTTGCACCTTGGCAAGGATTAATACGTATTTACCAAATATGAAAATTGGTTAATACAAAATGCTCATCATTTACTTGCAAGGAAGTCCTTTGTCGTGGCCTCCGCCACAACATCCACCACCGATTTGTCCGCCTCCAGGATTATCGCTACACGCGGCTCCTCCGCATCCACCGCAAGGACAACCTCCTCTCATGCTCATCCGAAAATTTTCAGGAGGGCAAATTTTACGTTTGGTGAAACAGACCGGAAATAATGGCGGACAAGGACGTCTTCTTGGATATTTGTATGACGGATATGGAAATGATTGACATGGATCACGCGAAATCGAATTGTATGCGGAATAAGATCTAAAGCTTTGCGGAGAATCGCATCCGCCACATCCTCCACGGGAACGTATCGTGTTATCAGTTTTGGAAATTTTTTCAAAATTTTCATCCCAACTTGTATCTTCATTGGCACTTCCGGTGGACGGAGGCAAGAAATTTCTTGTGTATGGAAATTTATTTGTACTACCTCCGCCCCTGAGACGTTTATCATCAGGATAAAATGATCTTTCGTGTGACATGTTGATGTGTCCTGAATGTTTATTGAATATTTGTGGAACTGTTGTTTCTGAAATTTATATATATATATATGCATATGGATTAATGATGATTCCCATATGAATAATGATGAAAAATGATTTTACGATTTTGACAGCAGCATTGCCCTTGGATAGATTGCCTAGATTTTTTTACTGTCAGACCTGATCCTGGTCCACGACCTGGCAGACCTCCGCAGCAATTACTGCACTGTCTTGATCTTGTAGTTTGGATATTCGGGATTGTTTGCATGAAAATTTTGTTTCTATCTGTCCAAATTAATTTTGGTGATGATTTATCTAGTTTTTGAAATTCTGTTTTTTAAAGGTATTTGATGGTTTTACCAATTGGACGGATTATTGGAGGTTCTGCTGTCATTGCATGATGATATTGCTGATAACGTTGGTAGCCGTGATGATCGTGATGGGGATAGTATGAATTTCTAAAAAATATTTTGTAATTTTTTTTGTTTTTATATATGATATTTACTTACTTCTTTTTTCTTGGATATTCGCTACTTCTTTTGTGAGCCTGATGAATTCTTCTGCAAATTTTCATTGTTAAAGCGAACGATGATACTTTCGGTCTTTAAGAATGGGATATCTATTAATGATGATTCTTACTTGAAGTCTGTTGCTGTCATGTTGGTACCTTGATCGTTGACTTGTCGATATGTACTGTGATTTAATAATTTTGACAATTTATGAAATTATTTTGACAAATGGCATTTTTTATATTTACTTTCCGGATCTGATTCCATTTAGAGTTTTTGAGTATGACGAATTAGGATGTGACGGTAGCATTCTATGTAATACAATGGTACCTTGTGATTAATTAAAATTTGGATTAGTCTTTTTGACAATAATTTTTGCTTAAGCCGAATGATTTTATTTCTGTTCAAATTTCAAAATCCGAATTTAACCAAAGTGTCATAAAGCCGAAATACGTATGTCTTTTGCGCGACAAATGACATAGAAACAAAAAAATAATATATAGTCATCTGACATGTACCTGACGGATAAAAAAAAGTCTAATTACATCATAATCGTTATTGCAAAAATAGGTTTGATTATTTATTGGAGAACAAAAATTTTCGTTTGACCAAAAAAAATTCAATATTTTTGTATTATCCCAAATAATAAGATAGAAACTATTTTTCTTTGTCTTTTTTCCATTTTTATTATTCTTTCCATCACTTTTTCAAAATTCTGGTTATTTTTGCTTTTTCGAAAAGAGCTGTCAAATTATAAAGCCTTGCTGTATAACTTTGATCCGCGATCATTGGTGCTCACACCGATTCCGGTTTGTCACACGACGTCCCTTGTTGCGTCTGCGTCCAGACGTGGTCACGATTCTGAATGACGTCACTTCCTACAATGGCAGTTGCTATTGTCTTGCGATTCTTTTGGTGCTTAGTAACGTCCTCGGACATTCTATTTCCGGTGTACATCGAAATACGTTCTTTGTCCTCTTTGTCAGTATAGCTCGGACTATCAAAACATTTTGAGTTTGTTGGACTCGGTAAAAGCTTTTCGCCGTTTGGCGACGCCATTGTTGACGTACCGACGTCGGCGTCCAAACCACTATGACAAACTGATACTTCCTGCTTGTTCATCCGCATCGAACTGGTGAATTTGCACGTGCCAAAATTCAACAGCGTCACTTCATCATTGGGTCTGTGATTGAGTGAAGATTTTTCAAAATTTTTATAAATTTTCATGAAATTTTTATCAACCACGTTCAGTGTGTTGAAATTTGTATTTTTCGTAGAAATTTGACAATTATTCTTTTCTTCCCTTAATTTTGCACTTTTTTTCGCAACAAGTTTAGGTCCGTAAGCTTTTTCGGAATAATTCACAATTATAAATTTGCCAGTGCCACATTCACGATTTAAATTTTCACTTTTCAATGGCTTATCGATAATTTCGTTATTGGATCTTTTAACCAAAATTGTCATGTTACTTGAATTTTTTTCAAAATTTTCGGCTTCATTTGATTTATTATCCTTTTTCGAATTACTCATCTCCCTATTTGGTTCAACATTTTATCTTGATTTTTTTCATTGGTTTGCTTCGTACACGGTTTTTTTAAGGGTTGATAAAATATATGACAATTTTATTTTGTCATTTTTCCAAAAATTTTACTCCGACACTGGTTAGTGTACGGAGGTTATGTTAGAGTTAAACTCGATTCTTTATCGGAGTTAACTCTGCATCTGATATCAGAATAGGTCATCTCGTCCAATTGGTCATTCAAATTTGCGAGGGTAAATTCAACGAATTGGATTAGGGTTGGTATACAAATATTTTTAAGCAGTTGATACTACAAAGATACTAAACAAATATTCTCTTACCGTAGTAACTATAAAGCATTTTCAAAAATCGAAGTATTCAAAATAGTTAATTATCAAAAATGCTTGAAAAATTAAATATCCCTTTAAAAAATTTCGAAATTCTACCACTTTCTTGTCAGTGGACAATGAGCATTATGACACATGAGAATATTCGAAAAATCATTGATCGATGTATTGGTTCCAAGATCTTGTGATTTTTTTCCAAAAACACGTAAGCTTTGCCTGGAATGTACATTCTTAATTCTATGTCTAGAATTGCTTCTTGATCTGCTACTTTTGTTACTGAGACTCATTTCAGAATTATCACCTCTTTGAATTTTCAAACTTTTCTCAATTCCCAAAAAGGCAGAGTCCAAAATTTTCAAAAATTTATTAGTCGTACCAGTGTCTGCATCTATAGATCCGTGACTACCAGTGATATCAATCACGTTATCAGATCTCTTATCAAGACATTTATTAACAGTAAAATAACCTATTTTCTTGGATACCGTTCTCTTGATCCCCTTGCAAACTCTTTGGACTCTCTTTTCACAATGTATATCTGTTTTTGAATTATCCACTTTTTTGCTTCGATTAATTCTCCAAATTTTATGAGGCACCCATGAGCCCCGTCTTCTAGTAGAGTCACTCATATCATGTTCAGACGTAACATTCGTAAATGATCCCTTGATCGGCCGATTATCATAATTAAATCCATCAACTTTATCATCGCAAAAAAGATTTTGACTTTTTTCTTTGCTTCTTTTAAACAGCCCACGTCCTGCCTTATCATATTTGTATTTGTCTGACCGAGAAATTCCATCCTTTCTTGCTCCACTAATTTCACGCACATGAGATCCGATTAAAAAATTCTTCCGAATTTCTCTCTGATCTCGCATATCTTGACACCCCTTAGAAGGGACAAAAATGTCTTTACACTTATTAATTAAATTTCTAATTCTGCCCGAATAATTATCACATCCCATACGAGTAGTGCACGTTCCGCAATCTTGTGTCAGGTCCCGATTGGATATTCTAAAAGAAAAACACGCCTGAATTATCCTAAAAAAACATAAAGAATTGAAAGAAAAAAATAAATTGATTAGAACCAATCAAAGCTATTATTAATAAAGAATTATTTTATCCGTAACACATGAATAAGTTTCACGTACAAATGCATAGAGACGACTTAGCCCATGTCGTATAATAAATTTCCCACTGTACCATTTAAACTCCGTATGGCTCAAAAGATGTCTGGTCTTTTGTCCCTATCGATTTTTTAAAAGACACACTGAGCCCATACGGGTTTTAACCCTACGTAAACTTTGTGCAGAAAATGCATGTAGGCATTTAAACAAAATAGAGGCTGGTTGAGAATTCAATCCTATCGCTGGATTTACCTGATAGTCTGTTCACTGCAGTCTGTCATGCTCGTTGTCCACTGACAGGAAACGTGATTATGTCAATACGTGTCAGCTGGAAAGGAATGTCAATACGTAATGAAATTCCGCGACGCAATTGATACATGCCTAGTGACAACGTTCACACATGAACATACGACTAGAATTTGTTTCAAAACAAAAGTCGTACGTAATTCGTAATAACGTCCCGTAGGATTTTGATTAAAAAGAAAATTAATGAAGTTACAGGGAAAAATTTTTTTTCATGTCAAATTAAAAAAAATTACTCGTGTACCAAAAGACATAAAGTTTTAATGGCACTAAATCGGATTAATATCTCAAGTTATATGCACTTGAGTATACTCAACTTTCAGCATATTGCACTACTTCACTAGGTTGTATAATAATGGCCGTTTTTAACTAAGTTCTCTAATTAAACCCGTTATAGGGAGACGTACGAGATGGTGGCATTAAAAATTAGCATCGGCAACGGGCAGGTTGCGCCGTAACAACACTGAATATTTCATTTTTAATAAAGAGGGGTTGTCGAGTGTGGTGCAACTGGAAATAGTATATACGTCTGGTATATATATATATATATAGGTTTTGTTAGCAGTGCTCTCAGCATACAAGGATCATTTGAATGCCGCATAAGAAACGACGTCGATAATATTTTTTCTCGCGGTTTTTTTTTTTTTTTCAACAGGTAGAAAATAGAAAACGAAAGAAAAATGATCCTAGGTTAATTGAACAGAAAGATCAGTAACTGGGTTTTCTTTGCAATATCGTTATTTCGTGTCGCCACTTTCCATCACGCGCGAATGGACCAAAAAGGTTAATGTGATCTTCCGTAAACTACCCTTCCTTAGAGAAAAGCACCCTTAGAAGAATTTTCATCGCGAGTTCCCGGATATCTTTTCCGGAGTCGTAAGAATATATTTCAAGGGTTGCATTTGTATAATGTATCTGATAAGCGCGCAGGGGATGGCGCGAGTCTGCAAGGGGTGGCTGTCACATCGGGGGTTGATGGATGCCGCGGCGGCTTAAATTTTTGGTAAATTCTCAGCGTTCCTTGCCTCTCGTATATTTGTAAATCTACCCTTACGCGTTGCGTCAGTGCATTCGCAGTAAAATTCAGCGAGGGGTGAGTTGCGGAGGGCGCAAGGGAGAAACTACCCCAATCCCAATGTAGAGGCGGCTGAGCCTCTGCCTTCTTGAGGAGCGAAGGGTAGCAGGACCAAGCCGACTCACCTTTACCTTATTTTCGAATTTTTTTTCTTTCTCCCCCTTATCCCTACTTCTTGATAGGGGATGGAGGGTTGCTCGCCATTGGGTGGTGTGAAATTGTATTTCGCGTCTTTCAGGGGTGGAAAGACGGGGGTGACAAGAGTATCCCGCGTGAATATAAAATTTCGTGTATTTTTTTTCACCGGTCTATAGGTAATCCTGACTGGTTCTTTTCATCCCCTAAAATGACGTACAGCGAATAAAGAAAAAATCAACCACCCCTAGTGAGCGCAAGACGCTGACGCTCGACTAAGAACCTCCCAATGAAAGCTTCTACGTTAACGACCGCACGAACGATTTGCCAACTGGTGCTTCAAACGAATCGAGGGTTTTGAACGAGCCTTACGAAAGCAACCCTTAAGGAATAAAAAGTCGAATTTAAACGTACATATAATAAGGGTGCTCTGATGGTTATACCATAGAATAATTTTATTTTAACCACCCCTTCTACTATCATACGCCTACAATACATTGAACGAGTATTTGACATTTTGTATTTGCCGCCATTACTAATTGCTAAGGGTGCGTTCCGAAATTCATTGCTACTGACGCGTCTCGCTCAATTGCATGCAGGTGAATAGAGACACGAAAATGACAGTATTGGCAGTGAATTTTGGAACGTAGACTAAGTAATGAAGTCAAGAATCAAATGTGATGTCCAGGGGACTCTTATGCATTGAAATTGATATATAGCTGGCCCCTCTAGCATATATTATACTTGTAGGTAATCTGTCTTAACTATATGCAAAGTAATAATATAAGTATCTGCAGATATTATACTATACAGGGTCGTTCAGTAAAAACGTACCAATTTGGTTTTATCAAAGAAATGAAATTCAACTTGCTCACTTCAGGTGATGCTTTCAGACTGAATGGTCCTGTACACTTCAATTACAACCAAGAGTATCCGATTAAAGTGATAAATGGTATAGAAACAAAATTAAGAGATCAACTGGAGTTACGAAATACTGAAAAAAAAGATTTATGTAATAGTGTCGTGTAATTTGGAATAAAAAGTGACTTTTTTTGTAAATAAAAAATAAAAAATGTCAGCCCCGATGGAATTTCGTGTCTAGACGTTTCAAAAACGTTATTTAAGCATAGTACTTTTAACGATCCTTGTATAGATATATTCAGATATATACAGATATATGCATATAAGTAGATACGGCCAGACTTTTCAATACGTGCAATACTAAATAGGTACATACGAGTAAGGGTGGATATAAGGGTGCGCATTTGACTTTTCGAAACTTCCGTTAATTATGACCCAATAGACCATATGTAAATTATATGGGTTCATAATTAATATTTTAAATATAGTATACCTATATGTACACGTGCATGCTGTTGATGTAAGTAGAGTACGTGTTATAAGGACCAGACTTGTAGGCACGTATGATAGTGGATAGGTGGGTAGATAGTCAGACAGGCAGATGTGCTTATATAAGGGTGTGCATTTGTCTTGGGTGAACACGCGAGGGATGTTCAGGGATCTGTATGATGCAACGTTAGAGTGGTGCTCTTGAGACACCAGACACCCCTTCGCCTGTCTGGTCACACGGCAACCCTTTTTAAGTGGCGAGTATTATGTCACTCTTGTGCTTTAATAGACACGCGCACTTCGATGCGTTAGCGTGGGTGAATGAGAGGAGAAAAAAAATAGGGTGAAAACGGTGGCGCTGGGTGAAGAAAGAGAGAGAGGGGTGGAAAATCTTTTCTTGAAATTGGAAGGAACCGTCGGCAAAGTTACGTTGGCGAAAAAGAGGGTAGTTTCTTGTTGGAGGGTAGCTCATTGAGATTTTGTCAATTTGGATATTCAAAATTTGGTTTGGGCTAAAAAAAACGGATAAAATATCATGAAACTTTAATCCAAGGGTTCTTGTGGAGAGGTCGAAAAATTTTTTCGTAAAAAATATATAGTTGATGGTGTTTTTCGAGTAAATTTGGAAAATAATAATAAAAAGCAGCTGCCGCGCGTGAGAATGTCAGAACTTTTGGTCGGTGGGCTCGTGTGTACCGGACTGAGAAGAAAGTTCGAGATTCTCAAGGGAAATAAGTCGGCTCGATTAAAAAGGGCAGTAAGGCGTTTGGGAAAGTCGTTCGACGTGAAGGAATTAGGGGTAGTGAATGTACCTGTAAAACTGGAACCTGTCAAGTAACTAAAAAAAAAAAGAAATTCGAACCTGAAATAAATTCGAGTTCCAAATCCCCAGGAAACCACCCCAAACAAAGAACTGAAATATAAATTGGAGAATAAAGTAAAGAAAAAAAGTGTCAGACAAAATGACAACGACTTGAAAAAAATGATTAAAAAAAATTGACGATCCACATTTCACTGAAATATCCAAAATTTTCAAAATTAATATCAACATCAAGCGTATCAAGAATACTCGATCCATGCAATTTCCAATTTCCATATATCTCGTCGTTAATTGCTTTTAATTGAAATTTAAAGGATAGCCGAGAGGGAAGAATTATTTTCTGCGTTATCAACAGCATCGATTCAAAAGCTTGATAAGCTGTTATACGCAAAGCTGTAGACAGCCAGTAGAGATAGATAATCAAGGCCAGACCGGAGGTGAGCCAGGCATGTTAACCAATCAATCGTATAGGTAGCAGGGCTGTACCAACCCTGGTTGGGTTGCTGGAGGTTTGAGGGATTGCTGAGGGGGTGGGACCACTGCTCGGGCAATTACCTAGACCCGATCTGGCCACAGTCCCTCGAGCGTAATCACCAACACGTGCTGCTATTAGGCGTGCACGTGATCGATGTATTGAACCTGGCAGAAAACGAGACCCTGCTGGGATACTAGGATCAGATTTTCCTGAAAATCATCGGATCTACATTGTCTGACCCCGTAGAGTCCGTATCTACTTGCCATACCAGGTCCAACGTTTTTAAGTATTACACGTAAAATATTAGACTCGAAGCTTTCACAGCGAGAATTATTATTAAAATTCATAACTTCCGGACGGATACTACTTTTAGTTTTAGCATATTGGCAATACGTATTATAATGGATTTTTGAATCCAATGAGACACATGAAAAAATCCTATAAGAAATCCTTATAGAAAATACGTATTTTATATCGGAGATAGTATTGGCCATTTGTCTGTGCATTACTGTACTTTTGTACCTGCAGGTTGGCTGCGACTAAGGAGAAAGTATTGCCAGGATTACACTAGAGGATTATGGTTATAGAGATCATCGTATGTATTTTTAAATTTATGTCAATGGGCATTTGGTTTATGGACTCAGGACGTAGAATCGTGGAGGGTTTGAAAAATGAAAAAAAAAATTTATAGTACGAAAAGAAAATTGTCCAATTAAAATAAATATCGAACGGGACGGATATTTTGTATTCGTATCTAAAATTTAAATTAAGATATAATATAAGATGTCATTATGACGTCATTAATTCATGGTCTCCATGGCAACGCATCCTTGATCAAATCATAATATGATCCTATACTATTCCTTCACTTTCTTTTTTTTTCCTAAGTCCTCCAAACGTCGGTGAAAGGACTTTCTTTATTCTCCGAGAGAACATAGAAAACAAGGATTACCAACTTGTCCTAGAGTTGATCTTCTCATTTGATGTAACCTCACGAAGGATCAAGAATCCTGGGAGGAAGCATCTACGAATAGGGGAGACATGATTTTGGTAAAAAAAAGGACATTCTGTGATGTCTGACCAAAGTTTTATTGTTACCACTGAATTTTATTTTATTGAGGGATATGTCTGAACCGGATGGGATTTTACTACTAGAAAAGTAAAGGCGGAGAGAAAGGGGATGATTTGAGCCTGATAAAAAAAATCCGCTTTGATAATTAGTTAAAGACGATCAAGGATTGGGAAAGGGTTAGGGAACGAAGCTAGAGTGAAAATTTCCATGGATTCCAGTAGATCCAGTATTCAAGGGTTGAATAACACGAGGGGTGGTTCCTTTTAATTCTCCAGGAATTCCATGAAATTATATTCTCGAAGGGTGAGACTGGAGTCGGCACTTTTTAACCCGAGCAATTCTAGTCTAGGGGTTGGAACGACAGATGAGAATAAGAATAATAATAATAAGAGGGTTGGATAGGGGGTGGCGAATGGAAGGGATTCACCGGTACGATGTCGCGAACACGTTTCTGCCCCTTTTAAAGGGGAATGATAAAGAATAATCATTTAAATAGAGTCGGTCAACCCCTAGGGAAAATTTTAATATGCGAATAGCACGACGCATTAAGTTTCCTTTTTTTCTTCATTTTTTTTCACCCTTGACTCAACCACTTAGTCACTTCCGATTCCGTTGTACCCAGAGAGTTTATTGGTCGAAATTCTTTTTTTTTGCGAGCTCGCAGCTGCAATTTTTCGATTTTCATTTATTAGGCCGTATTACGCGAATGATCTCTCATATGAATGGACCTTAACTGACATTTTTTAAAATTCATATATAATTCTCGAGTCGAGAGGCGGCTACTTTGTCTTCTCTGCATCAGGAGGATGAATTATGAAATTGTACAAGAGAATAAGAAAGAAAAAGTTTGAAAAAAAAATATTAAGAATTTTCTACGAGGAAGGTCGTCTAAATAAAAAAGTCTTTATACATAAGAACTAAATATACGTACATATAGAAGAGCAACGTAAAAGGGACCAGCGTGAAAATTCACTATGGACGATTTCGAATTGTTCGAATCCTGCAGTTGCAAAAGGAATCGTACTCTTGGGGAATGGAAAAATTCTTCCAGGTAGAAGTGGAAAACGTTGTAGATTAACAGACGAGCGCGATTCTTTCGCTAGTAATAAATTTCCTGAAAAGTTCCACCCGATTCGTGTGTGTGTATATATATACACACACACATACATGAAGTAAATATATATATATATACTTCCCTTCATGCTTTTTTTCTTCTACCATCCTCTACATCCTTCTCTTTCCCTCATATATATATTTATATATATATACTCTATACAGTATATATATATAAGTTCTTCGTTATCTCGATGATATTACTGAAGAGAGATGATAAGAAAGAATTGTCGGATAAAAGGACGAAGCCGGAAGTGGCTTCAGGTCTCCATCCACTTCCTGTCCTTCCTCCATTCCGCGATACACTTTAGCCCCAGGGTCGCAATCAAATGTAATAAAAGGTCAATTGACGTTTTTGACATTTTCGTTGAACAAAACAGCACTTACCAAATGAAACTTGGTCGCCGTAGGCTCGTAACGTAACCTACGACCCTTGCTATCTCTACGAACGCACGAGATAAACTCTGAGAATTTCTGACTCTTCGACCAGAATTGATTTGATTAAATGTAATCAAATCTGCTCTCTTGTTTTCTTCGTACGTTTACGATTTTTATCCACGATACACTGTACGTCTGTGATAAAATCCTGAGTCAATATTATGTTTATTATTTTTAATAATAAGTCTTGCAGATAAAGGAGGAAATAGATTGTAGTTGTGAGTAAATATAAAAAAAATTGATAAAATTATCATTGCAAATGAAATTACTTGATAGATTTTTCTGAACGAGCAGAATTTGAATTTTTCTATTCGCTCTGTTCTCTATGGGTTTTTGGGATTATTTATATTTATTTTTATAACAAGTCACTAGAAGGTTGCTGGTCCAGTATATTATCAACATAAAAAGGTATAAGCTCCTTGTCAACGTATATTCCACAGTAGTACGTGCCTGCTTTGATCCGACATCTTACCAAAGCACTTTCATCCTGTTTGCTTCGATTTACACAGGGGTGGTCTGCCACCCCTGGATCAGGACATCGAAATCCTTGGAGAATTCAGTGAGGTCGTATCCAGGACCAACGCGTCCCATCCGGTTCCCATTCCATTTATATCCACCCCTTAGTATCCTTAACGGTGAAAGTAGTAGAATGGGTCCGCCATAGGCCAGACCGAAGAGTTTCGCACTTTATTTCAGAGTGAAAAAACAGTAAAAAAGATTTCACAGGTGACAAAAGAAAAAACAGTAATTAACAATCTTTAATATATTTAACGCTTGGTTACTTTATATCTTGAAGTGTCATCCTCTTCGGGAAAAATTCGTGAAATCTGATTTTTTTTAGGTTAGGTTAGACCTTGACGAATATAAGTGTTTGCTCTTTTCCTTAAAGACGGGTAATTTAATTCACGCCGTCTTCCGTCTTTCGCCTGTAGATGGTGCTAGTGTCGACTAGCTTCGGGCTCTTCTGTAACGAATCATATGAGGTTGTGTGGTCTGCCTCAGGGCCAATCGGGGGTCGCAATTACGTACGTTCATCTTCGCAGCTCCGTTAGATTAGGAAATTTATCCCGACTCTATAAGATTGGGGGTAAGTAGAGCAAAGAGAGACAGTGCTGCTCTCTGGTGAGAGATTGAGAACTAAACCTTAAATGATACTTCACGAAGCGCTACGCTTCTCTGGGTAATTTGTGTGGGAAAAACCAAGTGTCTTTTCCTTTACGGCCATCCCAGTACCAAACTCCTAAACCACCCCTTGAACCACCCACCCCAAACTCAGGACCCGCTCACTTCAACCATCTTTACTCCGAGTCGTCTTACCTACCTACAACTTCTCTTTGCCCGTCTTCCAATGGCTTCTACTGCCACTTTAACCCTCTGCGTATATCTATATTCTTTGGGACTTCGCTTCACCCCCTTTACGTAACTTACGGACGCCATTAAATGCCAGTAGCAGGTTTAAACCTCCCGCCGAAAATTTCCTTTGTCCTGGGCTACCTATGGGAGAGACTGTTTCTTAACTCCGTAAGAAATGTCTTTTTTTTTCTTCTACAAGATAAAAGATAAGAAACGTACTTTTATTTAAAAAATTTTTAATTTATAGAATTACTCGTATGGTTTTTGTAAAAATTCATTAGATAAGGTATGATTTATCGAACTTTTACAAATTTCTTTTTTTTTTGGATTTTACGAAAAATAAAATTGGTTTATAACAATTTTCTTTTCTTTCAATTTATACAATGCTTATTGATAACGCTCCCAAGGATCTACGTGGATCTGGCTATAATCGTAAGTGAAGAAGAAGGATATAACCGAAGGTTATTTAAAGTGGGATGAATTAAATGGCGCGACATATAAATCCTCAGAATCCCGTATACATGGGGGACGCAGATGTTTCACCGTGATCGTCCCCATAAAAAAAGACTACCCCCTCAACGAAAACCCCTTGGCGATGGTAGTCGGCAATAAAGTAGCTACAGGGTGGAAATTGAAAAATTTAAACGAGGCATTGTTTCATCTCTCGTGCAAACATCTATTGGAAAATTATATATTCAAAAGAATGAAAGACAATTTTATTTTCAAAATTATATTCAATATTTATTCTTTTATCTGCTTCGTTTCCTCTTGGGATGAAAATTATTATTTCAAAATTTTATACTCCGATTTCATCCTACGACGAATCAGGTTAGAAGATCCGCGTGGGATCCTTTGACGAGGAAGTAAAAAATATTGATCTCGTAACACGTGTCTAGGAGCGGGTTAGCCTGAATTCTCAAAGTTTGTTGATTCCGTCCTAAACCAACATGGACCGCTGTCACTCTCTCTTCCGTGTTAACGTCACCTTTCCTACGTTTACGTCATTTCCCATGTAGCTGCTGTGCAATTTTGATAATTTTTGAAAAATTCGATAGGAGACTTGCGCAGCTTATCTATGCGTATGGCTACAAGAAAAAAATGAAAAAAAAAATGAAAAAAAATGAAAAATTATTATAAAAAAAGATTGTATCGCTTAAAAATTTTATATTGCACATAAATTCCTTATCATTTTTTCCGAAAATATTACATAACCCATACATAGTCTTTCGAGAGTCACCGAACCGATTTAAAACCCTTTTTCACTGATGAACAACTATGATCTTCAGGAGTAACATAGGTTTGTGAAAAATGTAAAGCAATTCTGCAAACCGCAAACGAAATCGTGGGCAAAGACTAGTTATTATTTGCTATGGAAATTCTCTATATGATTTTCTATATGAATTGTATGCAATCGAATTTAACTGTACAATTGTATGATCCATACAGTTGTATAAAATCTGTATATATTTTTTCCTACTTGGTTTCTCATACTAAAATATGTATTAATATAGTGTGTATTAATTTATTCTTTTAATCGACAGATTCATAAGGGTAACAGAAATTTGATTAATCACTCCGATGATCTTATTATGTTAATTTTTATTTTATTATGCCTCAAAATTTTGTATTATATTATTATCTTCTACCATTTCATATCTTCATATGGACAATATACATATTATTGGTGCTCTAATAATTTCGTTTCATTTATCTTGTACCTGAGTAGGATATCTCATGTACCCACAGCATCCACCAGACAAGTGTCAACGTCGATCAGGAACTTCAGCTCAATAACAGAGGTGGATGTGTCGTGCAAGATACAGTTTGTTCACTTTGCGTTCGCTTTAACTGGACATTGTAATCGTGGGTCCTTTGGCTGATCAATCGATCTCACGTGTACAAAGGACCATTTTGGATAGATGTTCCGTTTACCCGAGTCGGACAATAAGAGCAGTTTTGCTTAACAGGAAGTTCAACCCTTTTGCTATTTATAGGAATATTGCATAATGCATTTCTGAGGGTCACTATCTGTGTCACTGTTAGTTTCTATTTGTCTACCTTCTCTTTGAGTTCATCATTAACTCAGCAGACCGTTATTTATTATGAGCTCAAGTTAACATGATAAATTAATTCGTGTGATTTTTGGATTTAACAAACTTATT
This sequence comes from Calameuta haemorrhoidalis, assembly GCA_031763665.1. NCBI lineage: Eukaryota > Metazoa > Arthropoda > Insecta > Hymenoptera > Cephidae > Calameuta > Calameuta haemorrhoidalis. Next base: position 424,131 of record JARPRH010000447.1, on the reverse strand, counting down.
AATATGGATTTTGTGAACCATTTTATCGCGTTTTCAAAATTATTGGCGCGTGATTATTTTCACGTCGGCCAGACTTACCGACATACGTCAGGAAGCCACTTGGAGCCCACTCGAGACGTACTTATTCACACCCTCATCAAGGGGATCATAACCCACCCACCTCTCCCATTTCTCTCTCTCTCTCTCTCTCTCTCTCTCTCTCTCTCTCTCTCTCTCTCTCTCTCTCTCTGCAGTCTCAACTTTTTTTCACCGCTAACTCCACTCGCGAAATCCACCCTTGAACCTCTGGGCTTCCTTCATGCAACC
>JARPRH010000447.1:412758-422901 GCA_031763665.1 Calameuta haemorrhoidalis | reverse complement strand
TAATCTCCTTAAGATCGGACGTGCCCTTAAATATTCAGGGTGCCGGGATAATGGTACCTCTGTGGTATTGTTTCGACGCTGTGTATAGGCTGGTCCCACTCTGTGTATATCCCACACCCCGTGCCTCTTCTCCTCTTTGCCCACTCGTCTTCTCTGAAGATTCTGCTCTTCCACCCTCTACTTTGCGTCTATCTCAGCGCGCCAATATCACCCTCACGATATATAATTAATGAATGAGATCGGATATGATCGTTATGGGAATTTTAAGAGTGAAAAATATAAAACGATTTATTTTGTGGAAAACCGCGTCTTCGAGCTACTTCTAAGGGTGGTTTGTGAAGGAAAATGATAATTTAAAAAAAAAAGATTTTAGATAAAATATTCATTATTTATATATTCCGTCACCCTGTATTAGGGCGTTGTTTTTAATTAGTGATGTCGATTATTGTTATTAATAATTATACATGGAATCTGAGGCCTTTTGTTATTTGGCTTGTCTTACCTTGTGCAACGAGGAGGGTAGCTTAATAAAATCTCTAATTACTTGTAACGCTTTACGGTTTATGTTAATCATCGAAAGGCGCAAAGGATTCTAGACTGGACTATCAGGTATCAGTATTTAGGGTCTCGTTACGCGTTGTATCCAATTACGGTTTCGTGAGGTTAACGAAGGCCTCGCTGTACTATGGACGAATCTGTACAACCCTCTGCTCGTACCCCTATTTTGGGTACCATGGTTGGTCTTAATCTCGATATGGATTTTCACGGCCATTTTGTTTTCTTAAGTTATACACGAGGGATGCCTGACATACTTTAGAATTTTTATGTAACGAAACTTTTATGGTCTTCCAAATAGTCTTTGAGTCTTTTTTTCACGTTCTCCAGGAGACAGCCGGCTGTGAAATATGACCGCCATTTCCGAAGGGTCAGAGAGCCGATGCAGTTGCAGGTGTCAGGGAGGCATTCGTCTTGTTCATTTTTTTATTTTTTTTTTTTTACTATACTCATCCACCGGATACGGGATCGTACATTAACGCCGGGAGCGATAAAATTTCAAATATACGGTGACAGGTTCGCGGTCGGCAAGTGCCACTAAATTTCCGTTATGGTCCGCCTAGATATTTCAAGTTATGGATTCGCCCTTGCGATATCTAACCCGCTACCCTTGTCATTTTTTAATTTACGTTTTTTCTAATGCCTCTCAACATGGTTTTTTTTTGAAAATTTTTTTTCTTTTTCAATTTTGATATTTTTATCGCGGGTGACGATCTTTATTACAGAGGGCTTCCTAGTGATCATTTATATCAAATGTGGTACGGTTGTGTCTGGTTTGATAAGGGGTGAATTGGAGGGGAGGTGAAAAAAAGTACGAGGATCGTTGAAAGAGCGATGGAGTGTAGCCGTGAGGGGTGTCAAGGGGTAAAGCCTGGTTTGGGAATGCAGTCTCACTGAAATTGGTTTAGTGGCGAATTCGTTAAGCTCCGGCAAGTGTGCGGCGTGTGGCAGCGTAACATTTTTAATTAATCCGGAATTAAATAAAACGGTTCGTTGGTCCGCGAAATCCAACTAGCTGAGTGTTGGTATTCGCGAAGTAGTCGTGGAGGAGGAAGGAAGGTGAGGGGAGATGAAGAAACGTCATCTATAACGGGCTAGACGATACACTTCAGCGTCCTTTAATGAAAACATTTGATAAACTCTGAACTTTGAACTTACGAGACAAATTGAATATTGATAAAAATCTTAGAGATTCATAATAAAATGTATTTTACAAAAAATGTCAGATAAGTAAACTTTTTTTTAATTTTATTTTTACCTCAGATTCTATTAACGATAATGTCCTTTTACGTATGGTTGTACGTTATTTATAGAAGGGGTTAAAATGGGGCTGAACGTTCACGAGGTCATTTGAAAGCGTTCGTTGAATCGAGTAAACCGCTTTGGCATTATATTTTTAAGGGCTGTTTTATTTGCGAATGTAATTTGCCGCTGGTCTGAATGCGCGTATTCATGTGCGTAGGATTTTTTCAAGGGTGGAACTTTGTTACAAGTTGATAGATGGTGTCACCCGAGGCTGTTTTTCGTATTTTGGTATCGAGTATGAGGTCTCCGCATCAACACTGAACAGCATCATTTCGATTTCACACTGGAATAAGCTCATACAAGCCGATTCTGCGTAGTCAAATTTCCCAGATTTTCAGAAGGCATAGAATCAACGTATAGCTATTCGCATACAAGGTGAACGAGCGAGTGGGTTGATGGAGAAAAGAGGAAGAGAGAGAGAGAGAGAAATGTTGAGAAAAAAATCGCATTTGCTTTATGGGGTTGACGAGCGCGTAGGTCGAATCGCGTCGCTCGTCCCAGAGGCTGTAGCATCTTCATCCCTTATTCCAGGATTGAGCCACCCCCGCTAGGAAAAGTCACACTGAAGGCACAGAAGGAAGATGAGAGTAGACGTAGCATTGATAATATACGGCCGAAAAAAAAAATAAGTCGGCAGGGAAAATTGATCCACCATTTGCAAAAATTTCAGAACGAAAATACTCTTAGGATTGTAAAATTATTAAAAACAAAGCTAAAAATTATCCTTAATTTTCTTTAATACTTCAGTCATATCCTGCACCCTAATTGGGGTCTATTACGAACAGTGATTAATTTTTTAAAATTATATCTCCAACGTGTGATATGATAAGGGACACGTGAGGAGTAATTTTGGGGTTTGTTTGACATGATGTATCCTCTCGAAATATTCTCAAAATGTGTAACGACGATTGGACTATAAATACTAAGAGAACCGCGAAGCTACGTTAGCTGGATGCGTTTCCCTTTAATGATAGCTCGCGGAACGTATACATATATATATATATACGGCGGCAGTAGAAGCAACCCTGAGGAAGACCACATGGTGTATTATGCTCCCTCATTGTAGTTGGCCACCCTCGCGGTACCAACCCGCTGAATAATCCTCAACACCGTAACCCCATTAATAATCACCATAAATATTCATCCGGGTACGTGATTTACGGGTTTCCCGGGAATATAAAAAAATATTCTTCGCAAAATTGCACGCCACTTTTACGCCATCGTCGTCGCTCCCTCTGTGCCATCTTTCCTTCTGCACGACCCTGGTTTTCCTTTTTTTTTTTAAATCCTCCTCTTCCGCCCCTGACGCATCAACCAACCTTAGCCACCCTCCTGCGCCCTCTACTATCTTCAACCTCCGCCATTACCGCATCCTCCGCCTCATCTGATATTCACTTCTGGAAACTTTCTCGAGGGTAGAAATTAAAGGGTACTTTTTTTGTTCTTAAAATCAACCCCCCTTTGGTTCTTTTTCTTCCGGTTTTCACGGCTCTATATTTTTCGTCTTCTTTCTCTTCAACCCCCAATCGCCTCTCCCTTCTCTCTAGTTACCTTGACCTCGTCGTAAATATTCGCTTTAATAACTCCATTTGCGAATCTACCCTTACGCGAATAGGGGAGGCTACTTCTTCTTACGGTTAACTTTGCAAACCATCATCCCCTACTGCGAGAGGGATGTACCTATGGCAATTCCTTCATCCCTGCGCCAGGCAATTTTTATTTCATCAGGAATTGACGAGCCGGTATGAACTCGGAGTTGGGGTGGAACAGGCCCAACTCCACCAAAACGAGAGCTCTGACGGTACCTATCAGAAAATACGGTAACTTAACGGATCCTTTCGATGTTTGGGGACGCGTGAAATCGAGAAACGCAACCGTAGGTGCTGATCTTTGGGGTCGCGTAAAATTAGCAAACGCAACTGGATGCACGAAAGGGAGCGGACGGTAACGGAAATGCATGGCCGCTCAGGCTGCTAGGTTGAGATAGAGAGGGTCGGAGTAAGCTTCAGGCAAATAGTGCGCGATACAGAAAGCAACGGATCGAAACCGTAACAGATCGAAATTCCTTCACCAATTAATAAATTGGGAGTACTCACCGCAGCTGGTGCATCTGATCTGTGAAGGTCGAGAACTGCATCCAGATGACACTCGGGTGGGCACTGCACTAGGACACGGCACTACACTTTCGGAACACTCACAGGAAATCCATAGAATTTCCTGGATGTCGCGAGAGCAACGCGAGAACTACACGGGCGAGAACTTTCTATACCGTAGCGAAACACGGCTAGAAAAACTATCAACAGATAGCACGGGAGCGCGAGCTAGGTCGTGACACCTCGGTCGGTGCCCCGAGACAGACTGATTTGACAATAGCTAAATTCGAGAACTAATCATTCTGATTGGTCGGGATCCTTACAGCTGATAACTCTTCCTTTCCTTCGAGTCATCCCTTTAAACCAAATCGAGAGCGTTCTTTAGCGAATCGGTACGTAATCTTGGAGATCTTCCACGGCTGCTTCCCCAGGACATCGGGCGACAGCTGGGCACCACATCCTTAACTCCGGCAGGGGGTTCCTCCCCTGCCCTTAACCGTATCAAAACTATGTAAAAACAGGGGAGGAACCCCCTGCCCTTAACCGTATCAAAACCATATCTCTGCCCGCTCTACAACCCTTTGTCGATCTCCAGCGGGGCGCCGGTATCTCACCCGGGCTTCTGCCGGTCCGTGGAGACGTCTCCGTCGGGTCCTCTCCTCTGCCGGTCAACTCGGTACGTCGAGACTATCTCCCCACGGCAGATTCGAGCACCTCGACCTTAACTAAACCATAACGAAATCTTCCGACAGCATTGGCGTAGCTATACGAATCAACCCGAGAGCGCAGCTTCCAAACAGGGTGGCGACCCGAAAGGAACCGGAAAGTGATAACGTTATCTGTATCGGTAGCCGGAGTCGCCTTGTGACCGTGAATCGAAAAATCACGTCACAATTGTTATTATACGAGTATTTTAGCACCATTCTGAGGAATGTTTTTGTTAAGGGATGTTTTTTCATTTTGAACACCCACTCTTGCTTGGTACCTGTTAATTAATTTATTTGTCGACAAACCCAACTCGTGGTTATGTCATGTACAAATTATTCGCGGGAACTTTAAAAATCTGAGAATTAACGTTACTTATTTATACTCATTTCAGAAATTCTATTCCACCGGCGAGTGTTGTTATGGGAATTTTACAGATTAATTAAAGATTATCTGAATTAAGTTGGCGCTCCTTAAATTGCCACAGCCATGAGGTGGGGACGGATTTTCGTAAATTTTTAAACAAGGATAGCATAACCGAGTGGTCTAAGACGCCGGTTTAGGGCACCAGTTTCTTCGAAGGCGTGGGTTCGTATCCTAGTGCTGTCAAATATAGTGAAAAAATAAAGATCCCTAAATTTATTAAATCCTAACACAGTATTATTCCCCTAAAATTATTATTACGTAAAATTTGAATCGGTTTTTGATATTTAAAAAATATATAAATTATCTCGGAATTTACATACAATATTAACGTAAAGTGCACTGACAAAAAGCTTCATCGAAGATAAAAGAAATATCAATCCCCAACCACTCTGCAGCATACGTAACCAAGAGAGCAAGCTATCTTGGAATTGATCCCGTGACTTTTTCTTTTTATTACGAAGAACGTAGAAATCCCCCAAACTCAACCTACACGAACCACCCCTCCTATTCGGCTCTGAGGTTGCCTTCATTATTTCACTTAATGGTGCGTTTAATATCAACCGGTCGCATCGTCGTACCAGCGTGAATGCTGCTATTTGTATGACTAAATTGGTTGGGCGTTGCTAAGGGTAGTGTCATGGAAAGAGAGGACCTGGAGGGTGGTTTTAGTAGTAGGCAATAGGGGTTCAGGGTTGCCACTGCTACTGGTTCTGGTAATATTACTGTTACAGTAGGTACCACTACAAGTACCGTCACTACTACTACCCTTATCGCCATCACCACCCCCTGTCACTGCTACTACCGGTTATCCAAGCTACAGCCCTTGGATCTGCATAACGATGCCTAAAACTAACTGGTCGCTTGGGTCGCCGTTACAAGGAGGGCGAAAAACGGAGCCAGCCAATTCCAGTCAGACGAATTCAACCTGGAACGTGGTCCAGCGATCTTTCCATTTCCGGTAATAAGACTTTTTGAAAGATTTGAACCCTTAAAAATTCTATTAAAAAATATAAATTTTCATTCCACAGCATCGAGTTGTCTGTATCTCAAAACCTTCTGTATGTCTAACCTCACTACCTGGGAGTAACTGGATTACAGTCTAGACCTCTTATACGGCTGGTCATCCCTGGTCCATTCTAAGATCACAGCCGTGGTCGTTAAGTATGAGACGGAATGGGAAACGTCGCTAAAATGCGTATGGAATTTATTCATGCAATCCCATAAATGGAACGCATCCTATGGAATGCACAAGGAGTTTACTATACCACATAGACTTGTATGTACGTATCTCTATGGTATGGCAAAGTACTTCGCCCTGGTTGCACATCCCATTGCACAAATGTGCTCTTTGGATTCCGACGGCACGCGAGATGTATTTTATGGTGAGGGTGGCGCAGAATTGGTCAAGTAGTCTTTCCATAGTTGGGCAAAACGTCCTTCGCATCCTTGGAGGCGATTCCGTAGTGGGGCTTTTGTTAGCCAAGAATTTCTAATTAGAAGATCCGGCTGACTCAAATTATATGTATTTTTGGAAGGGGTTGAAAAAATTTTTTTTTGAAATTGCCATGTGTTTAAAAAAATTGTCTTAACATTTTTTTTTCTTTTTCACTTGGAATTCGTTAAATTGGCGCTGCTGTCGCATGGTTTCGTTAGTTATTTAGTATTCGTAATTGCGTCATGTAAAAAAAAAAAGTTATGGCTACGTAAAACTGAGTTAGTCTCCATTTGACGGTTTTATGGGTACCAACGTTGTTATACCGGCTACCACCATAATTACTGGAATTTTCTCTGACCCATGCGTCCAGCTTTATTGGCTCGTACGTCCTTTAATCAATTTCAGTGGTCAGTGCAATGCATTTTATGGTCTCGGGATGCACGCGTGCACTCTGGACCATGAAGCTGTACCGTGGGATTTTCCGTGTGGGAGGATTCCCAACAGGAAAGGTTACGTTGACTTGAGACACCCTGTAGTCTCTAGAAATAGTTATGAGGTTGGTACCAGTGAGGCTGAAACAGAAACGACAAATTATTCTTTCAATTTTCATTGTTGTGTCGAAAATCTTAACGTTGATCCTTAAACATTTTCTTTATTTATTTTCACAGCAAATTAGGGTTGTTGGGTTTAATAAAGAGGGGTGAATTAATTTCACCGTCGATTTACGTAATACCGTTGATCACATAGAAAGTTTTGAGCCAAGTGGCTGAGAACACGAAACATGAACGTGTCTGACCTATACGTAGTTCGCTAATATAAAGGATGAGCGAATTCGAAAATAAATAGAAAGCAGCCCTTGAGAGTTCGCCGTTTTGCGGCTCTCGCCAAAAAGGGCTTAACGCCGTTGAACTTGCGCGTGTGAAAGGTTAAGCGTAGAGCTTATGGGTTGGTCCGTTGCTTTAATTAAGGCAGGAGTTAACGGTACAGGGTATATACATATATATATATGCAGATATATATCCGCGTTAAAATTCGCAACTCGCTTTTTTAATTACAAGAGTATCTGGCTGGTCAGTGTTGCGAATAGTTCGCTAATTAAAAAAGTTCCAAAACAGTAAGTATAGATAAGGCTGGCTAATCTGATATCGAAGCTTTTTTTCTGTACAGGATAAACGCTTGTACCGTTAATCATTTTATTTGGTTCGTATTTAATTGTATAAAATTTTTTGTTCTCATGTCACTTAACACGTGGTGGAAATCCTGACTAACTGGGACGCCCAAGGCACCCAAGGAACGCGTCTGACAATTCCGGAAGATGACTCCTACGCGTACAGGAAGTCGGGGGCCTCTTTCGCGTTACCCTGGAGGGACTTTGCCTATCTCCTTAGAAGTTTAACATTTCTGGGATCAGAGTTTGCCGATCGCGAGGGGGATCAAGTCTCCTCACCTGTCAAGTGGAACCTGTTATCGACTTAGTTAGACGTCTCGTGTAAACGCACTCCCCAAGGATTTTCCAGGAACGGGACGTCGACGCCGTCTAATACTCGTTTCCATTTTAGCGACGGCGCACGTGACGCTTCGCGAAGTAGATGCGCGAAAGTCCTCCAGCACCTCTCCTGCAGTCTTCAGGATTTAGAAAGTTCGCCAGCTGCCGAGAATCGCATCACCGCGAAGTTACTCTCGAGGGTTTTCTAAGGAGGGTTGTGTACTACCCTTAGTTACTTGAGAAATTGTCAGGTAAAGTGGAACAACAAAATTTTGGTATTTGTAAAAAAAACATATAAATAAGAGTGATTTTAGGAATATTTTATTACATTTTCTTTGGGGTGAATATCTTAGGGGTTGAAAAATATCTTGTAGTTGGAGTCATCCCTTAAATCGGCCACTGATGCTCATGAAATTTTTACGAATATACGTGATGTCTATGCTAACAAATGGCTTTCGGTTTTTGTCGCGTTTGCCGGATTCAGGGGGTTGTTTTGTGGTTAGTCACTGTTCCTCGGGAGAGGGTTAAAAGAAATGGACGGGAACTGAGGTCGGACGCTATGGAAGCACAGCCATTAGGAGCATTAGGCTAGAACGCCCACAGGACTGAATTTGAATATTTTGATAGTGGCGCCCCTATCGGTTTTTGGTTGAAACTAACTCTAGTCCGACTACTATGCTTTATAAAAAGTTTTACTCCATTTCTCATATCTACCCTTAACTGTATAAATTCCTAAATGTATACCCGTGCAGAATTTTCAATGAGAAATTTTGGTTTCTGGTTCTCAAAAATGTGAGGATTAAATCTCGTCTTTCAAAATAGCGAATTCATTTAACGCAATGACTATTGCCGCGGAGATTTTGTCATCATTCCACAGATTAATATTTTGTCCTGGAATACAAAAAGTCAAAATTAGAATCTCGTGGAATTGATCACCAGTGAAATGGAGTTCCAAAGCACCCCTATTTTTTAATTTTCTATTTAGCACGAATAAAGTAGTGGTACCAACCTTTGCCTATGTTTCGTTTGTATGTTAGGTTATCTGATGAAACGCTAAAATTGGACGTTTTATTAAAGCTCATATGTGTTGGTCCTTTTGCTACCCTTAATACAGGGGAGTCTCGTTTAGAGGGTTGCGAGCAAAACTGCTCCGGGAATATTCTAAATAGAGAAGGAGTGATACATACCAGGAGGCCGGGGTGAGAATAGTTAGCAAAGTTTAGGGGGTAGTTAGATAGCTATGGCGTGATGTCATTAATAACACCTTATTAGCCGTAGGCGCAAGCTCCGTTCTGCTGCTAGAAGATGGATGAGATCAGAGTGAAGTTCTCTGCGTTTCATCCCTTCCGGGTTATCACCATCCCTTTCTATACCTCCGGAAGGGACAGCAGGACAGCCTACCGCGTTACTGGTTGGCTTAATAATTATCTCATACAGATTAAAAATCATTTACCTTATCTTTGAGGCATCTGGCTATTCGATTTTATCGATAGGGCTACTGATTACCAGGAGGATCGTTTTGATTAGAAATAGAATTAAGTGGAATTGATTTTTATCAATATTGGTATTGGAATAATTTCAGCAAGTCTGGTCCTTTCGTTAATTGAAAGTGATTGGACGGATTAATAAATCAGATGGAATTAAGGGATATGATAGTAATGATAACATTATCCTTTCCTGTCAGCTTGATTATTGAATAATAAACAGATCGTGAATATTGGAATCATTATCCTGAATATTGGATATTTGATTATTCCTGGATACGTTATTTTTAGCCGGACTAATTATGAATTTTATTTTTAATTAATTAAACGCCAAAGCTTATTACGGTTTAAATATTCATCAATCATATATAAAAAAAAGGCCAACCATAACTTCCGCCAAAAATTCCTAGTTTTCCATCCCCACATTTTTTTCTCCATTTTTATTCAAAATTTCCATCCCCACATTTTTTTCTCCATTTTTATCCAAAATATTTGTCAGTGTCAAAAAAGTATTTTGATATTACATGAATGTTTATCGAGGTCGACTTGACAGCTGACCTCGTGGACTTTGCAGGACGATGTCGGACCATTAGTCGAGGACAAAGTTCGTATCGTCCAGTAGCTGTCCGGCATCGGGGCATGGAAAAGGTTCGT
>JARPRH010000447.1:401434-412658 GCA_031763665.1 Calameuta haemorrhoidalis | reverse complement strand
GATGTCGGACCATTAGTCGAGGACAAAGTTCGTATCGTCCAGTAGCTGTCCGGCATCGGGGCATGGAAAAGGTTCGTAGGGGTGGTTTGCCGAATAGAAGCAGAGGGTGGACAGAATCAAATAACAGAACGCGGTTTGTTTGCAAGCCACCCCCAAGCGGCCGGCAGATACACAAACCCCCTTCCGTGCAGTACAGTTCCCCCCCTCATTCTCTCTTGCTATCACTGACCCCCCATGCCCCACCCTTCCAATCTGGCAGCAGGACACAGCAATCAGCGCAAGCGACAGTGGAGACGCATGCTGCATACGGATTCACGTTTTATTTAGGGATTTCGGTTAGAAGTACACACGTTCGACCTCATGAAAGCGCAGCTTTCTTTTTTTTTCCACCCTTTCTCAATACCCATCCTCTTGTTCGCGATGCTTTCAGACCTTTCCCCATTTCCTGGCCTTCAGTAAAATTCATTATAACTTTAATGGGGATTTACTGCGTGGTCTAATCCGACCTCGAGTGATTTAATTGTGGCGCATATAGGGCGAAGCTTTTTACGTAGAAAATTTATCAAAAAGTTCATAATTACTCTTTTACGAGTTACACGTTGCTTCTGGTGACCTTTGTGTCTTGGCGAATTAACGTGATATCATTTTTATTTCCTCGATCACGATTTGGAGGTTTATTAGAGGGAAATTAAGTACGTAAAAAAGGGTCAAAGTTGAGGGATATTAAAGCGTAATGACTGCTCACGAAGAATCAAGTGGATTCTTTAAGGATAGTTATGAACCGGTAATTTTAATGAGTCCGACACTTTACGTAATTAGATGACGGTGGTTAATGAGGTTCGCGTTACCTGTGCTCGTAAGTATACGTGGCCAGAGCTACGTGCTGCCATCTGGTGGCGAAGGCGCGCGAGAGAGGTGCGAAATCTTAAAGGGTAGTTATCTGGTATGGTGATTTTGTCGTGGTATCTTACTCGAGCAACTGTTATGCTTGTAAACTCAACGGTGATGGTTTCTCTGGTTGGTTCTGGTTGTACCGGTTTTACTATTGCTCGACGCAAGCATTTCGTCGCTAGTCCCTCGTCGCACGCTGATTGCGAGCGACTTAATGAAGACTGGCGGAATGTGCTCCAATTTGCATATATGCGCTCATTTCGCCTGGTAGAAGCGACGTCGTTCGCGGATGTGAAAATTATTAAATTTGCCAGAAATGCCGCCGCCACTAGCGCCACCCGCGGTGAAATATGCTATTAGACCGTGGCGAGGCGAACGCGGAAATGGCCGGAGGTAACTGCCGGTAAAATCTTTGTCAGGATTGACTGAGATTACCGTGGTAGACGTGTTTGGATCGAAAGAGTCAGGTCAGATGGACCATCCTGAAGGGAATCTTAAGCCATATTGAAATGAAGGGATGGTAATCCCTTCTCCTTCTTCTTGAGCGACTTTTCTTCCCCTGGGATTTTTGTCTATTGAATTTCACTTGGATTTGGTTTCTTTTCTTTTCTTTTTTTTTTACATTGAAAGAAAATGGCTGCGCCACGGTTAGGTTTGGTATTACAGGTATTCCTCTTATCCATACATACTTTTATACGAGTTTTATTATGTCTGTGTAATATGGGTATATACCCTACCTCTACTACCGTACCGAGCATACTTGAAACTTGGTTGAAAGTTGAGGATTCGCATGCACGGTAAAAAGGATCGGTGTTACGAACTTTTAATTGACTCTATCTTGAAACTTAGGAGACGCGACTTTGATCCTGACTCCGTTACTGAGAGGAGAGAGAGTAGACGGTGGGGAGCAGGGGGGATGGTAAGAAATCTTGGCAAGGAATTTTATTTCAGTACTGAGAGAGAAGAAGGTAGAAGAGATCTATATTGGTCCAGAAGCAGATCTCATGAAGCTGATGCTGGTGAGTTTAAGCCAAAGAGTATAATAATAATAATCCTGGACAGACTCTAAAAATATTTTAAATTTCAGGTAAAAAGCGCAGATGAAGCTAGGAAATGAAGACGAGGATCGCTTAGTGGGAAAAGTACTGCTTTGAATCTACCTGAGGATGCTGCAACTGGACCAGTGATTTGGAAAGGATTGCAAGGGGTTGCATTGCGTCATTAAGATTCGAGGAGTGTCTTGCGCGTAAAGATAAGACTGGTATGAAAAATAGAGGTGAAAAGAACAGCAGAAGGATCAATGCGCGGTCGGGATTGGTGGCTGGCAGAGGGATGCTGCGAGAAAGGAGATCTACGAGGGACGCTGCTAGAACGATGGGAGAGGTGGGATGACATAGAGGGTAGTAGGGAGAGGGAGGGAAAGAGATAAAGAGAGAAGGAGAGGACCAAAGACAAAAGCAAAGAGAAGTGCAAGGAGGGAGGGAAGGACCGAGAGAGGGAGGTCAAAACTGGGTCACTGAGAATAGATTGCGCTCCGATAAGAGTTCAAGGCGCGCAATGCATTCTGGACTGGAAAGACACCCCCTTCGGCCACCCTTAGCCTTGGTCTCTCTCTTGCATCTTGAATCCCACTTGGTCCTGCGCCCCCCCCCCCCCCTCCCCCCACCCACTCTCACTACGCGGTAATGTAACAGCACGAAAGCTGGTGCTAGCAAAATATATGAGAAGCTCGTGCTCGCCGGTGAGCTTGCGGTGCTTGCATGCTAAAGGTGCGCGGTTATGCTGCGAAAACGTGAGAAGGTTTTACTTTGCGAATTTCTCTTTCAATATTTTTATTCTTTTATTTTTTATTTTTCTTCTTATCGTGCATCTCTTTGTGGATTTATTCAACGAAGATTCGGAGTTATCGTTATATACTAATGGTCTTGAAATATCGAACGCAGTATTGTATGCAATTTTTGTAACGGGATTTATAATAAATATTTTTAAAAAATGGCAAGTACGTTCAATTTAGCGATAAAATCCCTACGATTAAAATTTTGTGTAGGGAAATACATGTTTCGTGTTTCAAAATTTTGTTTAAAATCAAAATTGAATATTTTTCTTCCGCGTACAATCTCTCTGTATCGTTACTCTGCTTTACTCCATTATCCAATTTTCGTTTTCACCCTCGATACCCCTCATTCTCTTTACGCTCTTTGCCAAACGGCGAATTACGGAGGGTTACTTTAAGGGCAGTTTTTCCAACCCCAGAACTGCGCTTCTGCCTTAACAACCACCAACCAGGAAGTGCCTTCCGGAATCGGGCCGCTTAAACGGATTTACAGCATCGTTAAACTCCTCGATATTCCCGGTCGTGTTCAGCGCGATGGGAAACCCGACGCATCGCTATCATGAAAACACTCTTTCGCACCTTATTTTTTTCTGCCTCGTTACTCCTATCAACAATACCAGTACCAGCCACATCTCTCAAGAAAGTCTCACACCCTTGCAATAAAGGCTACTCGGCTGTCAGCTACCCTGAAGTGGTATATATATTGTGATGTGATTTTCAGGTTCAAGGTCACAAGGCGACTCTAGCTACCGATACAGATAACGTTCTCGCTCTCGGGTTGATTCGTATAGTTATGCCAATGCTCTCGGAAAATTTCGTTATGGTTTAGTTGAGGTCGAGGTTCTCGAATCTGTCATGGGGAGATAGTCTCGACGTACGGGGTTGACCGGCAGAGGAGAGGACCCGACGGAGACGTCTCCACGGACCGGCAGAAGCCCGGGTGAGATACCGGCGCCCCGCTGGAGATGGGCAAAGGGTTGTAGACCGGGCGGAGATATAGTTTTGTTACGGTTAAGGGCAGGGGAGGAACCCTGGGGAAGCGACCTTGGAGGATCTCCAAATGTTACGTACCGATTTCCTAAGAAACGCTGTCGATTTGGTTTGAAGGGACGTCTCGAGGTAAAGAATAAGAGTTATCGGCTATAAGGATCTCGACCAATCAGAATGCTCAGTTCTCGAATTGAACTATGGTCAATTGACTGATTTAAAGCAGTATGACTCGGTACGCCGATCGAGATGCCTCGCGCTCCCGGACTTTTTTTTGATAGTTTTTCTAGCTGTGTTTCCTATACGATATAGGAAATTGCTCGTTGGTTCTCGCTATATCCAGAAAATCCTATCGGTTTCCTGCGTTTATTCGGAGGTGGAGATGGTAAGTATCCTCTGGATGCAGTTCCTGGCCTTCACGGATCAGCTGCCCCAGGTCCGGTGTGGATTCACAATTTATTAATCGGTGAAGGGATTTCGATTTCACAGCTCTGATTCGTTCTCCTACGTTCTCTATCAATTGCTCCCTGTTTCCGGCACTATTTACCTGACGCTTACTCCGACCCTCTCTACCTCAACCTAGCAGCCTAAGCGGTCGCGCATTTCCGTAACCGGTCACTCCTGTCCGTGCATCCAGTTTCTCGATTTTACGCCTCCCCAAAAATCGACAGGATCCGTTAAGCTATCGTCTCGTTTCCTAGGTTCCTTCAGATCTTCCGTTTTGCCGGAATGAATATATAGTACGGAAGGCCTAAGGAACCCTTTGGATGGTCCATGAACCACAGGACAGTTTGCTGTTTCTCGGTGATGAATGTTGTCGCCTGTTACAGCTGTCGAAACTGTAGAATTCAATGCACGAAATTTACATGCTAATCCTAAACATCGACGTCGTAAAGTCCTATCTACCTGAGCTATTTACTCTACGACCAATCTATACTTGTAGATATATATATATATATACACATACATATATGTATTAACCCACTCACCCTTAGTGTACCCTCGCGCTTGAACGTGCCTAAGTTGTAATTCAATGACAGCAGCGTTGCTGCCGTAACCGTAACGTCGTTAGCTTGCACTGCTAATAACTTTAGCAACGTACACACGATTAATCCCATATGGGTTATGTAACGAATTGCATGGACACTGACATGGGTGGATGACGTCATATCTGGACTATGTATTTTTGTTTGAACTGGCCTGATGGAAAAATGGAAAATCGAAGGATTTTTTGAAATTGTTCAGGCGATACTAATTTTAGCATGAAATTTGATTGGGAGCTTGCGGCATTGCTGAAGTTGAATTTTATGGATAATGTCGTACGATATAGGAATATTATGGCAGGCTAGGTTACTTTGAGTAATTTCGTAGAGGGAAATGAAAAAGTATAACGAATCCATGATTACGTATTACCTAGTTTACCTAAGAGAAAAGTATTTGCATTTACGAGTTGTATGTATATATACTGCGTATATAGCTTTTTTTTTGGTATGGTTAGAGCTTCATAAAAGTCACGTTGCGGAAGCTTCGGCAGTAAAATGGCAATGAAATGTTTTTGAAATAAAAGGCCAGTTGGGTTGTTTGGCCCACGGGGGCTTTACGCGTTTGTGCTTGACTGAGGGCAGACATATTGCCTACCGAGGTAATTTTGAAAGATTGGTCAACCGATTTTTTTCCTTTTTTTTTTGGAATATTGTCTAGTTTTTATTTTTATTTGTCTCTTTATTTTTCAGGGTCGAATTGGATTGTCAGACAAATTAGGGATATGGTATATAAGGATAGTATTCATGGAAGAGTTAAGAGTAGTACATGGAGCGTCAACGGTGCTTTGAACCGGAAACCATTGTCAAATATTGGTCAGCCTGCTTACCCATTTCAGGAAACCGTCGAAGATCAGTGGTCTAGTTATAATTGATAAATTTGCCGTAGCAGGGAAGCGCTTGTTGATCGGTACTGGAATGGCAAGGGGTACTGACTGGTATACCAAAGCTCTATGACCTACCTGAGCTTCCGCTTGCGGCAGGAAGTGACGAAGGTTGGAAGCGTAATTTTTTATCTCTCGAAGATCATTAGACTTTGGTCCGTCGCTGCTGCCAAGTGATTCGTTCCGGTGAACTGGACTAGGGGTGATCGCGACTATTCGTAGCCTGGGTCTCCTCTTCCCTTGTTCTGGGTCTGCGACCCAAGCAGCGCACTTGCTTGGTCCAAGCCTCTTCACAGGATTCTTCTTTGTTAAAGTCTCTGCTCTCGTCTCCCAGTGCTCTGGGTCTGCGACTGAAGTCTGCCGAAGGTCGGACTCCCCTCCGGGACCCTCTCGCTCTTGGGTCACAGCAGTCCGCGGTTACTTGGAGTATCTGTCAGCTGGACCCATGTTGTTCGTAGGGGCTGGGCCTGATTACGTATATTTCGCGACCTAGACTGCCTAATCCGGTCATTTAGAACTGTTTCCTGTTAATTATAATATCTGTAATAATCATTCATTTATCCGTATCATCATCTTTTGCTTGAGGTTTCTTGCCTTGGGCATTCAGTCCATTTCACATCATTTTCTTCTACACCCTTCACCCTTTACCGACACTTCCAAAACCGCACGACACAGTGAATCGGTCTATTCAAATAAATGTTTCGCAGTCGTTCTCGATCGCGCGCGAAAATCCGGGCCTATCAAGTAAAACCAAATAATCCTATCCGAAAGTTCACGTGGTGCAAAAATAATGACCAAGTCGTTCCGCGAACGTACATGGATTATCCAATAACAAGGACTGCGCCATTGAAGTACCACCCAAGGAATATTGAGTAAAGAACTAGAATCTTGCGATAAGCATCTTTTTCTCCATTCTGTTTCTTTTCTTCTCGCACTACATGTTCGTATAAGCAGTCATGTCGATCCTTTCGAAAGAGTTCAGGTAGGGACTAAAATGACGCGAAGAGTCAAAAAAAATATTCGAAATTATTACTTGCCCAAGCCGCGTTTGGTACATGCATTTTTTAAATGATTAATCTATGAAAAAAAAGTTATGCAATTCTATATGTAATTTTTGTTTCTTTATTTCAATCACTCTTTACTGACTCAGACGATTCTCTTAAATTTCCTAGCGACAAATCTTATTAAGGCGAAAGTCAATGTCTCGCACGGAATTGGAAAAGTCAAAATCCTCTCACGCAGTCTGAGTATAGTTATATATCGTTCCTCTTACGGTTTGTTTATATCGCATGCGCATTGCTGCATCAACCTCGACGGTTCTCGGTTCACTCGCCCAGTTGCCGCGGAGCGTGCGGATGTTTGACACGCCTTGTCGCCGCGTTGCGAACGAGCTTGCGTCAGTTAGCGTTACTTGTCGCAGTGGTCGCATATTCGAAATTTTCGAAATTCGACTAGTAGATATATGGTGTGGAAGTAAGAGAAATTAACGGTGTTTCACAGCGAGTCCATCCGACGGAGGTTGTGAAACAACCTTTAAATTTTAACTGCAGTACAACACGGAGCTTTATGAAATTTGTACGTTCAACGTCTTTACGTGTTAAATAATCAGTGTATCGTATAGGAGAATTTTTGCGTTATAAATTGTGGTGCTTTTTTTTGTTTGGCCTTTTTTTGGGGATTTTTTGGAATTTAAGCCGTTAACGTGTTTTCTACGAGAGTGCCGCTAAATTCGTGTACTATGGCAATCATCGATGCATTTCTTTGATTGAGGATATGTGAGAAATTTCCTGTGTACGTTTTGTGACTCGGTGTCAATGATAAGAGCTTTGTATCTTATGCGAGGAACTTTTAAAGCTTGGCTTGGCTTGTGCTGCTGAAGGATTAGCCGTGGACGTGCTGTTTGCGACTTCACAAGGTTTGTAGAATAAAATGTGTATGTTGGTGCACCTGAGTAAATTAGTATGACAATATTATCGGTAATGACGTTTTTCATGGTTAATCAAGGCACGTGTGTTAGGTTGGTAATATTGTTTTTTCCTAGCTCTTAATTATTGGTTAATTAACACTTCCGGTGGTACGGTGAAACGTCAGCGTCACGGTGTGAAAAAGTTTAACGAATTTTGTTAACATTGATTTTTGATTATTCGAAAATTTCGTTATTTCCTCAATCAACCTTGTTAGGATAATTTACGGTTCTTTTGTATCTCCTCTCAATCCCCATTTCGTAGCTTTACTTTATTTGTATCTATTATTTTCCTAACGATTCTCGATAATTACGCGAATTTCATCTTCACGCTTCGTTTCGAGTCGCTCTAGGTTAGATCTGGACTCTCTGGGTATTTTTATTGTTCACGAAAGTCGAAGTCGTCAATGCAATTTATGATAATAAAATACAGAATTTCCTCTACGGTTTCAGAATCCTTTGACGGGATCCAATCGATCCCTCTGCATTTCTCGTCCTTGGTCCTCGACGTAGATTGGACGGGAAACAGACGGGACTAATTGGTGCATTAAAGGGATAGAGTGGAGAATCTTGTAGAACCAAGAAGAGAACCCAAACGGTCACTCCTTTTAGATATCTTTCGGTTCATTGATTCGATAAAAATCTGAGAACGGTCGATTAATCTTGAAAATAGATAGCAGTACATGTCGTTCGTATATTATAAAACCCCAAAAACCAAAAAAACATATCAGCCAAATTTGGCTAAAATCGTACCGACCCCATTGCGTTGATAATTTCGGACATTTCTCTCAGTGACCAACTTTGGGTTTGGGTTTTTTTTCTCCAATGAATAGTCCCGTATATGGATCCCTTTACGGGTTTATTTATGCTTAGGTCATGTTACCAACTCTTGACACTCCCTTTTATATAGTTGCCATATTCCATTAATGAAATCCCCCTCTCCGTCCCTCCTGCGATTAATTATAACTTTCATCCAAAGGGCTTAGTTGAAAAAATTTCCACCTACGCTCGCAAACCATTTGTACATCGTCGTTGGTCAAGGGGTAACAGCTAACCCCTTCACCCCTTCGCCTAAGTTTACTCAGCCCGTAATAAAGAGCTTCATAATTTTCAAGTGACCTATCAAGATAGGACTTATAAATTGTTTCAGTTGGCAGTCCCGGTCAGTATTATCGCGTCATCAGAATTATAAATGCGACCATGTTTAACTTATACGTAGTCATGCTCGAAGGATCCTTCTATTTTTTTAAACTAAAGGTTATCTCATCTAAAGCATATGTAAAAGTTCATATAACGCGAGTAACCGATACATAACCATGTGTGTATATCTAGTCCATACCTACTTGTCAGGCGCGGATCAATTGGTTACTTGTATACATATAGGAAGTCGGATAAAATATTAAATAATTATTTAAATTCAACCCCTACGAGCTCTATTTCTGTATACAGGAGACAATGGTAGTAGAAGAGAATGGAATTTAGTTTGCCGAATCATTTCATTGAGTTTCACGTTTCTCTATCGCTCGTAGATGTCGCCAGTGGCGCTGCAGTCGAAAGACGCGATTAAACTGTCTGACAAATATGTAGCATCTGCTGCGAGAAATGCTGTGAAAATCTATCGGGTTTGGCTGAGGGGGTTAGAGTCGTGCAAAGTGTAGGTTACGTAGCTGCAGTTTCAGTGGTTCTCCGTCATTGCGTAAGAGGTTCTTACCAAAGGTTAACTTAACCGATACCAGGGGTGCTCAACCAATCGACGGATCTCATGGGAGGGTTGCATAATATAAGTCATTTTGAAAAGCTACTTTTCGTTCTACCCTCTTCGTAGTGCCCAGAGGGTTAGTTCTCATAGGATTGAGGATGGCGGATACTCAAATATGCAGTGGATCCTCTTCGTCGGGGAGGTTGGTTTGGATCCTCCTGATCCTCGTCTTCTGGACTTTCTGGTCGTTTGGAGTGCCGAAGTGACTCACGTTTCTACTTGGGTATTTCATGGGATTCTAGTGCTGGTCACCCGTTGATGGTATACACCCTTTTTTGGATCCTCCTTCTCTTCAGCCTCTCAGTCACTTCGGTTTCTCGGAACTGTCTCGGGGGCTATAAATATTTTTTCTCTCCCGAACTTTACGATTCCGTGCTTGATGGTATGCGCGATTCCGTGACGGAAACGCAGAGAGGAGTCGTTTACTATTGAGTTTGGGACTTTTATTTTTCGTTCGATCTCGTACTCTCTGGGCTTTGAACCTTCTTTGGGATCAGGCCTCTCTCTCTCTCTCAATGGTCTTTGACCTCTCTTTTTGTTACTTTTTTCCTTTTTTTTTTTTAAATTTATTTCTTACTCTCCTGTTTACGAATTCTTGTGGATTATTTTCTTTCTTCTTCTATCTTTTCTTCTATCTCTCTCTCTCTCTCCCTCTCTCCGCCACCTCCCGCTGTCTCTGCCCGTCACTCCGTCTCTTTTTTTCTCCGTCTCTCCGTATCTCTCTCTCTGTTACACTCTTCCTGTTCGCCTTTCTTGTGTCGTTTTATTTCATCGCCCTTTTATGTTTTATTGAGGAGCTTTTTATACTGTTGTTTTTTTTTACGATCACTAGGACTACGAGAGACATTTGTGTCCCGAATTTTTCGTCTCATTCTTTTTAATTCATCTTTCCTGGTACGGATTCTCCCTTGTCGTAATTCGTTCGGATACGTAATTTTCTTTTCATCTAGAAGCTTTTTTTTTACCTTTCATTTACGTACAGTAACATGCTGCGTTTTTAATATTTTGCTCGTATTTTTCTTTCAAACAATTTCTATATACTCTCTTGTCTTTCTCTTTATGACGAGTGCTCGAGCTTTGAGCTTTATTTGTGTTTGGTAAAGAATGAACGATTCCGCTGAGAGTTTCTTTCTGTGTAAACGTCATGCGATAAATGTATTTCCTACTGTGCACGTGGACTTTCTAAACAAACCAATTAATAGTACATCAATCATTGGATATATCTTACAAACCGCCTATTGTGCACCCTGCGAGTTTCATAAATCAAAAGAAATCCGGAACGCATAGTCGCCCTACTAAATCAATCAGACTTGTTTCATCGTGACAAATCAATAAATCATTCGTACGTTTTACACTTTCTGGAACGCTGCCATAATCTAGGTCAGATTCGAAAGAGATGAAAATACGTGAAAAAATTCGGTTGAAAAAAGCTGAAAAACTATTTATTCCTCTCACTGATAACGATAGGGTCAATTGATATAGGGAAATTCATCTACGGTTTCAAGGAGGATTTTCATTCAGGATTTGTGATTTTTTGAAATTTAATTAATTTTATGGCAAAAATATAGAATATGGAGGATTTATTTTGAGTAGCTAATCGTAAGATATCAAGGGTCGTGTTCAGCTGGGTATCCTGGTATTTTTTCACCCTTTGGATTGGATTTTTTTTTATGGGACGAGTAGAGAACTTCAACTTCTTGCCTACTTACCATTTCAGCTATTTTCAGTATGGATGGCGAGAAAGGCTAAGAAGGGCGCCG
Organism: Calameuta haemorrhoidalis; assembly: GCA_031763665.1. Taxonomy (NCBI): domain Eukaryota; kingdom Metazoa; phylum Arthropoda; class Insecta; order Hymenoptera; family Cephidae; genus Calameuta; species Calameuta haemorrhoidalis. The sequence goes on along the minus strand of JARPRH010000447.1, from coordinate 401,540 downwards.
CGACGCCTCGTCGTAAAAATGCAAAGCACTGCGCGAGAATAAAACGCGATCGACAGGGCCAAAGCTCATGAAAGTTTCAGGACGACGCTACCTGCGTTTTCTTTCT
>JARPRH010000447.1:360879-375901 GCA_031763665.1 Calameuta haemorrhoidalis | reverse complement strand
CTAACAAGACACTAATGCTCTCCTTGGCTCTATTGGCCGATTTATTAAGTCGGACTCGGGTACCGATTAATAAATACTCCATTCGCCGCTCTGCCGTTACGGACGCCGGCGAAGGCGTCCGGGTCCATCTGGTTCCAGAGTTCTATAAATTGAGCTGAAAAAATTTCTAATCTCATAAAATAAAGCAAACAGCGTCATCTTCGCGATATACAGTTTAGTCATCGCGTCATGACAGTCGGACGATTCTTTTTCGATGACTAATGCAAAGTCGCCTTAATTCTCTCGTCTGCGCGGATCCGATTCGACGTCTTGGATCAGATCCAACGAGAACAATTTCGTAAATTCACATTTTCACGGATATTTCACTTTCGTTACGTTCGTCATCGATTCGGACACCCCCCTCCCCTCCCCTTACACGGACTTCGATCCTTCGATGCGTACTTTTGGCATTGTCACGATAACCGCCACTATTATAGTTTTGATCGCGTTCCAAAAAAAAAAAAAATTTCCCTTTCGACCCAAGAGATATATCGGAATCACTTTAGGAACACTTCAAAGTAACACCCTACAATACGTTTTCCCAAGTGACAGGCGCTCGATGCGAAGCCGTCCACGTGAAACGCGTTGCCGGCGGATCCGATGTGTTCGTAAAACCTATCGAATTTACGAGGAACATTCAGAATAACGTTTAAAAGCGTTTCTTCACTATCCAGCAGCAGAGGTTACGAGGTCCAGTTGGACACGCGAGAAATTCATCTTTCCCAGCGAGTAAATTTTCAGCCGTGAATTGGGCCCGTCGGATGACCGATCGGATCAATTGATTTCGTGGGGGCCTCATTTTTTTTTTCCAAGCTCAGCACAATACCCTAAGTGGGCACGATCTACGAGACTGCTACGCTCAACGCTTCTCTATACGTTCGCCATGAGTCACGCACTCCCCCCCTCCAGCATGACGTAGCTCGCCACCATAAGAAGATTACATGGGTTAGATAGGTCCCAGAGTGCCCGGATCAGCTCCGGGCCCCTATGGCCACCTCTATACGGACCTATAGACTTGGGCATAGTCTATTCGGACGGTTCTGGCGTATAAGTGAGAAATATCCCGGTCTAATAATTCACTGGGAAAGAAGTTTAACCCATTACTAGACACCCACTCGTGCGCCGGTCGTGCCAATAGACGGGTACCGTCTCGGACCCTATTATTTATACTTATTTATTTAATCATTCTGAACAGAGTCTCAGTCGCGAGATATGCTTTTTTCATCGGTCACACGTGCGCGCTTCTGCCCGACTCGGGCGAAAGAATTTTTATCGCTCTCACGAAATTAAAAATTGACCTGGAACTGAACTCCGAGTATATTAGGATTATAGGGCCCAGGTAAAAAAGACGTACCGGATTACCTCGCGGAGACGGTACAAAGAGAAATAAAGGTACTGGAAGCTTTGCGACGGTTGGCAGTCGTGGGTGGGTGGAGGGGGGGGTGGGAAGGTGATTTTACGTGGTTGTAGATGTAGTGGACGATTTTTTGGTTTATATGGATGATAACGTAGACAGAGTCCGAGATAAGGCATTACGATAGGGATGATATGTAAAGCAGGTTGGTGTCTTTGTGGTATCAGAATCTCTGAGGTGTATATGTCAGTTTTGGACGCTCGAGGGCGCCACTGTCACGTGAAAGCGACATTAAGGAATCCCATTAAAGTTGAGGGGCGCGTGATACCCTTGCGTTGAAAAGTTAACCGAGGGTGGTCTTGGTCGTTTTCTTTATATTTTTTTTTGTTGGAAAACAAGTGGAAAACTTTCGCGGGCCGATTGTCGGGGCTGGAACGTAAGAGGAAGTGTCTCGCGTAACCGTGAGAATTTTCTTTCTCGGCCGAAGACGCTGGAAACTGCCGCAGGGGAAATATAATAATACGGGAAATAGGATGTAACCGTGAGATTCAAAGTCTTACGGTACATTATTGTTTTTTGAGTTTTTGTTGGTTGGTAATAGCAATGTTATTCGTCCAATGGGGTGACAGGTGGGATATAGGGATTTTTGAAAGTGACCAAAAAAAAATTGGTAAACTATATTGATTTTTGAGAAGAAAATAATATCTTAGGGGGTTGAAGTCAAATTAGCCAACCGAAGCGAAGGGATGATTTTTGGCTTTTTTTTTTTTGGAAATTCTCTGTCTCGGCACGTGGTTTACGTCGTTGAAGAGATTTCTGGTTTCCTGACTTCCTGTCCCAGCGGGAGGTCTCATCTAATCAGGATGAATGGGCTTGCCTAGTAGCCCTGCTGTTACTATTGCCAACAACTTATACACCCTCTTCGCACCCTTGCCGCCGACGGAGCCCGCTTGTCATCGGTCTTCATTATAAAAGAGAAGCAACCCCAGACTAAATCTCGTTTACCCCCTCGAGCCTGCGACCTTCTACCATATCGTACCAAACCCTCCCCGACAGTTACCCTCTACATAGACAGTGTCACCCTGTATTATTCCCATTCGCGTTAGTCCCACGCATTAGAAATCCAAGGTGTTTTGCTACCCTTATAACGTTCTCTTCCCTAGAAGCCATGACCGAGTACAGGTTAGGATCTATGCAAAATTCCGCCCCTGTTCATCACCATAGGGAGGGACTCTGCTGAAATATCAAGTGTCAGCAAGGGATGACTCTTCTCTCCAAGCCAATCATTTCTTTCCGAATTAAAGTACCCGAAAATCTTTTTGAACATCCTGGGGGTTGTTTACCCTCTTCTTAAGCTTTTTGAAAATTCAGCAACACTTCCCTTCGTCTACCCCCTGTTGAACCTGTACAAAGATTTCGGTATCGTTCAGTAGACCTTTTCGATAATTTTTTTTTCTTCTCAATTGACTTGTATGAATTGTTTCCTTATCAAGCTTGCGATCTCTTAACTCCGTCGTTCAGGACTCCAAGTAGCCGGTGTCGGTCTTAAATTAAAAAAAGGGTTAAACACCAGCTGAAAATCCGCATGTCCAAAGTGGCCGGAGGCTACTTGTTTAAAGAAACTTTACGTGAAGCGGCTTTTGTTAGTCCTGAACAGTACTCGAAGTCGAGTGTATCCTCCTGGCCTGTCATCTTATACCGTAGTATAGGTGGCAACACTGGAAGCACGTTTTCCGTCCCCGTCCTTTATTTCTTCCTTTCCTTCATTCTTTTTCAAGACTTTTCCTTCGCTTCCTCTACCCCCCCACTTGGTCCACCCCCAAGATACCCACTACTCCTCCCACCGACCAACCTATTCCCAAGAAAGTATCTTTTTCCTCGATAACTTCTTTTCTTATTTCTTTCGTTTCTTTTTTTTTGCTACCCCCCCCCCCCCCCTTCTTCATTCGTTCGTTCCCCCAAACTACCCCCCAGGTTTCTACCCCTGGTCTCTCTGCCACATCCGGCCAGACTGTACTTCGTAAAACGATAAACCGATTGTCGCAGTCAACGAAGGGCGAAGGTTCGGAATTGACTGTAAGAATGTTTTCTTTTTATTTTTCTTTTCTTTATACCGCCGTATCCTTTTTCGTCCCTTTCTTCTTGCCCTTGCTGATAAAATTGATGAACGCCACCACGAGAAACCACGAGAGATTCTCGTACGTCGCAGCATCCTTCAGCTGCTGTGCCACCGAGAATTTAATCTGGCACTGCTATGAGGGATGGCGCACCCCTAGAGAAAAGTCTGATTTTGTAACAGCTTTATTCTCATATGAGAAGTAAAACCGTAAAGGTTCCCGATTAGATTAGAACAGGTCGGTCGTGTGTGTTCAATTTATTCGTACGTATCCTGTAACATTGCTCGGGAATGACTTTAGCCGAAAGCTCCCCATCTCCCTGTGGCAAGAGCAGAGTACACCTGGAGACAACTCTAATTGAGAAAATTACAGGGTTTGACGATGAATTAAATGTTAGCGTAATTAATTTAAGGGCGAAGCTCCCAGCCCCCTGACTCTGCTTCATCGGGTAAACCAAGGATAATTCCCAAGGGTTAATTTTAAGGCGAAACCAGATTTTCAAAATTTTTTATCACGACCAATTCTCTGTCTCTTTCTCGAGCTTACCCGTGCTACGTCATATCTGTTTGATGATACAGTACAGACTCCCAGCCTGAGTGTCTTTGCTACGCTGCTGCGAAACATAACGAAGTTCGTTTGAGGGGGCTTTACAATTTCTCTGCTTTAATCTCTGGCATTTGCTTCGCATGAATATTTAATCCTCCTGCTCCAAGTGTAACCTGATTTTCTCTTGGAATATTTTTTAGTCGACCCCCCCAGTCGACCATCCCCCCCACGTTCCTTTTTGTCCCCTGACACCCTAACGGTAGACTCTGACGATCGGTCATGATCAGGGCCCAAGATGTCCGCTAAGTGGTGCACATATTGTCTTGACACTATTAACACCCTTATTATGAACTTATTAGAAGGGAGACTTTCTATCCTGAGGGGGTTGGACGTAAGGGGGGTTGCCGTTTTCGTCGTAATAAATTACCTTTCCAGCTTCCTTTGATGGATGAAACTCGGGTAGGACTCCACACGTATATACTGTAGGTACATGAACCTTATTGTTCTGGATGAAGTCATCCTTATACATAGGTCTTCTTCGCCATGAGCGTCGCGACGCTTGCTTTAACAATCTTTCCATGATTTTTTTACGACTTCATATGGTGTCCAAGATTTACACAGTTTTTCGTGTGACAATAAGCTCAGGGATCGTGGATTTACTTTGATTTTACGGGAACCATCCCTTCCCTGGTTCCATGCGCCATCCAAATATTTATTCATCCCCTTGAAACGTCGTTTACCTGGTTTCACTTGGTTTTTCTTGAAAATAATTTGACTATGCGTCATACATAAAATTATGTACCTTAGACTGTACACTGATTTGAGAATACATTTTTTGTATATAATTCTATATAGGTATATATTTTTTTTTTCATAGCACAGGGCAAAGTCATTAAATAAATATAACAAGTGGAATTGAATCGAGGATGATTCAAAGCTACTATTACCTCTGAAAGAGCAAAATCCCACTTAAAAGTCGGTCATTATATCTGAAGCTTTCGTTATGGGATAATAGTGGAGTCTCGTTATGTTTTCAATGCTCAAAGCATTTTATTTTATTTTATTTTATTTTTTTCTCCTTCTGCTACCTACAGGAAGATAACTGCTTATTGCATTGATACTTGTCTATAGGATTGTAGGGGGCGGTAAGATACTTCTGAGAATGGCTTCGTGGTATTATGCTAATTTCGTTAAAGTAACAGCAGGTCAGACTGTAGGTAGGAAGGTAGATAGGGGTAGATACTAGACCTTGTGCTATCGTATTAGGATAATAATAATAATAATAATAGCAAGGGTTGAAGGAAATTCTACCATTGGGTTTATATATTAAACCTTTTAGTGTTTATTAGACGCTTTATGTTGCACGTGGGTAACTGTCGATCGAGTTAATTCATTTTGACATTTACGATATCAAAAAGTGACGATTGATAAATGATCGATTTAATTAATTTTATCTATAATTCGCGTGGAGTGGATATCGAATTTGAAAATTTTTATCGAGTTTCAGATCTTCAGATAACGTAAATGAATATGAATTTATGTAGGGGAATCGGTTAAACAGTTTTCATTTGGTTAGGTTAGGTTAGGTTAGGTCAGATCTCTACAGAGTATATTTATACGTTTATAATTTATACGTTTAGAAAAGTTATTTATTTATTTTTTTTTTCAAGAATATTTCATGCTGTCTGAAGGGTTATTGTCGTAGGGTGAATTTTCGATATTATGAATAGGGGATGAAAATGGGTAGGATGGTCGAAAGCAGAGCTGTACGATTTTATCAATTCATCCGGGGAATTTGATAAAATTTATTAAACGTGCGAGCGGCCCTGATACACATACATATATGTGTATCATATATCCACATTACATTCCTGTATGAATAAATGCCAATAAAAATCATCGTAAAGCTATGCATACAATTTTTTATCATGCAAATGGCACATGAGTGTTGCACCCTCTAACGCTTTTACTAATTACACAGAATGGAGGGATTGGATGTGATTTTAAAGTATTTCATGTAAACGGCGGGACTGGCGCTATACGATATCTAATTATCAAGTGAAAATCCTCGTGAGATGATAACCACGTGAATTAGTTGTGAAACTTTGAGATTCGCCCGTCAATACCTCTTGCCGTTTTTGGATCCTTAAGAGCAAGTAAATTTCCACCGGATACGCCTAACGGATTATGATAATGTAGTCTGCTCTAAACTCTGGAAAATTTTCGCGAGAAGTGCCCGCCCGCGCATAAATATGGAAGAGGCTGATTGAAGGGAAAACGCGGATAATAGACGACGGAAGTTTTACTAACCGGGGGGGTCTGCGTCGTTGGGTCCAGGGACCACATACGGTTGAGGTTTGGTACTTTGGGTCGCTGGGCGTGGGAGGTATTAAGGCTGGTTTCGAAGTAGCGTCCAAGACGGTCCAAGGAGAGGGAATTTTTGGGTGTCAAAGTTTGACGAAATATTGTACAATAGAAACGGGAGAAAAGGAAGCGAAGGGGTCCAAAGGTGAGGAATCTGTGAAATAGGGCTGGAGTGGATGACTATGTGACGCGAAGGAAGACAAGGTAGTTGGTTACAGGAAGTCGGTCCGGGTCTAAGGATGGAATGAAGTAAGTGGAACCAGCTGCGGTAAAGATTGCTGCGTAACAGCGTCCTCGTTCTTCGTCTTGGTCCTGGTCTGATGAGAAATTTGCCCGATGATCAATAACCATCCCTTAGAGTTATATCGCGTCGCCTCGTGTACCTCCGGCATTATGATAGAAGGTTTGTAGCGATGGGTAGGAACCACTTGAGAAGATAATTATTTGGTACAGTCACCCAGGCGAGTTACATGGCTGAACTGATTTGTGAGGATTTTTTGAGTAATTCTAGCGTGGGGTTTAAACGGAGTCTTTTCATCCCCAATTATTGTTCAACAGGTAACACAGTACTGTTACCATTGATCACAACTAAAAAATTGTTCCATGGAACAATTTGGATTTTGATATTGAATGGAAAATTTTTTTTTAAATACCTCGTAACTTTTTTTTGACATTTTGAAAAATCCGCCTTTTAAGATGGAATCTTCGTCACCGTGTAATCTATTAATGACGGAAGTCGTCCAGGTGCGATTAGAATGCAGCCGGCTTAGCGTGCTTGTGCAGGGATTGCAGTTGGCGTCGCGCCAGCCTGCTAAGTGGTCCACGTTCTCCACCGGCGACGACGTCGGCGTCGAGGCTGGCGTCGTAGCTGCATCATCCGCGGCACTTCCGCAATTTCTACCTTCTCGCAGAGCAAGAGCACGAGAGTCGTTGGGCGCCTTTTCTTGCGAATCCACAGTTAGTCTGGAAAGTGGAGTAGTCGCGGCTGCCGAACTTTGGATGTGGGGGTGGTTGGGTTGGTATTATTGATCGTACCGCAACCCACCCCCTACCGATCCCCCTCTCTATAGGTATTAGTAGGTTGGTACCAATGGCCATGAGAAAGCAGAAATTTCATGGCTCTTCAGAACGACTGACCCAGTGTCAGTTATGGGTAAGGGGGGGTTGGGCTGCCACCAGCGTTCCAGGGGTTCAGACGGGTGGGGTCAAGGGTTGCGAACTTACCGTAATTAATATAAGGGCTCGCAAGGGCCTATACGTTATCGATATTCCGAACTGTAATTACAACGTAAGGGGGTCGCTTACTACAAGAGCACCACTTCGACTGAGGTTAAATTTTACGAAAATTAGCCTCATTAAATCCAAACCCCAGCCTCTTTGACAGGAGCGGTACGCGCTGGGAGGATACCGAAGTTGTATTTTATACTGTAAAAATTCTAAATGCTCTTTGCTCGCCCTGTGGTAACAAGAATCTCGTTATTATTACCGACTGCGAAATTGTGTATCTGTGCTAATTAATCTCGAAATTGAGTCTAGCTAATCTCGTACGTGCAAGCCGCCCTCCTACGAACGAGTTAACGTACCACCTGCCCAAATTTAATACAGCGCCACACGCGTACCTACTAGTTACTGGTACTTCTGCTATAGCGAATCCAAATGCCGAGGGTACGTATCAAACTACCCCTACGTAGCCAACCAATACCTACATGCTTTACGTGTATTCACAGTAAACCAGTAGACTTTGCGCTCCAACAGTTTCCGTGCAACAATTACAGTATAATTACGCGAACCAGTGTTAGGGGGTGTGCGTGTGTGTCTTGTATCGGGCGCGACGTACGGGGCGCTACGGGGTTAAATTCCCACTGGGAGTTTACATCATTAGCGAAATAACTGATTTGGAAAATATATTTCGAAATATGGTATATCTATGTATAACGATGAATTTCACTTTTCAAATTCATTCTCTTAACATCTACAATCAGTCTCCCCTCCTTCTCACTTTCTCTATGCTAATATTATCGTACTTCGTTGAGCGACTGGGTCTGTCTATCTACTCACGTCTATTGTATATATATATATCTTCTATGGGTTTCCTGGATTCCTGTATATAGAATATATATATATATGTATATATTCTATATATCACGGTCTAGTCTTCACACCCGGACAGTTACCAATAATTATAACAGACCGGTTCTGTTCAGTCAGATACGCTGCGCATCCCCTTGACACTGGTCCGCTTTGAATAGCTGATGGCCAGTGGAGTGAGCCCGGAGATATCCAATGGCTGGGTTTGAGTAGTCTCTACGTTCTCCACAGCATCCAGGCTCCAGGCTACTACGGGCAGAGCCAGCCAGAGCCTAGGACGCCGTACCGATAACTTTACAATGCGACAATGCTGCCCTGTGGATCAGACAGGGAAATCTGCTTAGTAAGCGACCATATCGAATGGAGACATTACGTGGAAACCAGAATCGTTATGGGGTAGGTATCAGATCAGTGCATTTCATGGTTTTTTTTTTGTGCTGCTTTTCTAACGATCTGGTCCGTTGCTCGTGGGTAAGCTGGAAAATGGAGACTGTGGATATTGGAATGTGGTCGATGTAGGTATTTGGATTGATACAAATCCCATAGGATTTATTCACCCTGTTATATTTCAGCAGTTTTATATGCGAATAGAGGTATCTGTTTCTTTTTGTATTTTTTACGGCTTTAATTGACAGTATTTTTAGGGTTTATATTCTATTGTTCAAATTAAACGTTCTTTACGTCTATTCGTGTAATATCGGGAAATAGACGAACCGATAAAGTTCGACTTTCGCAAGACAGTTTGACAAGCGGAAATGGAATATGTAAAATTAATTGCTGGGAATTTTCGCAGAAATTGATTTGGCTATTGATTAATCGTTTGCTTTTAATTCCCTTCGAGAAATTATTACCCGGTCGAGCCAAGGCGCTGGCCAGTACACACTGCCGTCTTGTCAGACTTTACTTAAGTCACCCAAATAGGACCCGACATGCAATATTACGGTTGCGCTTAGTTGGGCCTAACAGGGCAGTTTAGCCAGGATCAGATTTGAGTTCTACTTGTTTCTAGCAGGGTTTACGGTATCTAAGTGACTTTTAATTACAGAATAACTAATTCAAAATTTATTAGTGCTTTTTAATAATTACTCAAACCGAAAATCTATACTTGTCTCTTATCAATAATAAAGCCTTTGTCAGTTTCACTAGAATAATATTGTTATACCTAATTCAACTGTAACACTACACGTATGTATATAAGTTAATTAAGTTTACTTAATGCATACTAGTCAATATATTCCCCAGATTCGTTTCTAACTTAACAACAAACAAAAGTCAATATCCATTGTCATTCATGCTACAGTAAAATATTGATCCATAATGGAGTCTAAATTGAACTCAGGGATAACCTAATCGATACCAGTTAGATTACCCAACAAGACAGGGTAGCAGTTTTGCTTGAGTTTTCCTAACGAAGTTCAGACTCTCCAATCTAACCCAATTTAATTTGAACGTTAACCTCGTCTCATTGTACCAGCCCAATTTTCCTGATAACGTAAAATTGCTTGTTGGCACATATAATAACAAGTGGGATGTGTAACCCGCTGCGCCATCTTGTGCAACCTCACCGAAGCAGAAGCTAGTGCCATTATCAAGACACAAGGTGTAACTACTCCAATTAACCTGAACAATAACGCATCGTTGGAGAAAATAATCTAATTAAAATCTACCGGTACCTGTAACGGCTGAAGCAGGTTCATTACATGATTATAATTAATTTCATTCAGTCTCTATGAAATTAATTAACACGATCGATTGAAATTTTATAAAATCAACAAACGGTCAATCAAAAATATCCAATTAACTATGGGTTATTTTGTTTGGGCTTTGATCATTATTACCAACAATGATTTACATATTATATGCTTGTAATTGATTACTGTTAATTAATTCGTTTTGGATGATCTAACTTTGTCTTTAATCTTTTCCTCTGCACGGAATCCTTTTGACTCCGCTTACAGATCCAATTAACCAATGGAGGAGTTCGCTGTTGGGTTTGGCTCTGCTGTGCTGGTCCTACCGGAAAAGTCTTTTCAGGGTGACTACGGTTTTAACGTTGAGTCAACCAAAGGGTCTGGTCAATTAGGCTAGGGTAAGAGGAATCAGTTTAGCTAACTAGGTTACGTCGCTTTTACAAGATTGAAAACGTCCCTGCAAAAAGCTACGATGTATGTAGTAAGGAGACTGACTAGGGGTTGGAGTCCGACGATGGTCAGACGAAAAGTAGAAAAACCGTGAATACGCAGACGTGTCTATGTCGAAGGAAAAACCCATAGGTCAACGGGGATGAGGTCGGGATGAAACAGAAAAGTGATTACGTGACAAATGAAATTTGTGACAAGGACCATTTTTAACGGGAAACAAAACACAATGAAGTTTTACGTGCGTGGGAACAGTGCTCGTGTTTGCGTAACATTGATCCAATTGTAATGTCACTGATTGAAAGGTCAAAGTGAAATGTCTATAGGACCTCATTTAAATTCAATGAATAAACCCTATTTTTATCACCGCGTTGTACCCTCTGTACACGAAGGGATCATGTATGGATTCTGCGATGAAACTCCTCCCGAGCCTTACGTAATATATCGCAATTAACAGGTATTAATTAATCTAATTTTCGAAGCTAGGTGTTTATTGGTCCACAGATCCGGGATGGTGGAATTGGCTTAAGTGGAGTCAAGTTTTTCAGCGTTTACACGAATCAGATCTACGATACCCTGTTTGCTTTAGTTTCAGGTGACAGAGGGGCGCTTGAGATAATTTTGAAAGATTTTTTTAAGAAAAATTCGAAAAATTATATCGTTGATCTTATCTACGGTGAGATTGTGATTTTTTGATAAGGAATAAGCTATCGATTACTTATCTGAAAATTTCTCTTGGGTATCATCTTGTGAGCTTTTCAATATTCCCTCGTAATTGATTGTCCTAAAAATAATGATTTGATTTTATTTCAAGATTTGTTAATTTTTTTTGTTCTTCATCTTCTCTTATCATTTGTAATGCTCGTGACGTGGCTATTTATCTGAGTTATCCTACAGCCATTTCCGTCTGTAACTTGATCAATAATAATTGGCCGGATTATCGATAGGATATGGTTATGGGAAGTGCGAAGCCCCAGGCTCGTCCCAGTAATCTCCACTCTGATTGCATTTGACGCATCATTGAGCGGAATGATGGAGACGCCTAAGCGCGATCTCGAAGTGACAAGGGCTCGCGGCTGGCATTATTCATCCTCTCGTCATAGTCGTGACGCAATCGACGATTCCCTGAATTCGATCATCCCAATAGGGATGATATCCTACGGGATTTAACAGAATTTGACGTTATCGCTTATCACTCAGTGTCCGTCGTGTTTGATCGTTTTTCCACGTTTTCAAATGGAAATTGAAGTTTAGAAATTTGCAGCTTAAATACTTTATTTGCATATATTCGTTTTTATCAGGTGAATATTTTTTTTTCAGGTGTAATATTTATTACGTCATTAAGGATGAATTTGTCCATTTACTTCAAGTACTTTCGGCTCGAAATCATTTCATCCCTAATGACCTGATACTTCACTCGACTGAAAAAAAGGGGCGGCTCGCCAATGATAACTGGCTGAAAATTTTCGCCAACCCTTATCGCGTCTATTGGCGAATTTTTAATTGAGCTCTCCTAGCCTGGCGTCCGGCGTTGGAAAAACGAAACCCGTGAGAACCACTTGGTATGCTGTACCTTCTACCCCTATCATCCCCTATTGATTTCGGATACCTATCCACTGTTACTTCGCCGCCAACCCCTTTCTCTTCTCGTTCTCGGTAAATTGAGAAGTTTCGCAATATTAATCATTCGCGTGGCCAAACTCGAATAACAAGATCGTCCCTTGTGTATTGGAGTCTGTATTACTTATTTCTGCGTATCTATAAATGTGTCTGATTTCACGGTACGATTGTGTTTCTTGGTTTTTTTTTTTATTTTTATTTTTAATAACGCCGACAGACATTTTTTCTCATTATCATGCAGTGTCTGTTCGTGGGAGGGAAGAAATTGTACAAAAAACTGTTTCGAAATAATAAATGTATCTTTCTTCAAATAATCACGCACCTTTACTTTCTTCAGTTTTCAGCTTCTTAAGATTGAAGCAATCGCAGGATGGAGTTCAAGGCTGGGACGTTACTTAATTGAGTCAGCCTTAATGGAAAAGTTGGCTTATTTATTCCGGCAGTACTTATTGCCCGAGATGGTTAATTTATGGGTCTTGAAGCAATTTGGGATTTTTTACAACTTTTTTTTTTCTTTCCTGGGTAATTAAACAAAAATGCTATTACTCCACGTCATTGTTTTAGAATAGCGAGCACGTGGATTCTACGGTGAAATTTCGCTGACCTTTTTTTTTTAAATCGTTTTTCTTCTCTCTTTCCTTCATCCCAATGGAGAATTTCTCCGAGTGGCAACGTGAGAAATGAAGGCGGAGGAATCGATGGGGAAATCAAAGGTCAAAGGTGAATCACGAATTCCCGTGAGTTTCCTCATTAATATTTTTTTCAATGTCTGTCCATTTATTTTACACCCTCTTTTTCTTTTTTACGTGTTACTCGATATCGGAGCGTGTATATTAATCAAAAAAACTTTTTTTTTATTATGTCACTGTATAATAATAATAGACGTTATCTGGAATTAACACTTTGAAGCAATATTGTTGACATTTTGAAGTAACCTGTCATCAGCAAAATTATCTTCACTCCAATTCAGGACTTTTAACAATGCATACATCAGCTTAACCCTTTAACACATTTCCCAGTTGACTTTGGTCCTCAATCGAAATCCGAAACTATAATCTAATCCTTGTTATACGTAGGTACTTGTGGGAACAGTGGCGCCATCACTACTGTCATACTACTTTACCCAAACTCTATTCTAACCTAAAATCCTGTCGACGGTTGAGAGTCCTCTTATTCTTAGATCCTTGACAAGGAATATAAGGGAAATGGCTACGTAATGATTACTATTGTTCATGGCAATGAGTTTTTCAAAATTAAAAAAATTAGAAAGATTTATCGAAATTTCAGTAGTAAAAATGAATAAAATTTTTCACATTTTTTATACCGTACACATTATTACGATTATACAAAGTACTATCGGGTAAATTTGAAATAATTAAAAATTACTAAAATTAATGACTGTGTCATGCAATCACTGATTCCCTGTATCTTATCTCGAATTAATTTGATAAACGGGTTCACGTTGAATTCTCATATAAAACTTGTATCTGAGTGGTTCTTTATTTTTTTTTAAGTCTCCCATTGCTCTGCTACTCGTGAAATGGCTCCTCGCCCTGTCGAAGGAATCTTAACTGTCAAGGATAAGATGGAGTCCTTTGTCGAGGAAGATCGGGAGCGTAAAGGCTGGTTCATTGTCGGATGCTGACTGGTCTTGGTTTTTATCACTGTTCCTGAGGGAACTGGGAGACAGCCAGGACGTAGAAAAGTAGGTTCACCGTCATTCTGTACATTTGACGGGTCCCAGAGGGGACATCGGTAAACTGACAGCTCATCTACTTCTTCTACCTTCGGTAAGGTTCGTTCCAACTTACGTGCGAAGAGAAAAGAAATTCCAGTCATTTATCGTTTACGAAGACAATTTGACTATAGACAAAAAAAAATCCAAAAATTTTTTTTTTCAACATCCTCAATAGACATAGACCCACATAGCTAGCGTCCTTTAAACCCTAATATCAAGTATCGGCATTTATTGCCCTGGACCAGAAAATTGGACGTCATAAGTTTTCCTCAGGATTTGAAAGACGGAAAAAGTGGATGCAAGAAATATAGAGAAAGTGGCTTGTTAATTCTTGCAGGTACTAAAGTCTCTACATACTAACAGGCGTCTCAAGTGGTCCTGGAATGGTCAAGGGGGTCGGCCAGCCCTTGTGTGTATGTTTGCATAAAACATATAACATGCTGGAACAGTCTGCTTTACTGTTCCCCAAAATAGTCTATACAGGGTGATTCAAAATTTTGACTAAAACCCATACAACGTGTGGTTAGATCTAAATTATTTTGAGAACGTCTCAGAGCTATTCTGAGGTTGCTCGTTACCAATGTGCTCTAACCCATATCTAAGCTTCCAAACCCAGTCTTACGTTTGGTCTCCAGACTTGCCGTTGTCGCTACAACAACCCAGTTGTACCAACCCTATATATTAAACCCGTACAGATGACAGGTTGTTTTGGATATATCAGGATAATAATCTCATCCCATAATGGACCAATTCATTAGTAAATTCTCTCGTTTCCTTTTAATGAAAGTGCAATTAGAGATATGCAAAAGAGGCCTGATCTCGGTCGACGAAAATGGAAGACAAGATAAGACGATGCCATCTGAATTGTCAAATACTTGGAACGATTCCAATATTAACAGTGGTCCATACCCAGTTGTATATTGGGGGTAGTAACCGGTTGCCAGTACTGGAAATAAGCCACCGACGTAAAAGGACTCCTGAAAAGTAATGGGGATGAAACGACGCCCGCGGCGACGAT
>JARPRH010000447.1:312749-324991 GCA_031763665.1 Calameuta haemorrhoidalis | reverse complement strand
ATTTGCCCCACGGATAATTCTCCACCCCTTTCATCCCTCGACGCGATTATCATCTTTTTATATGTCGGTCTGGCTCTGGTCGCCGACCCTCTATCAATAACGCGGTAGATGCTTCGTGGAGCTGATAGAGGAGAGCAAGGGATGCTGATGTAAATTATCACGGGAAAATTTAGATATTAAATCGATAAGTAAGGTAAAAAAAATTTTGGGTAATTTAATCATTGGTTCTTGATTCCCTAAGAGAGATCGAAAATATACATATATATAAGTTAAATTCAATTCTTACTATACAGTAATTCTTATCGTATCTTCTCGAGATCATAAGATTCTTTCACTCTCTTGAACCCCCCCTATCTTTAACTCGTATCACCCTGAAAACTAGCTCCACTTCAAGTTATGGTGTTTCCCGGGTACAAAAGGCACGTGGATTCCACTTGCCTGCCAAGAGCCACTTCTCAATGGACCAATCACTTGGAAACTTTATCATCCCCAACTTCCAATAAGATATCGAAATATAGATTGTCGAATCAGTTGTCGTTGTTGTCCTAGCTGAGAGTACCAGTACCGAAAACAGCTCTGAAATACTTTTCAAATTGAGTGTACACGTATCTGAGGTCGTTACAATTTTTTTTTTTTAAGGGTGGTAGTACAGTTCGAGATATTCGTATCGAAATACTGAAGCCACTTTTCAGGCCAATCACGAACGTCCGTTCAGTTTACCTTTTGTCCATATCGGTGTAATAGTCGGTCACTTTAATTTGATTCACAGTTCGGCTGACTCCCTGTGAACCCTACTTAAATATGAAACTGCTGAATAGGAAACCCTGCTGAATATAAGATTTCCAATTTCTAATGAATCAATTTGTTCTTGCGTGTTCGTTGCGCTATAAGTGTGAAAGGAATTTAATGAAATTTATTTTTGAGCGACGACCGTGAAAGAAACCAAAAAGTGCGCGCGTGGCTCGCGCGTTGTTGCTAGTTATCCTATAAATTTCCTTACCCTCTGTAATTAAGGGCTGCTTTGTTCGATATTGAAGGAAACTCAGTGAAATCGACGGCATATATATCTGTGGCCAGCGACTCTGCCGTGTAATTCTCAAGGGCGGAGAGGCTGAATTGGGGTGGGATTGGTAGAGAATCAAGGGGCGTGGGAGAGCCAATCCATCAGGAAGAGCTGCTGCTAGCTGCCACAGACAGACCTTTGCCCCCGGCGCGCCCCCAGTTTGAACCCCTAGAACTTTGGGGTAGAACGGGGCACGAGTCGGTGCAATGTCGGTCCGATCTTCATTCTGCATTTTGTTTTAACCGTTTTTTATCTTTCCAATTGTCACTGCATTTTGATTTTGATTTTCTTTTTACCCTCGTAAAAAAATCGCACATAAATGACTTAGACAGGTAGAATTTCCATTCGTGCGACAATTACAGATTTTTAGGTAAAACAATAAACCACCCCTGGTGTCTAGACTCTAATTATAGATTTTTAATTAATTATTCACATTAAGTTTCTAGATTCACCCTATTATTGATATATACTTTTTACATACTTTTTTTTATAAAATCATCATCGCCTAACCTCCAAATAATTTATAGTTGTTTGTATGAAGGTAATAATAATTTAGCGTGCAAACAATGAACACATATTTTTACATGGTCCATTGTTATTTAGGTTACACTTTCATCTGCAATAATTTGCATTGAATTTATTATCTCAAGATTGTTAATGTCCTTGATAAAGATTTTCATAAAATCCTTCATTAGTTTAGCATTGGCAGTATTCGCTTACTTGGATTTGTAAAATCCACATTTGCGTACAGGGATGCGACCCAAGACCATTTGCGCTTTCGGTGGTATTAATATTTCGACTTGTAAGTAAGAGCATCTCTACGGTAAGACCTCAGTGCATAACCCAACAGATCCTAAGATCTCTAAGATGAAGACGAGAGGTGCGTCTAATGAGGACGAGAGAGGATAGAGAATTATTAATCATGGTCTGGATCTCATAAAGCTGCGTTTAAGCTCGGCACAGTGCATCGTTTATTACCAGTTTCTCCGTGTGCTATACCGTACAAGTAATACACGCCTTCGTATACACTGGCGCCACCTTGTAACAGAAATTGCGTACGAATTACTTGGCAAAATAAAAAAAATTCTTACCCACGTTGTACCAGTTTGCTTGCTTTAAAATTGCATGAATTAAGAATTACCGCAAAAGAAAATAAAAAGCTTCATTCAGCAATTTCGAAATTTTATTCTTTACGAAATAAAATCTTTCTTTCTCTCTACAAATTAACACATGCAGTTCCTAATTTTTTTTCTATTAAAATTTTCTTCCTCCTTTCCTCTTTCTCCGTCATTTTCACGTTTCTCCATACGCCTTTAAGCGCCCTGGACACTCTCGACATAATTCGTCGTAAAATTCAAAAAAGCGACGGCAACGAGTTCAAGGGTGTTTGTTCCCTTTGACTTTGTCGCCCTCGTATCGGATCTGAAAATAAAGTTTAACAGGTAACTTTCCGTCCTGAAATATATTTTGTTCTCGCTCCCCTTTAAAGCGACTAAAAAGAAGTCCCAAGTACGAGCCGTTGCGTATTGTACCGTTAAAAAAATCCCCTCCTTTTCTTCCCTGAGCTTTTACTTCATTTTCCCTTTCTCCAATTTCACCAGTCCTTTCCCACTCTTACTTTCACCCCACGCCCCCTGCCGAAAGCCTCTTTTTAGTAACTGGAGTCCCCACACGCTCCGGCACGCGTGTCGCTTTCCGTGCCAGGGGCTAGTAGCATGCACGTGACACGCCAAGGGGTGGATCAAGGAGGTTACCAATATAGGGGGTAGTCCTGTAAACTAAGTAGTACACGATGAGGAGGGTCAGGATGCAACTGAGGGATTACCAGCTTTGGTTATTGTTCAGTTGCAATTTACCGTAAATCACCATTAAGTCTTGTTTCGTGTTCCATTTGGAACTTAAACATAGTTCGAAATTTATATCGCAAACTCAAAATAATTTTCACACTGAAATACCTCTACGAAATTCTTCAAAGTCCATTAACACAAATTTCATTCCCTTAACGTTCAATCCTTGAAATATATACTAATCCAAATTATCTCATGGGTCCCTCAAGTGTTTCTCTGTTCCTATAATACGATAGGTAACACGACGTGAAGTTCAAGTCAACGTCTCCGAGATTTCCTACTCCATTCCCGAGATTCGAGATTGGCCTGGCAAGGCCTAGTCGAGGATGCTTGGATATTAGCGTTAGGTAAGCCGTCAGATTAGATCCCCCAATTCCCATTTGTCTGTAGCTCGGGCACAGAAGTGGCGGGGACCAGGATGGGGGGTGAAGGGGGTGGAGGTCGAAGGGCGTCAAGAATAAGAGCGACAGATATAGAACCAGAGGAAACTGTTCTCTCTCTCTCTCTCTCTATATCTTGGGAAATGTACCAAGATTACGGATCCAATTCCAATAAAGTTTAGCACGTGAGCTGACTGACAGCAGTCAAATTATTATATAACCATCGTCTACCGAGCGTGCCGCACGATCTCGCCTTAACGTTCGCTAAAAGTTATGAGGGTCCGTGAACGATTCTAAGGGCGCAGTCATTGAAACGGAACCAGAATCAGGTCCGACAATTCCATATGTAATTTTCATTTTGACCTCAAAAAATATCAAAATTTCATTTTGAAATTGTATCGTTAAGTCAGACATCCCCAGGCTGCCCATTCAGTCGCTTTACCACTTCGCTACTTGAATCGTCTAATTTACAATATGCAGAGACTTACCTGGTATCCTAATGGTTCAATATCCCATCGAAGGAATTTTCGGATATTCAATCATTCAAATTATTGTATATGTAGATTCTCCGAACTATGCTAATTAAGGGTTAGAATTTATGCAATTCGAGTTTGAGGAATCCGGAAAAGAATTCACGAATTTCTACATATTCGTGACGAGACAGCGTCCGGGACAAAATTGAAATTATTTTGAATTCACGTGGATGATTTCGAGCAGCACGAAGCCTTACGTCACCATAGGGTCTAATCGCGCGAAGTGTTTCATTCATTTCTCATGAAACATCCTGGCGTGTCTGGTTAGGCACGGGCCCTTACTACTGGGCATCATCCACATGACGGAAACGTGGCACCCTGTAATGACTACGTTTTAAAGAGATTGGCTATAGCTCCATCTGTTGAGAAATTACGAGGTTGACTCACGCAGTTATTTCACGGTATAACGTATGTAATTTATAGTCGATATATTAATATATATTATACATTAAATACATATAACACGATACAGGAATACAGCAACGTGAAAAAGATAAAACCCATCAAAAGAACTCGTTAAAGAAGTTTTCGTATCGACTATATGTATTTTTACCTGACGTGACGGCGGCTTACATAAATATAAATAAAATAATAATAAAGGCAGATTCAATTCCGATTAGGCGATTTTTTAAAAGAAACGAAAAAGATTCCGTTGACGTAACAAATACATATGTATATATATATACACGACACGCGACACATAACACGAGCTAGCGTACATATTGATTGGACTTTGTCTCTCTCCCTCTCTTTCTCTCTCTCTCTCTCTCTCTCTCTCTTATTTCTCCCTGTTGCACGTACACCGAATGACGGCGTATTATCCCCCACTTACCCTCCGTTTGGTATACTAAAGAATACGAGAACACGACGTGAAATCGCTCGCGTGCCGCATGAATCATCATTCATTTCGTGTTACGCGACGTGCGCTGTTGGGCACGTCCATTGGCCAGAAGGCTCAGGTTATCTGCGAATCGGTTTACATGACTGGCATCTGATAAGCAGTCCTATACGAGACACGGATACCCCGTTATTTACATGGGTTTTCCACCTTTATTATATTTGTCGTATATAGTAATTTTTTTCTTCGATCCCTCTCTTCTTCCCCCGTTTTCCGATATTTACCTTTTACTTGTGCATATATATATATATGTCACTGTCGCAGCGATTGAATAACATACGAAAACATGGCTAAGTAATTCACCGTGACAAATATTGTCTAACAATGTATTGTTGGGTACCGATATTATTTTGAATCCTTTTTTTTCCTACCTCGCCTAAAATTCCCTACTGGTCTCATCGATACAGAAATAACGATTAAGTTCATTTAGTCTGATCCGGAATCGGTATCGTTTAATGGCGACAGAGAGGAAACCTGCGTATCACGATTTTTAAGTGAACTCATCCTCGTTCCTGTCATTTGGAATTTCCACTATCTTCGTTCCGTTCGTCCAATGGGATATCTGAGCGAGGACGGCAAAAGAGGGAAGGGACGTCACCCGTCGCGACACCCGTACGAAAAGGGAGAAGATTTAGTTGTACGTTTTTTGCCTGAATGTATTACGATGACAAAGTATCAACGGCGGATCGCGGATTCAACCGGAAGGGATGGCTATAGCTGCTGGTTGGCACTACTGGCTGCCCTGGATGTAAAGGATCCAGGAGGGTGGCAGCACTGGGCGGTGGCAGTGGGTATCAAACAAATTGAGTGGAGTTCCGGTGCCCGGCTCGTTTATAATGATATCAACGTTCCTGTCCACGAACACTATCAAATCCTGACGTCCTATGCGTTTTCACACCCCCGCAAGAGAATTCTGTATCCACGATATGGAAAAAAAAAACCTATCGTTACCAGCATCCCCCATGACAATGGCGAACAGACTTATCTCCGCGTTAGCAGAGTCCACGTCGCCTTTCAGTATTTATCATCAGAATTTACGAAACAGATTTCATTTTTCACTTTTCAAAAGACGTTAATCGTAACCACCAACAGGGAGGTTTGGTTTCAATAACGGATTAAAACTTTTGTTGTCTTTGTCAAAAAAATTTTTTTTTTCTACTTTGATCCCATCTTTTTTTCCGACTGGGATTGCACATACGTTTATCTAGGGCTGGTACGCGGATACGCGTTACCGAAGAGTCCTTTGTGTCCGCGCATACGTTCCATTCCGGATCGGTTACAGGGCGGTGAGTTTTGGTTAGCAGCCGGAGATGGTTTTTCCTCTGGCGGTGCGCCGACGGTTCCGCCCGGAGGATTTCGTTTCGCTGCGGCGACACTAGCTGCCCGTGGTCCCGGGCTGCCGGTCCCACCCCTCAATCCCACACGATGATTAATGACCTCCCACTTTGATATATCGCCATCATTTTTCACGCATAGATGGGACCCGTTGATATTCCCTTTGCCACACGCACACGGATCCACCGCGTTCCGCAACGTGTTCCGTGATACCTAACCTCTACTCGCTATCTAGGTACGAGGAGTCTGCGTTTCATCCGTTTCACGGTGCACCTTCAGTGTCGGCTTGTAATCATGGATTTTATCGTTTGCATGAGAACGACTTCATTTGGAGTTACCGTTGATGTATGTATGTATTGTTTGCATATATAGCTTGTTTGTTATTTGACTCTTGTCATAAGAATGATAGATATGGTTTCTCGCGTATGGGTTTCAATGTCCGGGTTCGGTTTGAATTTAAAGAGGATGCTTTTGTTAGTACGTGAAATCCTTATTGGTTTTTTTTTCTTGTTATTATGGTTTACCGATTAATTTAAATGATACCAAAGTCACGGAAGGGAACGCAAGAATGATGTTTTATATTAAAATGACTTCAATGCTGGCGGTGGGCCTTCATTATTTATTAGGCACTTGGGGCGGGAGATTTGAGATCTAATCCGTTAATCTTGCGAGATTGTCGTGTAATGCGTTTAACCGCAGCGGTTTTCGTCAAAGAATTAAAAAATCTGTTCTCTTTTCCCCTCGAAGCCACTGTTTTAACGTTAGGCACCCTTGGGCTACAAAAATCAGATTTTACGATGGTGGAAATACTATGATTTTTGGATTTTTTTTATTTTTCAAATCTGATATTTGATTGGTTACTCTTGCGAGCAGTCGAATGAGGACTATCAGGATTGCTGATGTAAATGGTGGATTGGGAGGGGGGGGGGGGGGGGGTAGTGAAGCTTTCGTGGATGAGAGATTGAATAATTCAGAAGCGGCTTGGCCAGCGATTTTCGATCGTAGAAATGTGTATAGCTCACTCGTCATTTTTTATTTTAATTCACTGAATTTCGAGAAAATGTAAATGTTCAAAATAATGACTTTATGGTATTACATTTGCAAAGATATATTTAATACATACCGTGTTATCCGTGAAACTTGATACTGCATTATCCGAAGAACCTTGTCAGAAATGATATACCGGAGGGTTAAAATTCTGTAGGACAAAAAAAAGCTACCCTTCGGGTTCCTCAAAACTTAACATCGTCACGAGATCACGAGCGCCTAAAACGACGAAGTCAAGTAAAATAAGGGTAGTTTCCTAAAGTGATTTCGACAGGTTTAAAAAAAAAAAAATATTTGAGTGGTTGTCACATTGGTCGCGTACACATGGGGACGATAATGGAGTCATTTTATCACGGTTATCGCGAAGTAGATTCTGCATGCGACAAGACGTCGTTACGCTGCACCCCTTTGAACCCCCTTTTAACCCCTCGACTCGCATCTCTAAAACCTTCTACCACTATCATCCGCTACTATATCCCCACGATTTAGCCCCCTAACCTCACCCCTTTTCAGTCCTCCGCATCCCTCTGCCACTTGACACTAGACGCTCTTCTGTCTAAAGTGCAGCCGCTGCATCTGCATCCCTCAAAATCTCAGCCGGTTGGATAACTTCGACCGTTTCCTACTTTCCCCCTTCACCTTCGTACCCATCGGTCTGGCTTAGCACAAAACCATCATATTCCGATGGCACTGTACCTAGTGCTACTGTACCATTACCCAGCGCTATTCCGTTCTATTTCAACCCTCTACCCTTGTGTCCCATATATAAAGGCATCATACATAGTCGGCCGGACTACTTTGACGAACGAGTAGGACCGGGACCGCAATGCGGACACGCTAGGAATAAAAGCACCTATGTCTTTCTTGTTCTATATTTTTTTTTATGTTGGCACATTTGATTCATTTTTTTTTTCATATCGCGTACGTGCTTTACGAAAGGTCACGCGTCGGGGTTATCGCCGATTGTAAATATCCAGGTGAGAAACCGATAGGATTACGTCATCTCGGTCGGAGTTCATAAACCGTTGTCTAGCAGTTGGCGGGTAGTTGACCGTCTCTTTATATCAGTACCATAAAAGCAACGAACCGGAGCGTTTATATGGCGTCGATTGCCACCGTCGTGGCACCAGACCCCAGGATTCTTTACTGGCGCTTTGTGTGACCCGGAGTCTGGGGAGTAGCAGGGAACATGAAGAAATTGCGAAACGACTGATTCATCCCGAAGTCGATGGTTCTGGTACTTGGTTGAGGGTGAGAATAGGGAACGAAGTGCCAAGAAGGTTAAATATTTTTATCTTCGTTTTTTCTCGATTTTTCTTCATTGTATATATTTTTTCAACCCCTACGTTTTACATCCCTGTAAAGCTCGCATATGCGTAGTACGACCCAAATTGTTTTGATATTCGTATTTAGACAAAGGGATGGTCAATATTGTTGCTGTAATATTAATTTCGAAAAAGTGAAACTGAAAAGTGAATTGCTCTACCGGGAACTTCATGAATGGGCTCGGACTAGAATTGCGTAAAAAAGAGAATGAAATCGGAGAATAGTGCATTGAAATGCATTATTTATCGTAATGGAACCTTAGTTATGGGTTTAATATATTTTTGTAAAATATTTCGGGTAAGGGTAGGTTTAAATAATTTTCTATGACATTGATGACTTACGGAGGGATGACAGGCGTATTAAAGTAAGCGTCACGACCTTATCTGGTCAGTGGCTTCCATTTTCCGCTGCTTTCACAAGGGAGGAAAGTGACCGTGATTACGAGGAGGCCTCTTAAATAAACCCGGTTCGCTTTTTATGCGAGGTAGACTGAAAATTCAAGCTTTCGTACCGAAGGGGCAGGGAGGGACCAACTTGGCAGCGCGAAATGCCTGCCGTTCTGGCTGACAATGGGTGGACGGGGTAGGTCTGCTTCGCGGGGTGGTGGGTTGTCGAGGGATGAAGACGACGCTTAC
Organism: Calameuta haemorrhoidalis; assembly: GCA_031763665.1. Classification (NCBI taxonomy): domain Eukaryota; kingdom Metazoa; phylum Arthropoda; class Insecta; order Hymenoptera; family Cephidae; genus Calameuta; species Calameuta haemorrhoidalis. The sequence goes on along the minus strand of JARPRH010000447.1, from coordinate 315,927 downwards.
GACGGAATGGTAGGAAAGTAGCGTGCTTTGTGCGCCGAGTGAAACGCCAGTCTTTATGGCAACTGCTTGGCCATAACGACGCTCATTGCTTTGTCCTTCTATGTAAAGCCAAACCGGTGACTTGGCACGCTGGCGGATCGGCGACATTTCTCGTAATGCACCTAACTATAAAGAAAATGAATGTCCTGGCTTCGCTTGTCCCTTTTTTTTTTTTGGAGAACATTGACATATAGCGAGTGAGTGCTTGGACGAACAAGAGAATAATAACGAAGTGCATGTACGACTAATAAGAAAAAAAGACGAAATTGGAACACGGTATAGTTGGAAGTACGTGATGATTTTTTTTTCGTTTTTAAATTAAAAAAAATTTTTGGAGAATGCAAAAAATGTTAATTTTTTTTATACAGGCTAGCTTTTGTCATAAATATTATTCCTAGGTTGTTTTTAATTGGTATCGATCTTTAGAAGTCGTGCTCTTGCATAAAGTGCAGTAATTTTGATTCCGGATTATGATACGACGTTTTCATGAGATTCTGTCGCGAGAGGGAGTGAGAAGTGTCTGGGGAGGTTTTTCGCTCTGTTGAAGATTCACCTAAAATTGCTGCCGGTAACAAATGACAAAACAAGCGACATGATTGTAACGACGGGGGGTTTCTGCTCGAGGATCTGCTGAAAGACGAGTAGAACTGCCTGCTGTAGGATAAGGGATGGAAAAAGGGGGGTTGGATCGTTGGCAAGTGCTTGAAAGTGAAAATGGAGAAGATTGAGACAGAATTCGCCTAGCATATTCTGGTTTTGATAGTTATGAGTGCGAGTGACTTCCATTCCCGAACGACAACCACTACCACCCGTTGCGAAAACCACCCTTATCACACTAGGTGGTAGCGTAAGCGACCCTTTGGCTGCTTTTCCATTGTCGATCTAATGGCTAAAAGTGGCCGAATAAATTGTCGCGTTCAAATCGTGACCTATGACCTTGTAAAAAAAAAACGGACGAAGGTGCCGCCATCCTACGGCAAAAAAAGTAAAAAGCCTTTCTACGCTTTAGCATCGTGTCAATATAGTGCGAATATTTTTTAAAAGACGCTTTTTTTTCGCTTTGTTACACTTTTTCACCTTTTTTCTCTATACTTTTTTATTTCCATGATACTCTAGCCATTTGCACCCTCCATGTGGCGCCCTCTCTGCGTTTTTAGTGTGAATTAATACCGGTTCCGCGAGTACCTGATTTACATTTATTGCACAGCTCTCGTAATGGCGTCCCTCTATCTTCCGTAATTCCAACTAATTATATTCCCATTTCGATAAAATACGACAGCGCTGCCTTTCGTCTAGTAGTTAGATTTCTGGTATCCAAGATGAAGTCTTTGATCATCATAAGAATTTTCGTGTCATTTATTCCTAAAAATTTTACACGCTCCAATTTATCATTCCAGTCCAATTGGGACCAAAACAGAGCCTGGACTTACCGAAGAAAATTTGTACAGTCCCTTCAAAATTTACAAGCTACAGTTATATCCTGAAGAGTTTATTACTACTGCCTCCACAAAATTGACCAATAGTACCTATACCAAAGAGAAAGTACTTGGCGTCCCATTAGTAGAAAGCAATGATAAAGGGATGAAGAATAAACAAGAAATACGTATATAGTAAAGTAGTAGAATAAGGGTATAATAAAATATACACAGTATATCTATACAAATACCAAAAGTCGTAGGTTAGTAGGTAGGTAGCCAAGGATCAAGGGTGGCATTGGGGTTGATTTAAAGGGCCATAACTAGAGGCAGATTTAAGCAGCGTTCATAGAGAAAGCCTTTCTTTTATCCGTTTAAGTCGAAGCAATACATCTGATCGGCACGACGGGATGAAAGCAACCCTCATTGATTTGCGATCGCCGTCCATTGATTTTCCGTGGTTTATTTCGGCGGGTCAGGAGGAAAGGAGGAAATGAAGGAAGGGGGGGATGCATTACAAAGGGACTAAACAACAAAGCGTTGGAATGCGTCAAATTTCCCCTTTCAATTTCGCAAGCATTATTCAATTTCCTGGACCCGCGGCTGCTAGAAGACGATTGGTGTGATTTCCTCGTGTCCATTTTTTTAGCCCCCATTCGTTCTTTCTTCGTCCCCCTTCTTCTTATATGCTTCTAGTTTCTACTGCTCCCTTTTTTTTATCTTCGTTCCTCCCACAGAGATTGCGAGTGCGAGCAATTCCACCCCTCGAGGGTGATTCGTTCACTCTCTACGCTCTCATAGATCGTGGACTTGATTCTTTTAGTTTCTATCTCTTTCTTTTTCTGGCACTAGGAAAGAAATGGTTACTGCCAGAGAGTAACGTAGTTAGACGAACGCGTGGCCAATGAGCCGTTTTGTCCCTGTTTCGCGACCCTTATTTTTCATTCTGTATTCCGGTGTCTGACGCCTTTCGACCTTTTTTCACTTGGTTTATTTATTTTTTTTTTAAGTCCACACTTTTGAATCTCTCAATGAAATCGTGCGCGCTGATTTTCACGATGTCAAATATTCTCTCGTTAGTATCGCTACTTTTTCAATAAAATCAGACGCAGAGGGATGAATTTTTGAATCGTCAAAATTTTCATCTCGCCTATTATCTCGATGTGACCTGATCTCGTACGCTAATCGTATTGATCTCGGTGGCAATTGATTTGGAACCCTCGATTCATATAGTGAATATATTGTAACGTATTTCCTTAACTCGATAACGATAACGAAAAGTCCGAGAAATAACCTATGTTACCTTCGGCCGTCCACCCTTCGCTCATGCGTCCGCAAGCCAGGCAATTCTTTTTTTCACCGGGAACTGACGAGCCGGTATGACCTGGGAGTTGGGGTGGAACAGACCCAACTTCGGCAAAACGAGAGTTCCGACGGAACCTATCAGGTAATGCGATAACTTAACGGATCATATCGAATTTTTGGGGTCGCGCAAAATCAGCAAACGCAACTGAATGCACAAATGGGAACGGACGGTTACGAAAATGCACGGTCGCTCAGGTTTCTAGGTTGAGGTAGAGAAGATCTGAATAAGCGTCAGGCAAATAGTGCAGAGAGCAACCGATCGAGAACGTAACAGAACGAATTGGACGTATCAGATCGAAATCCCTTCACCAATTAATAAATTGGGAGTACTCACCGCAGCTGGTGCACCTGATCCAGAA
>JARPRH010000447.1:293068-312649 GCA_031763665.1 Calameuta haemorrhoidalis | reverse complement strand
TCTCCAGCGGGGCGCCGGTATCTCACCCGGGCTTCTGCCGGTCCGTGGAGACGTCTCCGTCGGGTCCTCTCCTCTGCTGGTCAACTCGGTACGTCGAGACTATCTCCCCGCGGCAGATTCGAGCACCTCGACCTGAACTAAACCATAACGAAATCTTCCGAGAGCATTGGCGTAGCTATACGAATCAACCCGAGAGCGCAGCTTCCAAGCAGGGTGGCGACCCGAAAGGAACCGGAAAGCGAGAACGTTATCTGTATCAGCCGGGATCGCCTTGTGACCTTGAATCGAAAAATCACGTGACAGTATCAAAAATGTTTCTCATATAATAATAATAATAATCTTGCTTACAAATACATTCGAATGTTACAATAAGAATTTGGCACTACAGAAAAAAAAATGAACAACTTTAATTAAAGATATTGATCGTTATATGAGAGATAAAAATTACGTTTTCTCATATACATATAGTGGTTTATAAGATATTTGATTCCAAACTCAAGTATAAGAGTTGACTCGAGTAAAGCGTCTCGGCGGTCCGTGATCTATATTGCTGGTTGTACTTGGTAGGAGACTCGACGGAGTCTCTTGATTTAAAAAGTAGAAAACTCAACCGCTTTATGAATCTTACCGTTCCGTACCGAGGGGATGATTCCTGCTACTGAAAACCAAAGGGATGGTAACGACAGAGTAAAGCAAATAATGATTAGGGCGATTTGTATTTTTACGTCGTGCCTGATTTCTGTTGGGTAAATATTGCGAGTTTTCTTAAGGCCGCGACTCTCTTCCGTTCAGACGACTGGCTTGGGATTTTCATCCCTTAACATTGCATCCCCGTAAAACTCTGAAAACATCCACTGCCAGCTGACGTAGTCTCTTCCAACTGCGTTTCTAGACTACAGAAATAGGGGAGGTTGATGTTGTTGCAGTAAATTGGTCCCTTCGACTGACTCAGGTTCAACCAAATCGTAATAGCTTTTTCGCTCCAACCAACTTTTCACGCATGACCGGTCTATTGATTAGAGGAATCTTTTTTGGTTATTAATTTTATAAATTTTTTTTTACATACTAAACTCACAGACCAGACGTAAATATAAGTACCAACCTTCGGAGACAAATATCCAAACTTCCGTTCGTAACGGAAATCGTCTAGCGGAATGCTCATCGTCTTTGATTCTCATAGTAAACGGCAGCAGCAGCACAGGAAATTGTGCAGACGTTATACAAACGTCTGAACGCACGTAAACGTAAATTCAAACGGTAAATTCAGTGAGATAATTGTGTTTAAGCGCGTACAGTGAAAAATGGGCGAATCGGCTGATATCATTGAGAATTTTTAAACGTCCCTTTCACGTCCTGGGCTCAATTGAAATATTCCAAGAGTTCATAACGAGAAGCAATGTTCTATCTTGTATATTACGTACGAGCAGCTACAGTGTCGCCATCTTCTCGAGAACTTTTCAAACTGAAAATTATACGGCAAATGGCGCGTACAGGCGAGAACGACGGCGTAGAATATTCAAACTACATTCCAGGCAGTATCGTATTATGGAGAGCGGAGCGTCGACGAAGTCTACGGAGGAGAGGGAGAAGGGTGCGAGAACACGACGTAGAGAGAAAAGAGATGTCCGTTAGAATAGATGCAGGGAACAGACTCGAATCGCGAAGCTGCGAACACTTGTCGTCCGAGTTTTGTCGCGCGAACGTAAACGGCTAACTCGAAGCTACGTTAAATTAAACAGTCCGAGATAAGTTTTGGACGTGACGCTAACTTTGTATCCGAGGCTGTTTCGCCGAAATGAGACCGTTGGGTCTTTAGTGGCTGTTGTTTCTCTGTTTCTCTCTATCTCGTTTTCTCTATCTCTCTTTTCTTATCTGTCTCTCTGCAGCCCCCGGATAGTCGCGACCCCCCCGACTTTTTGGCACACTCAACTATTCAAGAACCAATGCGCAGATGTCATTTGCCATCGTGTAAAACGATCCTAATTCAGAAATGGTCTCATCTTCGGAATCAGGATAGGTCTGAGATGTCCACGAGTGTTCCTACCGGTAACATCCTATATAATGTGGTCCATAACGAGTCTCCTGGTCCTCCTTTGCTGAAGAAAATTTAACTCTGTCCCGTATCCGTCTTTGACTATCCTATAAGTTGAGTATGTCTTGACCGGAAGTCAAAATTTGTCTTTGTTCATCTCACTCAAATCGTGTGGTGATGTTAAGTAAGTATGCGTACTGGGGCGGTACTCTTTCTTTTATGATATTCTACTGGCGAACTAAGAGGGTAGTACCTACGTGTAGGTCTTAGGTAAGAAACGAGGGTAGGAAAAGTAGATGCGAACCTTGCTGGAGGAGGTGATCGTGAACTGGGTATAGAAGAGGCGCCGTATTTTATCTAAATGATGTCAAAGGGGAACTGTCGTTGAGCGTCGTGCGGGGTCGCGCCCTAGGAACCCCCAAGCACCCTTAGTGAGTTCAGTAGACTTGAGCATGCCAACCCCCTCTCCTTTGGTGTTTGGGAAGGTGAGGGTGGTTTGTGGCAGAAGTGGAGAAAGTCGCCGGACGAGGTAGATGAGGGAAGCCGAAAGTGTTTTAAACCTGCAAACCCTGAAAAGTCCCTTTTACCAGTTTCGCGAAAGGGCGGCCAGTGGGTGAACGGGGGGGTCGAGGATGATGCTGGAACATTGCGAGATGCCGAGTATTACTCCAGCACTCCCGGTTGTTCTGTCGCGTAATGTGGAACCGCCGTACTCTTATTTTTAAAAAGTTCCAAGCTCGTCTGCAGGGGTTGTCCTCAGCTTCCAGGATGGTAGTATCAGTGCCGAGGTAGGTTACCTAGCCAGCCGCTATGGAAAAGACATGGATGTTATGAGGCTAAGGTGTGAGTCGAGATGGCATTGCTAATGGAGGTGCGATGTAGCCCGCCCGTAAAATTTTATATCTATGCGTGTCGCTCTTTGCCAACCCTCAACTTTTTTTTTACCCCAAACGAATTTCATCATCATCCGCCATCTTTATTCTCATTCCCCCTTTTTCCCTTAGGATGGGCTTCACTCTCTTCTTTTTTCTTCCTTTGGTTCTCGATCCATTTCTTTTTGTAGGTTCCTCGAACGAGCTCGAGAAATTCAAGAGCCCAGCATCCATGGTCCACCATAGATGGTGGATTGATTATTTCTCATTGATATCATCCCCTCTCGTAGGGGGGTTGTGTAGAGAATGGACAGAGTGGATGTTCCCTCGATGCATTTGTCGTCCGGCTGTGTGCTTTTTCTTAATCAAGAACTTGGGGTCGAGGAGTCATTTTCAGTATATGTATATGTATATACACAGTACACACTACCCTTATGCAGCATTTCGTTAAATGCGGCACTTGGATGTTCGAGTCGAGATGTTTACTTGTTTGTTTTTAGTTCTAAGTACTCTTAATAATTATTCATCGTTGCTTTTATACATCAGGAACTTCCCTTCAACTTTCTCTTTCACCCCATTCGTTCATCCCTCTATGACGTCCTTACCGTAAGCAAATAATACTGGGCTTTCATTCATATAAGTGCTCGCGAACCCCCTGCTTGACTGAAGAATAAACTGCGAAATGGATCTGCTTTCTTTTTTCTTATATGCACCACTTATTTTCGGTATTTTAAATACCGGAAACGTGCCTGTGCACTTTGCGAAAAAGAAACAAAGTTAAAGATAAAATTTTTGAGGTATTAGTGACATTGATTATTATTATTGTTGTGAATTAATATACTTGAGGTTTAGGTAATTTTCTCCTTTTCCTTCAACCCTTTTTCGAAATGACTCAACTCTATCTGACCACCCCGGTTTAATTTTCTGTACAAGACCAAAAGTTTTTGGAACGTGTTGGACCGAGACACGAATACCAGTAAGGGGATGGTAGCATCTCTTCTCTAGTGGCAAGTCTGACGGTGGTGGTTGTGTTTGCGCTCTTCTACCCCTAAAACCTGAAAGGGTTCTCCTGTAGATTAGAGAGCCTGCGGTACAAGTATCTCAGCCTGGGAAGGGAAGATTGGCTTTCTGTCTCTATTAGGTGGTATTTCACCCCCTTGGTTCGTCGTCTTTCAGCCCCACCTTTCTAACATACGGACACCTTGACTTTGTCTTTATTTGCGGTCGTCTCGAGATACAGTGGCGTAAACGTAATAATACCAAAAAATCGAAGAACCACGAGTCCTTGGACGAGATGATTTTTTTCCGTGTATCAAATTGATTTTTCAAGGGTGCTCCAGTAGTAACCCCTGCCCACTTCAAGTCACCAGCTATCAGGTACCTACGTGAGACATACCGAAAAGTAATGAAGGGTAGAAAAAAAGGATCCCTTTTCGGAGGACAAAAAAGTTTCCTTTCTCGGACCAGGGACCTCTTTTATTCTACAACCTTCCAGTCAGAATGGCCTACTCGTGTCACGCCACTGTACCTTCCTTGGTGAACTTCCTTAACCGCAGTCACATTATTTACTCCCAGCATCCACATGGAACTCCGTCATCATTCATCATAATAAAAAGCCACTCGACAGCTCGGCTTTCATTATATGTATTATATACACAGGACTCAATTTTCTCCCCTTATTTCTACCCTGTGCGTTATCCAAAGTAAAATACAGTGATCATTGAACCCACGAAGAACATGTCACGTTTTCATGACTCCTCTGATGACACATAGGATATGTATTTATTTACTTTTTATTTGTAATTATTAAAAAAAAAATTCTCATCGAAATCATTAATTAATGATAATTCTCTTTGATATGCTCGATATTAATTTTTTAATTACTCAGCAATTTCTTCAGTTAAGCTTAGGCCAATCAGAGGCGGTACTGGTTTTTTAATTTGTAGGATCATTAAGATGCTGGCATTCAATTTTGACCTTTCACTGAAGGCCCTTGGCACCAAGGTCCTTCGTCTGCCGCTAATTGAATTACAGGCTATTAGCCATAGTATTTCGAGTTTAATAAGGTTAGCCAAAGAGATATTGCAAAGCGACTGAGGTTAGCCGTTTCGTTCTCGGCTATAATTGCTGAATGTTACAGCCGATACGCTGGTAGTATATCTTGGGGTCGCCCCAAGAGTGTTCACCTGGGTAGACGGGGTTGAAAGGTTGGGGTTTTACCAGTAGCGGTAGGTATAAGGGTTGCCTACAGGAGAAGGATTGTAACGCGATCCTAGGTCCAGAGTAATGCCCCCATCCGCGAGAGTTGCGGCCCTCGTTAATTACACCCCTCTTCTACCACCGTCCCCCCTACCGCGATCTTATCCGGAAAATCCTAATTTCCACGAGCGAGCCTTCGTGGCTCAGAGATAACCTAGAATATTTCTAATTTTCACGAAAATTCTCTCTACCTCCTACCCGTGTCTACTTACCACTTTCCCGGAGAACCAAAAGGACTCTGACTCACCTTAGCCAGGAAGTCGTGCGCGCGGGTCTCTCCCTTCTTCGTTAGACCGAAGATCTTGAACTTCCTGTACGGCCTCGTAGTTTTCTCATTAACGCTTTCATGGAAACTCTGCTGAGACGTTGCGAACGAAGAGAGAGAGAAAGAGAGACAGAGGAGAGGAGCGAGAGGAGGATATATCAAAATATAGGAAAAAAAGCTGAACTGGAGTAGGAAACCTGAAATAGGCGTGGGGGAGTCTGACCTCATCTGGTGGTGTCATCGATGATCAAAGCTTGGTCTACCGCAGGGTCGCTCGTTGAGGTTCCTACTGGAGCAGACCAGCGTCAGGGATTTTGGTGGTGTAATTTCGACATAATTACGATAAGGGTAGAGAAGAAGAAAGCCGTCGGTATTTTTGATTAAAGAACTTCAAACGTTAAGTTTTTATGTAAAATTCATGTTCTTATTTCTTCGTCGACGTTCATTCAAACGCTTTTCATTCTCTTTCTATTCAGACTTGTCAGCGGTGACGAGACGAAGAATTTTATTGGTTCATTTTTATAAATTTCACTACCAGCAAACTTTGCAAAAATAGAAGTAAATTTAAATGCATTACTTAACAACTTAACAGTCGGTCGAACGATCGGGGATATCGCATGCGATAAGCCATCAGTGTCAGTTTCAGAGATTCGAAAACGTCCACTCGACAGTCACGTAAAACGGGTTGTGATATCGTCCTGCCAGGATGTCCTGTCAGGAGTTCTGTGATCCCCTATCACGAGAGTCATACACGTCAGTACCATACACTGGCACCGGCCGTCAGATAACTCATATCCATCTATATTAATCCACGCGGTACAACACTGCCGGATATTAAGCACTGCAGTCCTTAGTTCAAAGCTTCAACTTGTTGAGGGAGCTTTTTGATTCACGTACCATACACAATACTACACTGTATACCGCCGTGCATATTTACAAAATGGGTTGATACCAGACATCGTTTCAATTATTTAAAAAAAAGCTCTGATTGAATGGAGCTTTGAACGAAGCTTTTTTTTCCAAAATTTATCATCGAAAAGAATGGTCTGTAGGAATTTCGTAAGGTCAATTTACTTGTTGATCGCTTAAATCATGTCGGAGCTTTTACTCGTCGATTTGCATGCGCTTTATACGGAATCTGTGTCTAGCACATCGAGATTGCAAACTCTAAAGGATAATCGACGCTTTCGCCTAGTTCGCCAGAGACAACGGCAAACGGGAGCTTATCGTTTCTCAGGGCGGATCGAACCGGCTAATAGGTATCCGCTAATCCCGTCGTACGAGCTTTCGAGCTTATTTGCCAAGGGAGCTTTTGTTGCTGGAAACAGGCGAAGGGCTTACCTGTGATTAACGGGCTGCCTTTTACGCATAGGTAGTACCATCCGAGGTCGGTAGGTAGCTACTGTCGCCGATGGAGCTTTTGCAAGCTCGCGACTCTACCGAGCGGTTTTGAACCAGTCAATACTTCCTATAGCTCCGGTGACCTTTGCACTTCGATCAATCGCATAAATTAACCTGTGTACTCTCTATCTAACTTCGTTTCCAATAAATCAATTAAACCCTAGATCTTTCATGCATGCAAAAAGCTTTCACCTTATCACGATTCCAATTTACATGATATATCGTCAATACCAACTGTCGCGTAGTGATAAAGCCATAAAAATATTATTTTTTTTTTATTCCTGCCAAAAATATCGCATGGTCGTTTATGATTTAATTCGTGATGACGTCAAATAATAACTATGTTTCCCTACGCAAGCCGTGAAATCGCGTCTGGACCAATTGTACTCGTGACGGCATTATGCTTATTAGAGTTACGAGACAGGGTTGTAATTTCCCAAATGACCGGATAGATATAATATTATACTTGAGTAGAATCCTCTCTGCTGTGTGTATATATATATATATATATCCGGCACGAAATATACGTTCCAAGCAGACGCGGGTACGGGCAATTCGTAGCGAGAAATTCGTGAAGCTAAATAAAACAAATGCGATGCCGTTGCGTGGCGTAGCAGGGTTAACGCGGCGTGTCGAGGCCTCCGGGTCACCATGCGTCTTCATTAGGACTCCAGCCGCGTCTCGCGTATCATCGTGTGTCGTCCGTTTTACGGTTATGGTTACGTTGCCGTTGAGAACCCGGCCAATATACCAGGAACATTAGAATCATCCTCTCTTTCGGTCCATGCCGAAACTATATAGCGGAATGAACATTTAATTATATTATTTGGGAAAAAATTGGTACCAGTTTCGTCTTTTCTTTTGGGTTTCTTGATTATGAGTTTCATATCTTTAATTATGCGTCTTTGTCTTTTTTTGGGTTTCTCGAGAGAAAATTAGAGTCTGATATTTTTTATGGGTTTGTATGCATCTAGTGATATCTGGATGTGTCACGTCCACTTCCGGTTTTGAGAAACGATGTAAAATATTTACGTGTGATTTTCTGATTTCATTCTGAACGTTCCAATTCCGTTACGGCCATATACCAGCTACGTGGACGTTATTTTGAAGCCGCTTCGACAAATTGTCAAAGATAAAGTTTATAGCGCGGACGACTTTTACCCACCTACCTGTTCTGGATGGAGAAACGGGTTGTTGGCGTGGTTCAATTTTATCCGGTGCACCCGGTATATATATAGTGGAAGAAAGTAGCTTCGCTACCAAAATGGAACGTCGGTGGTAGGAATTGACTTTTGCGTGCTTCTTCCTTCCTTTTGGGTTATTAATTTTTATTAACCATAATGACCTTTAATTGGATCAGGAGTTTTCGATTGATCTCAATCCCAACTAAACTTTTGCAATTGGGTTACTTAAGTTGACTTTTTTGGGTTTGGATTTTTTTTGACTTTACCAATTTTTTATTAACCCTATTCTGAGAATTCTTCAGAAATTTTCATTATTACCCTCTTTTCATTCCTCTACCCACCGACTCGTGAATCCAACCCTTAACGAATTCGTCAAGCCGTATTTTCATCCGCGAATAAATAGCGTGCTCATTCCTGGCGTATTGTCAGGAAAAAGGTCTCCGGTCCGGGGTACCAACCTAGGAAAATCCAACTCGTAGAGATGGCCGGAGAGTTTGCCATTCCTTCTGGAAAGAAAATTTATGTACGGCGGTGAATGCGTAAAGCTCGATTTTACGCGAGATTTAATGCCGATCGAAAACGCGCTCACCAGCAACGAGTTATACGAGCTATGTGTATCTACGAGATACGAATGAGATTTGGTACCAAGAGCCGCCACAGGTTTTGTTTTTCAGACCAATAATACCTGGAACACGTTAAATTGCCGGTTATAACCTCGAATGGTTACGCCAATGGTCTTTAAGACAGAATTACATTTCGACTTTATGTTTCGACGACTCTGCTTTTTGGATTCGACTTTATTTTAAGGTACCCACGTAACAAGGATGCTCATTAGTAAGAACGTCTGAGAGACTAAAGTTACCCAAGGGTTGATTTGATTTACGGCAAAGAAAAATTACCTTCAGGGACCAAAATAAAATAACACAAAGACGTCATGTGTCTGATTAGAGAAACTACGTTTGGCTCCTCTGAAGGCAGCTACGCAAACATTTGATACGGTGTAATGGAGATAAACGAGGACTGTCTAGTTTTCGAATTAGGTACAGGTTATTGCGTCTGGGATCGATGATAAATTTCGTTATGGCATCAAAAATAAATCGTATTCCCTGTGGCAGCCTTTTTCTTTCTGTGAGAAGTACAGGTAATAATGGCTCATCGTTCGAAAACGTTACTCACAAAATATTGTATAGTATAGTATGTAGAGTTTATATATATGATACATATATTAGGGAGATACACATTTTGATCATATTCGCACCAATTCAAAATCATACTCATATGGGGATCTAGCGTGGCTCATATGGGGAGCAAATGCTTCGCATGTTATAATTTCTTGTCTAGTTTTCGAATTAGGTACAGATTATTGCATCTGGGATCGATGATAAATTTCGTTATGGCATCAAAAATAAATCGTATTCCCTGTGGCAGCCTTTTTCTTTCTGTGAAAGGTACAGGTAATAATGGCTCATCGTTCGAAAGCGTTACTCCCAGAATATGGTATAGTATAGTACGTAGAGTGTATATATGTAATACATATATTAGGGAGATACACATTTTGATCATATTCGCACCAATTCAAAATCATACTCGTATGAGGATCCAGTGGCTCATGTGGGAGCAAATGCTTCGCATGTTATAATTCTACAAAATGAAGTTAACCTTTAATGCATACGAGTATTCGTAACATGCAGCCTCTAGTTTCCTCCACCCACTTGAACCTATGATCCATCCGAATTTTGGGGGTGTTTGAAATGCTCGACGTACCCCAATCGTACTCGATACGCATATCCACGTTGTTTCGTATTGGTCGGTATTGGGGTTACTACCCTTGCTCGTACTCAAAATCCAGTTTGGCATCGATACGTGCCAGGGTGTGTAATACTTTTTATTTGTAACATCTGCTTGGAAAGTTTGATTTTCGAAACTTGCGGGCAGTGGGTAAAGCGCCTCATTTCCGAAAAAAAATTAGGCTGTAACCCTTTTTTTTGGTACAAAGGCGAGTGTGATGGAAAAGAAATTTAACTTCTATTCGGTAAGAATCGATATTTTTTCTCTGACGGTCATTCGTATATCGGGGAAGGATATATAGGGTGTTGAAAAATACTTTTGACTTTGGCGAGCATGTGGGTAGTGTACGAAGAGGTTAAAAGTGAAAATGTTGAAACAAGGGGATGCCACCTTTGCGGCAAAGGTAGTAGGTACGGGGTTTGGCATTCACGTGGCAAAGGATAAATTCTCGCTCTAACTGCCCGAGGGTTTCCACCCTCTTATCTCAATTCCGCGGTGGATGCTACTTATCCGTCGAAACCGCACTCGTGCATAGCAATAGCCCTTTGTTTTAGGCTAACATATTGTTCGCAACTGCGGCCACCCTTAAAACCACCCCCCTTCTACCCCGAGGTGTGGCTTCCATACCGACGTAAGTACTAAACAAGAACATTTGGTTATCCCAGTATTCTAGTATCCTTTAATACTTACAGCTGACTGTGCCGGTATCATCAGCAACCCCTATTTCTACGAGAATGACGACCCCCGGGTTGCCGCGTGTCAGTTGTATCCCACGTGGCAGGACGATACACAATGGACGCACATACAGATAGGGCTGCGTTTTTGGGATCGTAGTACTGCGCATGCGCGTCGGCGAATCGTCCCCCTAAACGCGAAAAGGGAGTAAGGGTGGTCTGGGTTCATTCGGATAGGAGAAGGGATGTTTCGACAGAGACGTCGAGGATGCGACGGAGATGAGGGTAGAGAGTTCAACTCACCCCTTGGTGTTTGTAAGCACTTACCCGCGGCTTATTGTTACCGCGGCCCTCTTTGTCGGGATTTGTAAAAGCACTCACTGCGTTAATTCCCGGATGCCAGGGCCACTAGGTAGGTACCATCCCTTATACATGATTTCGTTTCGTTTTCACGCCACCTGACATGCATCTTCAGCCGGTATCGAACTGTTCGTTTTTTTGTATTATTTTTTAATTTTGAAAAAATTTTTTAACCTTAATTGCACCAATAGTGCCATTAATCGTATTAGGTTAATGGATTTTTGTTTAGTTCAATGGAATAAATAGGTACCATCCCTTATACATGATTTCGTTTCGTTTTCACGCCACCTGACATGCATCTTCAGCCGCTATCGAACTGTTCGTTTTTTTGTATTATTTTTTGATTTTGAAAAAATTTTTTAACCTTAATTGCACCGATAGTGCCGTTAATTGTATTAGGTTAATGGATTTTTGTTTAGTTCAATGGACTAGGTAGGTACCATCCCTTATAGATGATTTTGTTTTGTTTTCACGCCATCTGACATGCATCTTCAGCCGGTATCGAACTGTTCACTTTTTTGTATTATTTTTTGATTTTGAAAAAATTTTTTAACCTCAATTGCACCGATAGTGCCGTTAATTGTATTAGGTTAATGGATTTTTTTTGGTTCAATGGACTAGGTAGGTACCATCCCTTATAGATGATTTTGTTTCGTTTTCACGCCACCTGACATGCATCTTCAGCCGGTATCGAACTGTTCACTTTTTTGTATTATTTTTTGATTTTGAAAAAAATTTTTAACCTTAATTGCACCGATAGTGTCGCTAATCGTATTAGGTTAATGGATTTTTTTTTGCTTGTCGAAGATAAAAGTTTTTGCTTCGATTATGTTTTATTTGGAACACGTACGAGTATTTTACCATTTTGATTTTGAGATCGAACTGAGGGTTACTTATTGGTTGATACGATATGTATGGAGTCGGGATCGCTAGACTGAAAATATTTTCAAAGCTTTTTTTTTTCATCGTTACTTTCGATTTCATATAACAAAGATTGGGTCTTATGTAGCGAAGATTTCTCGAGCCGTTTTCTACCTTCGTATACCCAGACAAAAATTACTTTTTTTTATTCCGTACTATTGGACCGGTCCTGAAACAACTTTGGTGTTTTTTTTCTTTGACGGAATATGAATAAGGCAAAGAGATTCGACTTATGCTGGATTCTATCTAAAATCATGTATCGGTATCAAGATTTTTTTTTTGGAATCTGCAAACAGAGATTTTGATTTATTTTTAATGTGAAACTGATCATACGAACAGTTGGACTGTGCAACTGTATTGTTTGATGTTCATCGTTTTTTTGTCAATATCGACTTTTTATTTGCACTCTATGTGATTTAGCTGTCAATAAGTATCGACGTGTTCATTAATAGTATCAATTTTCTCATTTTACTGTTTCCAGATACAATAAACGTTCGATGTATTTTATGACTCAAAATTCACGTTCCGCTATGCTTTGGAATAATACCAGTATTTCATCACGTTTTTAACGAAATCATTTAATCGCACGAGTAAATACGTTCTACCACTTGAATATGAAAATTCCGAAACATATTAATAGCAAATATGGACGATTCTTTACCTTTGACCTTTAATTAAAATTTTCTCTGATTACGAATATCTTATTATTCCATTATTGCCATTAAATGAAGATCACATGTTGTATCATCGTAAGTTTTCGAAATATCAAGGTCAATATGTTACCGTGAATATGAAATTTGGATAGAGTCGACCTTTCGTGGGTTCGTAACCTTATTGGGTTGAGCGCTGATAGTAGGATTCAGGACGGTCAATAAATAAGGGTCGAAGGTCGAGAGCGAAATGCTATACGTCCATGGTCCTGTGTATAATTCCCATTATATTACGGCACTTCGTTATGTCACTTCAAGAACGGCTGGACCAGTAGCCCTGGCTCTGGTAGTTTGGTAGGTACCTACCCAGATCGTTGGTCCAGGTCTCTTGAATGAAAAAGGAGAAGCGAAACGTGAAGTGCAGGAGGGTGCCGTTCAATGAGGTCGTATAGAAGAGGACGAAGAAAGGAGTATAGAGAGATCACGAGAGAAGGAGAGCGAGAGAGAATTTCGAGAGACAAGGGGGTGCAAATGAGTGGCCGACTGGCTTGACCACATCAGGATGTGGAGCTGCCTTCTGCTGGTGACCGGCGGTCACACACGGTCACGCCAGAGGTATACCTTGACGTACGTAGGTGGCCAGAGCACAGAGGGTCGTAGGAAAGGCGCACAAGGGTGGTCCAGGGTAGTGGGGTAAAGGAGGGTTAGTTTCAACGGCCATGAATCAAGGACCTCTCCACGGCTGTCCAGGATGCCTGAACCAGTCGCCACGCAACCACCACGCAACCACGGAGAAGTCCGCTTGGTTCACTGGTTCCCTGGCTATTCGCGGTACCACTTCTACCTTGGTCTCTGTCTTCCTCTTTGTTTTCCCGTCCGCTGCGAAATTCCATGACGGCCAACATTTGCGTCGGTCCCCTTGCCCTGGACCGGTCTTCTGCGGATGGCCAAATCGATCAGTTAGGAAGCGCTGCGGGTGTTATGGCCTTGTAAATACTTCCAAGGGTCTGGGATACTTCAGCCAGGCAACACCGTTCCAGGCTTGAAATTGGATTTGCAATTGACGGGCAGGGGCAGAGTCAGTTCAACGGGCGATACTGGAACCAAGACTTGGAGAAACGTTAAAGTTACTCGATTCCCTCTGGGTTACATTTTTATGATGGTGCTTCGCGAAGAACGATATAGCCGTGAAGTAATTTCAATTGGTTCTATAGCTACCTAAGCAAATAAAAAAATAGAGTTGTACAGTGGTTTCTGAATGAACTCAATTTGGATTTACATATTTAGGACTTGGATGAGCTTATGGTATTTTATGTTATAATAAGGACGTAACCAGGCATTTCTTAAGTCGTGGGATATCTAATAACGGGAATTCCTATTACGGCGAATTCGCTTCTAGTAGTGGGATATGCGTGACCGGTCATACGAATGGATTCTGCAGGAAGTTAATTGGTGCGATATCGGGCTTAGGCCTAGGCAGCATCGATTTAGTGGTGCTAAAGTTGCATTGATGGCTGGAAATAACGACGAGGGAGTTCAGGCAGCTGGCGTCTTCTCCTTGACTGGTTTAATTAAGAGCGTCTCTTCTGGCGCGGATCCTTCGGACAGGTTATGAGTCCAGGGACAGCGAAATGTCTGCTGGGCCAATGGCGGCTCCCCGTTTTCACCGCTTCCAAGGAGTAAATGCCAGATAATGTGACAGCTTCCCTCATACGCACCAGATCACCTAGTGGAAACGTACGCGTCGACGCACACGACCTGTTCTACGTGTCCAGGTTGACGTCTTCCTCAGCTTCGAGTACCGCAACGAGCAACGTAAATTGAACTGGTCCAAGTGTGGCTTAATACTAACTGAACTATAAGTACCGTCGGTCAGCGCGTGGAAACATTGATGAGTTTCTTTTATGGTGTCACTAGTTTCCTGTTACAGTTATGGTCTTATCTATAATCTGGGGGTCGATTTAGATCCTGCAGGACCCATCAGATAATCGCTAGGGGAGAAGGACCAAGGACCTAGTGGGTCGAAGATCAGCATCTAGATAAGCTCATTTTCAGGAGGTCTGAATGACTTCTAGGATCAAGAACCCAAGTGCATCATTCAAAAGCTCATGGATGATCAAGAATGATGATATATCAATTGTATCTTGCGATCTCTAAAATGGATCAGATATAAATATACTCAATGGAGGATGTAAACCAGGATCTATTTGCACTTTCAACTTCAACGGGACCCAACTGCGCTTTCAGCAACGTCATATCTCAGATCCCCTTGAACCAAATCCTGAGCTGTAAACTAAGCTGATAAGCACTTCAGGTTTCGCTATTGAAGATCAGGCAATTCTAAGTACCTTTGACCTCATTCTGTTAGCGTCGTTCCAGGGTTACTTAACTCCACTTTCGCGTCTGCATTGTTGCCCAACATCTTTGGTAGGCTTAGATTCTATTCAATTATGAATCATACAATGGATATGCCAGCATAATGGTAGCCGCTGTATGATGACCTCATGGCTATGCATTTGCATTCAGGAGAAATTCCTATTGGACCATTACAGAAGGGTTCAACAATCTTCTTGCGACTGTTGTACGATTATTTCGAAATCTTACAATCGGATATAAATTCCTGATATCAGAGGAGTATCTAAAGGGATTGAGATTTCTCCCTAGCGCAAGAGTAGATACTACAGAGGATTATCGAACGACCTAACAAAAATAGACACACTGTATATCGTATTGCAAATTTAATAAATTAACGTAGATACTTTCACGAAATACTGAGCCGTAGCAGATGCATCTGTCTCTCATGAAATATGCCCTGGTCCACGAAAAAGTACAGTCACGGTACCGTAATGGGAATCAAGCCCATAAATAGCATCAGTTCGTTCTTATTAATCCGTAAATTAATTCGCTTAGTCGTAACGGCGTCCTGACTTTAATCTCAGCCGGTAACCTCTCGGTATCGATAAGTTAAAGTTCCCAGGGTGCTAAGAGCAGCCCAGTAGGGGGTGAGGCCAGAGCAGTCTAAAAGGAGGGTTGAAAGAGGCAGCAGCTACTGAGAGAGTGTTGGTTACTTCTCAAGAAGAGGACAACTAATATATAAAGCGAGGGATGAAGGGAGACAGTAGAGGAATAGAAAGAGGAAGAAAGAGATGGATATAAATTCTGTGTATACAACGTGGCACAAGTAAGAGAGAGAGGGACTGAGTCAGGGAGCTAACAGGGATGGGTCAGAGAGAGATAGAGAGAGAAATTCATACTATAGATAACGCCAGCAATTCATTACGGCACACCTATAGCTGATAATTGCATTTTCAGGCCATTTTACTAAAACGCCCCGACCCCACAGTCGCCAACACTACTCCTCCCGTAAGGGGCTAACTGCGTTAACCTTTCAGCCACCCCGTGGGGAAGGGCTGCTCTCACACCCCCCCTCGACACTACTACCCCGTGACGCCACGGGTTAATTATCTTCAATGATTTTGAACGCCCGCCTAAACGAATTTCAAATCGGATTTCTATCCCGTCTACGAAGTCCGTCGTTGGCTGGGATCTTTGATATTATTCAATGAAAAGTTTTAAGGGTAGTTTTTTGAAAGTAAAGGGTTTGCGAGTGTCGACTTATGTCGGCATCTATTTTTGGATATATATTTATCAAAGATATAATTGGATTCAGGTATAATCACCCTTGACCTAACGTGTCCCTAGTGGTTTCACCAATGTTATCATCCCCTTCTATACCAAATCCCAGCCAAGGGGTAGCTTTACGATAATCCACGACTCGCATAAATAAAACTTTGAATTAAAACTTGGACGCTAAGTTTACGTCTGGCGACCGCGGAAACCTGCTGGTAGTTTTACTGCACATGGTTTTGCTACCTACCCCTATCGCATTTCATCCCTCTCGCCCTTTACGTGCCAGTGGATTACATTATGAATTATGCGTCCGCCGCATCTACGTTAATTCACGGAATCGCGGAGCAAACTTGAGACTTCGTGAAAATATCTGATTGTCTTTGCCGAATTTTTGAAAAATTTTTATTTGTATTTCAATTATTTTTTTATGTGTAGGGTTATTGTATTCGTACTATAATTTTTGTATTTTTAATACGCTATGCAGAATTTACTGTTATGTATGGTTTTTTAATTTTGCTTTCATCTTGATTTTCTGGTTGGGTCTCAATTTTGTTGGTGAATTCCGGTTTATAGCAGACGATCTTGTTTCTGGTCATTTTCAATTACCAAATGTGATGCAACTCCGTTGACGCTGTTCTCTAGACGGTTTAGAAACTTTCCTGTAGACTTTCATAGGGAAATTGCATCGCACAATTTGTCGATACAAGTTGTGCTCTCAGTACTGGAAACCGTGTAAACGAAGCTGGGCTTCGTTTATAACTGTTTCGAAGTCTGCTGAAATATAGGAGCACGTGAAACGTCCCTCTAAAACCACAGCATACTGCGCCCTATTATTGTCCCCCATAACGATTTTCACGTTAATTCGTCGAAACTTATTCTACGTCAACATTCGAAAACCTGACGATTAGTATTTCCCTGAATTCTCGTTATACAACGGTCTATCTCTCTGAACGGAGTTTCTAGTTTTGTTGTTAAATGTGGTTTTACCACCGCAATTCGGTATTTCTCTATCGCGTACACGTTGCCGCATATCCTTCGTTCGGTTTGAGAATTATTAACCACAATCCTGATTGCCATTCGTTTTAAATCGGCTTACGTTAAATAATCATATAAAAATTTTTATAAAAATTCTGAAAAAAATAAATCGTTAGATTTATTACTTATACAATGTCAGACTTTTTTGCCAAATTATTTTTATTATTTTTTATATTATTTCCAGTACCGTATAAAGAAACTCTCGGGACCTGGCCACATGGTTTAGACGTGAACGAGACGCGAATGAACCGCTCGAGCTCGGCGAAGCCGTCGATGCGAATCAGTGGTTTTAAAAGTGTCCGTTCCTGATTTGGGGTTCCGAATTTAATTAAAATTAATAATCTCTGAGCTCAGTATCGTATAAACGATTCAGAGGTGAAGCCTTGGGAATCGAGAGTGAGTGTACTGTATTTGATTACATTACAGTCCGTTGATTTTCCAGTAGCACGAAAGCACAGACCCATCTCCTCCCCTAATTCTCTACATCATCCACAATCATCAATTTCATCCTTTGCACCCTCTCGTTTCTACACGTTTTGTATATCTATTGTTTTACTCAGTCTGTCCGTTCGCATCCTTTTATCTATTTGGTTATAACCTACTTCAATTTCAAGTTGTCCTGAATCCCATCAGAGTTCATTCGGTTGCTCCACGGACTTAACTACCCCTTGATAGGGGGTGTCAGTATGACATCAAAAGAACGGCATTGTTAGTAATACTCAACACAAAATAATTCAAGGGATGAAAATTAAATATATTTGAACTGTCTTCAAGAAACCATTCGCCTTTTTCCACTTAGACATTCTGAAAGAACAACCCTGTATTTTGGTGAAATTATACCAGCAAATAGAGAGGGATGTTGTACGAACCCTTATTGTTGAATTATAAATAATAATACATATCTGCCTTTTTTTTATGTCAAAGTGAACAGATCATTAGAGAAAGAAAATATGCCGATACAAAGGTGGACAGTCCAATAATACTAAAATAACAGTACTGAGCTACGAATCATAAGGTTCTACCTCCCCGAGCAAGACCAAGGCTCGTGATGCAAAAAGAACTCGTTCCTAATAGTTTTTTGAAGCGATCAATATCACCGTTCAAATAGAAAATAACAGTGTCCCATTATGGATCGATAAAAAGAAATTGACGTTTACCTGAATAGCAGATGATATTGGCGGTAAAAAAAAATCGAGTTAACTCAGGTTCTGCTGTTCCAGGTAAACGTTCGCTGCGTGAGAATACAACAATTTAACATTTACAGTAGGTACTTTATTACCTCAAAAAGAAAATTTTTTTTCTCTTCATAAATGACCGTAGCAGCGAACACTCAAATGGCCCAATTAAAATCCTCAATTATTCATTGAGTAATAACCTATTTTTTTTTATTTTTCAATCATTCATTCGGACTTTTCCGACTGGTCTCGTACCCAAGTCCCTATTGGTTAAAAGCTCGCGCAAAACGCTGAGAAGAGGCTCGTAGGCTATGGCAAATAGAAATGATCCTATTATATTCCAGCGGCCATTATGCAGTCAGCGTTTACTGCATCATTAACAAATTACGAGGTGCAATAAAAATGAAATAAACCGGGACGTATAAAAAGATTTACGGCTCGCTACACGCCGACCGACTCTCCAGGCCTTTCTTGTAGAACCGTCGTCACCGATAACTTTACTGTCGTGTTGACTACTGCTACCTATTTCATGTCTTCCAAAAGGAGTTGGCGATGGGGATAGGAGTGGAGGGAATTCGCCGAAGAGAATATCGTGTGCCACGTTAAGGACGTAAACAGAGGTCGTTATCGTCCTTTTTTTTTTACACAGCTTGGAATTTCTTCATATTTCTACACGACATATATATATATAGATATCCATTTCCATGAAATATTAAAGCATATCTATTTCTCAGCCTTCCTTAATATCTATTCCAAACGAGAATGATAAAGATAAAAATACCTAATATGACTTTCAAGTACGTGACTACCAACACTTGTTTGTTACCGATCATAAAATTGTACCACAGACTTTGAAAAAAAAAAATTTGAATTTTAACATCCCCCAAAGATCAAAATTAACAATGGGATGAAGACGTCGGGGGGATTGTGTGATTATATATACACTAAAAGTGTTTGAGATGATTTTCTGAGAAACGACGAATGGATCTCTTTGTTATACGTCACAGGTAATTTTAGAATTTTAAGAAGCTGAAGTGGTAAGAAGTGGGAAGTAGAAATTTAATAAAAGGATATTAGTGTACCTAGGCATTATATAAAAATCGTTTAATTAGTCTGTACCACCATATATAAAAGTATGGAGGATTCGGCGTTAACCCTGTAAGTGAAATTGGTTTGGTATTATGGTTAAGGGTTTGAAGTCGACTAGAAGTTTCGATTGCCTGGACGGCACTTGAATCTCGTGGGAAGAGCAAGGCCAAAACTTTTATGTCAGAGTGTACGTCTGATACCTCAATGAAGGGTCCCAGCCTTCTGTTAACGAAGAGCCGAATGGAG
>JARPRH010000447.1:273928-290507 GCA_031763665.1 Calameuta haemorrhoidalis | reverse complement strand
TCTCTCTCTCTCTCTCTCTCTCTCTCTCTCTCTCTCTCTCTCTCTCTCTCTCTCTCTCTCTCTCTCTCTCTCTCTGCAACTCCTACCAAGCAAATAATTCAGTTACCACGCAGTTGTCCGTGGGA
The DNA here is from genome assembly GCA_031763665.1 of Calameuta haemorrhoidalis. Lineage (NCBI taxonomy): Eukaryota > Metazoa > Arthropoda > Insecta > Hymenoptera > Cephidae > Calameuta > Calameuta haemorrhoidalis. Next base: position 290,382 of record JARPRH010000447.1, on the reverse strand, counting down.
GAACACTCTCGACTCCTGGCACGTGTACTTTCCCATTAACGCTAAAAGCATAGCACTTTCGATTATCAGGATGTCGCCTAAAGCGCAAAACTGAAAACGGTTTTGGCTGTCCGACCGCGACAGGAGAGATGAGACAAGTAGTTGTCGTCTCCTGAAAGCTGAAAGAGCTTTAAGTTACGTTGGATTAGAAGGTAATTGAAACATAAGGGCCGGTAACGCTTATGGAAAAATCTTTGAGATCTTTTATGATGGAGACAGGCATAATTAGTTACACTGAAAATTACATCCCTTGGATATAGATTACCGTTTTTGCTGAAGGCGTTATCCGATCCTTATAAGCACGTACATACGTACCTTGAACAACTAAAAGGGGCCAAAATTAACTAACAACCCTTGATATCGTGAACTTCGACCCAGCACCGCCTTAAGTTATTAACGAACAAAATGCCTCTGGTCTCTGTACGTGACTTTGTACGTTTTAGTACCTTTCCTTTTGATATTCGATATTTACCTGTTCTCTTTGACTTTTTGAAATCAGTTTTTGGATTTATTAAATTTTTCATCTTTTCACTTGATTTGGATTAAAAGCACTGTTTTGAGTTTCTTTAAAATGGAACATTTTTGGTATCCAGCTTGCAAAATGAATAATAGATGAAATTTGTAGTATCAATTAATTAACACATAAAATTTTGATTTTCCAAAAAGTTCAGTAACCCTTTTATCAAGTCCCTCAAATTTTTTTTTGGCTTTATCATAGAACCTGAACAATTTATATGACTTGCACCCTCGGGTTCGTTGGACGTTCTACCCAACTTTTTCTTTTATTACTCGCCTCTCCTTTTTTTTACGTATGGCTTTTCTTTTTATTTATTTTCCAGGTCCATACTCGTATACGTACGGGTTGCATGGAAGCGGGTTCTTGCCAGTAACCAGGCAGCTTTTAGGAACTTCAAAGAGTCTAGCGTCTAATTTTCATCTCACTCAGGCTGTAACCTTTCTCACTATTCCCCTCTCGTGCTCCCAGCACGAGCCTGGAAAACTCTACTTCCCCTTAGCACCAGAGGGTGACTGTATCACCCCTAAAACCACGAACTGCTGGACCAGCCTTGGACAGGTTCGTTCACCAACGGAATAGGTGGTCGCTACCCTATCTTAGGCAACTAACGTGCTTGAGGAACTCCACAAAGGCCAACTTGGTCTCACGGTGGTCAGCTTGCTTGTCTGGCACTCATGGACATTGGAAAACCTACTTGGAAAATCTGGCCTTACTCAAAATCCATCTGAGGTATAAACAAGTATTCCCTAAGGACATCCACGCTAGGACCTAGGGGAACCACTAGTAGGTATCCTTGAACGAGTAACGGATCAATTTTATTTTGAACCAGGATATAACTCTAAGAACCCACAAGTAGCCTGAAAGGTTAACTCCTGAAGTAATCCACGAAGAAGGCTCCTTTGGGTAGGTCACAATTGAGATTATAAATATTGATCCTGAATGTCCTTCAGATTCTCAAGTGTACTAGTCCGGGACGACCTCTCTTATACTCCATTTCTATGCTCTAAGTACCATCAAGAATGTCCCTTGGGATGGGATAAAAATCTATAAGATAACATGTCTAGTGTTACTCTGTCAACTTGATCCACTCCTCAGATGGGTACCAGGACCAAGACTTGGACCAGGGACCTTGATCTATGGTCATTTCTCAATCGTATTCAATGTTTATGGTATTTCTCAAACTTTGCTTGCTCTGTTTTTGTGTACGATAGAAATTCAGTCGTTCCATACATGAACCCAGATTCCACTAACGAGATAACCGGCGACAGGACTTAACGCACCGGTGCTCCGATTAACTTAACACACCTTGGAAACCCCTCTGGCGCTTTGTCAGCTCACGGAGGTTGGCAATGGCTGGTTACCAAGTAAGAGAAAGGGCTTCTGTCTATATATTGGTACCTACTGGTACGTTAATACGACTGCGACTCGAGCCGGCTTAGTCGAAGATTACCCTGGATTTTAGGCCCATCCGTTCCCACGTTTGTCAATTCATCCACCAACTATGTTCTGCAATTCACTCTACGAATTTTCTTGTCCTGTCTGCCGCTAACTTCACTTCAAACGCGTTTCAGCTTAATTCGTTAGATACTTCATTCACGTTACAATGTGGCTGAACATCAGTTGCCCATTACTACTGTAACGTTACAAATATTTATTTTTGGAAATCAATGATCTCTCAAATATTCAAAAGCCTAAATAATTATCTAGATCGATGACCAATCGATACTTCCACCACTTAGTCATTTCCATTAAACACTTTCTTCTGGAATTAAAAATGGCACTTTGTATTCTGACTTTTAGACATACTTCATGCACCATTGATAACCTCTTCTTATCTATTTTCTTATTGATTGTTAATCGATAATCGAATAATTTATTATACAGTTATAGCTAAGTTCCGAGTGTGGGTCTGGTTGACCAAGGAAATTGCAGGTTTACTGGACCAGGGATAGTTAAAGGGAAGTACCTAGGTTCGGTTGGACGTCTTTGAAGATGTCCGTGCAAATTACAGTCTGGGGTCGAGTGCCCTAGAAATGCCGTTCTGCGCGAAGCCTTGTCTGATTGAGTGGATCACTTTAGGATGTCGAGTGCTTTGGATTTCTAGTGTATTTCCTGTAGAATCTATATTTTTGTCAAGGTGTATGCTACATACACATGTGTACAATCTATAGAATCAATTGTCCTGCAGATTCTGACTAATACCGTAAAATCAAATTAAATAACTAATTACAAGAAATTTACCATCAAATTAAAAAAATAAGGGCATTCACTGGTGGTCTGATAATGTATTTTCTTTATCATATTGTCTTATCAAGACAGATTGAAACAGTTGAAAATATCAGATTACTGTATTAATCCGTCCTGCATACTTCTCTCGTAATCAGTTCTCCTGGAGAAGTATCGATAAGAGTATTTTAATCGAGCAGCATCCCTCCTGGATTCATTTATCTTCGAAACCCTTCGTTCCTACATTTTCTCGTAATTTCTCCTCTGCCGAAAAATACTGCCAGGCAATCCTATTTCCAGGTGTAACCACGTGGCTAACTCTCATATAAGAATCGTGGGATGATGATTAATATATTTCTAACTTACTCTGATAAAAGTCGAACTAAGTAATTTTATTAAATTTCTGATATTTCTACAATGCAATTTGCAGTGAAGATTTCAGAAGTATCGTATTCGTTAGATTTATTTAATCTACAAAGAATGATAATAATAATAACAAAATTATTTTATCGTACAGTGTATATTGTAACGTGATCCTAAGATCTTGATCCTAAGATCTTGAACCTAAGATCGGAAAGTACCGCTGGGTAAAAAGATTCTCCCTGTTTTCAAGATTTTTAATTCAATGATTGTTATTTCCAAATTCACGATCTCATCGCACAAGCTGGACCAGGGTGTCGATAGAAGACAGTGTTTCAGACGGTATTATTTTACATTATACCTGGTGTCCATTTGTTATAGTTTCTTAGATTAATTACAGAGTTTCATTTATTTGTCAACGGCAGGAGAAATTCGCGTTACAATATATATATGTATATACTCTCTGGCTATAAGTCTAGCGAGCAGGATATGAAATACTGAACAGTAAAAAAAGAAAAGAGATGAGAACCGAAGAAAGGAAGAAAAGACCGAGTGGGATATGAGACGCGGAAAACAGTTAGGTGTGAAACTTTTGATTTACGAGACGCGCTTTGAGTTTCCGTGTATTTGTCCCGAAGTAAAAGTTCTTTCGACGAGAAGGAGGATCTGGCACGATTGCTCTATTAGGATCATTCATTATTTCGTTCTGGTGAAAAAAAAAAAAAAAATGAAGTGAAAGAAAAGTCGAACGCCTTAACAGGAAAACGTCGGTGAAGTCTTCAATTCTGACTACTCCTAGAATCCTATAGAAGCCAAATGATATACGCCGTCTGCTTTTTCTCAGCGAGCATTATTGATACTCTGAAAGTTTCGATGTTGTCCGCCATCTTGATAAAAACATATTTGCCAGACTATCCAACTGCAAACACAAGAACCCCCTGTTTCAAGGGTGTACTCTTACACGCCTACTTTCTACGGTGCGTATAAAAACTTCACTGTACCCAACACTATGACCAACTTCTATCTTTCCTGTGGCGAAGCTGAAGTTCTCAATACTGACTTCCATTTGTCATTACTTTGCGGTTGGGTGTATAGAGTGAAGTAAAACTTTTCCTGAATCGCGCCATTTCCTTTGGATAAAATTGACTGGACTGATGACTCCTGATTTTTTTTTGTTCTGACGATACCAAACATTGGAAAAACTAATCCACGTCGAAAAAGCTGGTACCGTGTAAAGTAGTTGAGGTACGATGGAGAAAGTTTTAGGTCAAAGGATAACTGAAACCTGATACGAACAATTTTGAAAAAAGTTCTTTTCTTTTATTAATTTTATCCTTTTTCTTTTTCAGTTCGCGAGTGCTAACACGATGATGGATACCTCAAGAAATCATATAACTGGAAGGACTTTCTGGCTCCTGGCGTCGGTCTTCCTTACCGCAGCAAGTGCCGAGAGTAGCGGGACCTTGGAGAAGCTTCACGAAGGTAAAATTGAACCTAGTAAATTCTTACTAAGATTTCGAGTACGAAACTTCTATCGTAAACCCACTCCCTATGGTAGACATTATTTGTATCAATCAAGTTGCGAATCGCTTGCAAATTCGCAACTTGAGTCGCTTTGTGAACTTTTTACAATGAGACTCAAGAAAATCAGGGTTTTACGGTTATATCGAAGCTCTAGTATTTACTCGTGCGATACTCTTAATTGTACCCATATAGTATACAAGTATTGAATAAAGTAACAAAATTGAGACTCAAGAAAATCAGGGTTTTACGGTTATATCAAAGCTCTAGTATTTATTCGTGCGTATCTTAATTTTGTTACTTTATTCAATACTTGTATACTATATGGGTACAATTAAGAGTATCCAATTCCCATGTTCGTTTACCCAAAAATTTTCATTATTATATCAGATAAGAAAGAAAACCCAACATGGTTCAGGTTTAAATTTTGGAGTTTCGGTACCTAAGAATGTTGGACGAACGATGTCTGGTAATCAATTAGTTTTGTGATACCATATGAAGCAATCCATTAATTTCATTTGGATTGGATAGTTAATGATTTTGAGTCCCGGATATCGCGCTTTCATTATCCTAATTTACCATCGCCGTGTGCGTCGAGAGCGGAAAAGCATTAACGACGACCACGTCGTAGCGCCTCGCCCCGTTTAAATCCCTTGGCGAGAACTCGACCGCACCATATGATTTAACCATAAATTCTATCTGCATAACAAGACGAATCCCATGAATAAAGTCATTCGTATAATAATCACGCCTGGCCACACCATAGGACAATATTGCTTGTCCCCTGCGCTTGCTTAGGGTGCAAATTTTTAACGAATACCTTCCGCCATTTCTGGATTAAATTGATTTCCCTTGTTCCGTCTCTTGACATAATTTGGTGCCAATCACGAAAATAGAAATTTATATTTATTCTTTTTTGTGCACAAAAAAAATCTGTCATTTAATTTTTCGGTCGATCAGTCTCAACGACAGCTAATGGGAAATTTGGAAAATGGACTAATCATGGTTGAATAGTTCTAGTAAGTAGGAGTTTGTATTTTCATTGAACGATAGAATTCTATCTGGTGTCTTCATATTTTATATCGCTACAGATAACAGAATATCTAAACCGGCCTTCCTGCCGATAGATAGTCTTGGGTCTTTGTCACTCTTTCTCTCTCTGACTCGCCTTCTCTGCTACGCTCTCTTGGTTTTTCTCTTTCCTTCTCTCTCATCGCTCCCTATGTTACTACAAGAGCGGCCCGCACCTCTCTCGGGCCACCAAGCTTCAATGCAACTTCCGACCGAATAAGCATCGCTTCACTTCCGCTTCCGACGATGTAGCCTTTGACGTAATTCATACGGCGAATAGTTCCTTCGAGCGAATGACGTTTTCATATCGGCGACATTGCAAGAGTTCAATGTATTTCTCAATACTTGGCAATAGTCGCTGCATGAAAATATGAAAATAGAATTGTTTCCTATTTTCATTACAGCTTCCCATGTACCACTTCAACAAAAAAAAAAAATCCTTCGATCTATATCCCATTGAGCAAAATACCTGATGTCTTATATCTTCACTATATACTCGAATAACAAAATAATGAATTTGAAAGAAACTGAAAATTGTCAAAAAGAATTCTTTTCGAATCAGTCCTTGTACGTAATCATAGTTGGTTTTTGAAAATAAAAAGTAAACTTATTAATGTCTCTTATCAGGACTAAGTTCCTAGGATTTTATACTCTTATCAATGATAAGAAGAAAAAATTCATCCTGCCGTTCGTCCTTGGTCCAGGATCTCTTCGAACGATCCTTCTCTCCTGGTAACATTTACTGAGCTCATCCATCATCCAGAGGAACCAAATCTCGGTATTTGTTAGGATCTTCATCCCGAACTTCTTCACCGACCCCCTCCTCGTCCTAACCTCTTCCTTTCACCAGCAGCTTTCACTCTCGTCTAGTGTCGTCTCGGCGCATCGCGGTGCTGAAACTCACATTCTCACGCGCCGGCACTCAATTCCCTTTGATTTGTGATGGACCCACTAAAAGTTATGTAGACGGTTAAATCTACCTGGCCTTTTCTCAAACCTAACGTTACCGACTACTTTATCGTGACGACGTGTGGTTACCTTGATTTACGGATTTGCGCATCCTTCCTCTCCGTGAGCCACACAGCGCAGTAGTAACTTTCATAGTCGACGTCGCTATTGATATACGTCCCTAACACATGAGATGAAGATGATGAGATCTTTCTCAGAAATCCATAAGTATTTTTTCTCCGATTAGTGAACCCCTACGTAATTCGAACCATTTGAAAAAAAGATCCTTTAGCCATCATACAATTTTATGGATACATACATTAACTCAATTTTGAATTGTCAAAAAAACAAAATCTTATCCATGGCAGATCAGAGATAATTGAAATATCATTCGAACATGACAGATTCTTGAGTTAAAAATAAAAATCTTGGAATTTTCTCCATAAACTAGGTCGTCTTATTTCTTATTAGCCCAGCACAAGTATGAATTATCGATAATCGAGTTTACAAAATCAGAACGTTGAAGACGCTTTGAGCGCCGCCACGCGGAAACCACCGAGAACCTTCTCCTTAGTGTTGCAGTAGCTGCAAGTGACTGCTGCATAATTGACCAGGTCGACTTTTCTTTTTTCTTTTCTATTCTATTTCCGCGCGTGTTAATAAAACTTCGTCTCACGACCGGGGAATCCTCTGGCAATTTATCAACGATCGGACCGGCTCAGCAACCGACCTCTGCTCCTACTGATCGGACCAGAGCCGATGACTAGCAGCAACGACCTCCTTTTGCCATTCCATTGCCCCCCCCTCCCTCCCTCTCAACCCCCCACGTGACACGACACATCGACCATTGACATAATGAAGAAACTTGCTCGAAAGAAACTAGATCAAAAAAAGTAAAAGAAATTTTCAACCAAACTTTTCTCAGCTTTTCAGGAAGAGAGAAACAGATAGTTGTTCAGACGGAACCTGACGAGAGGGCAGCACCGTGCAGGAGAAAAAAAGAAAAGAGAATAAAAGCACAGGAAGAGAAAGGGTAGTGGGAAAGGGGGTAGAAGGGGGTCTTAGTAGGACATCGGCAAAAGCGTAGCGAGGAAAAGTTTGAAAATTCGTTGAAGCGTCGCCAAGAACCGGTGCCGACGTCGGACAAAGGCTTCGGGTGAAATGGTGGCGCCCGAGTCACGTTTGTCTTACCTACTAGCGAACCGGGGATTCCCCCAGCTCAGTCACTGTTTGTTCTTTTGATTCTTTCCAGTCACTTCACTGCCGCGGTGGCAGCTACGCCGATGCTGGCGGCTTCTTCTTCTCCTTTAGGACCCCTGCGAAATCCTTTGGAAACTTTGGTTATTTAATTTTCTACTCGCGGCCATCTTCCTGGCTTCACTCTCGCGTCAGTTACCAGACTTACGTTGTCACCCGTTCTTCCGATCTACTTTTCTATCCTTTTGATAGTATATTATGAGGACAATATATATTGCCAATAGCTTTCTGCCGTTTTCTGTATAAGTCTAGTATCTATACTTAATATACTAAAAATATTTTGTATACATATTATTATTATATATAATATATTATATAATATAGCATATATTTATCTGTATTTAGCGTTTACTATAGTGATATATGCTCATGGGTATCAATTTATAATTTTTTATAATTTGAGAAATTATTAAAACAATTAATTTTCATGCTCTGCTTAGTCGAAATACTTTTTCCGTAATAATATGAAAAATTGACGAATTTTACAAGAGATTTTATTATGAATTTCGGTTGCCTTTTTTTTTCCTCTCTCTAACTGTACTTCCTATTCCCACTGTTGAGTCGCAGTCGAGAACTTAATAACGTCTGCACTTTATTGCGAAACTCGTCGTAATTATCATGCTTGATGCTCCAGTCACAGTCGGTATTCATCGGCCAGCTACAAAATGGCGAAGGAGGAATTATGGGAGGGGGGGGGGGGGGGGGACGGAGACAGCAGTGATTACTATTACTAAACTCCTATCAAGAGTCTTGATAACGACTTGCTTGTAAATTCCTTATCTCATACCGGATCGATTTGATATAAAAAAATGTAGAATCGAAAGAATAAAAGAAATAAAATTTGAAGATCCTTCGCTTCCTTTAAAAACATTACAATTTTTTTTTTTCAATTTGTGTACCATTACCTCTTATTTGCAACCAAGAAATTTCTCACCCTGCGTTTTCTATTTTATATTTTAATTTTCAGGTTAGTATATCTATATTATATATACATGTATATATTTCGTATTAGACAGCATCTATCTGCATTATATACATACATACAGTACATGTATTTATGTCCTGTATAGATATATATATATAAGCCAGCACGTATAATTCAGTTTTACCCTGAAACGACTCATTTATATGCGTTCGTTTGATTGAATCTCTCCCTTCTCTCGTACGTCTCTCTTTCTGCTTTCTCTCCTTTCTCCACATTCACTCCGACGCTTTCACCACCCTCGTCAACCCCAACATGGTTAGCTGTTTCAATTTCCCCTAGCCGCACAGAACCGAAAGACGTCCCCATCTTGTCCTCTTTGCTCTCCTTTCTCTCTCTCTCTCTTGCTCTCATTCTCCCTAACTATAATATTCTCTCCGTTGCCGTATAAACTCGTGATGTCATCATTTGTTAAAAGCATACAAATTATGATAAAAATTATCAATTACGAATATGATAATTTTTTATATTACGTAATACTCATAACTTATTAATCAATGTAGCAAAAACACATGAAATCCAGATTCTATTTCCACGTGACTGGTACCAAAATAAACTTCTACGTGAATAATGGGTTGGCCATGTTCATTCGTGACTGAGGATCTTTAATTATCAGTACAATTAGACCCTTGGTCATACTAATTAAAGTAGTCATTGGAAGTTATTGGATTAATGCTCCGCTGAGAACATTTGAACTGCTACGCCACTAACACTAAAATCGTTGCCGTTCTACGTTCCTTGAACCGTATGAATCATGCTTTAAGTTTAATTGTGTATATCAAAATAAAAAAATTTATTTTTATCGTTCGAAAATATTTTATTACCTACTACCAATTTGACTTTTAGTCATTCTATTAATTTCTCGGCTAATTTAAATTCGATTGATTATTCGTGCGGTTAATAAAGAAATTAAAGGTACTTGATATCCTATAACGGAATATACAATAATTGAAATTCGATTAGGTATACCTATGGAAATATATTATATCCATATTGAATTTCGTTACAATGCAGTTGGTAGGCCTTGGAAAGAAGCACCGGAATGATCCTAGTTCGAGCTTTAGTTTATACTATAATAAAATTGAAGGTAATTATTGTTGAATACGTTACTTACAATATAGTTATATTGTATCCGAAATGTCCAGCTGGACATAAATTTTTTTCCATTTACTAAAGTTAAATTTGACTGATGTACATATATGATGTATATACGTATTGAAGCGAGCACCAACTGTAATCACTCGTAATGCAGTTAATGACCGGAAACATTGAACGATCAGCTGCGTAATTAGAGACTGCAGTTAACAATTCACCCGTGTTCGTTCCGAAACTTTGAAAATAGTGCAACAATTACTAAAATAAGTTTTGCGCGAAATCGAATGAATAATCGATAAAAAAATCTTGCATCGTACGATTTAATCGTCGGACCGAACGTGGATGTAAATAAATTTTATTCTGTCAGGATAACGTGTTGAGCTACTGTGTCTGTAAAAAAGATCCCTTATCGATTGATTCGTATTCGAATCTTTATGACGTGTGGTTGAACCAAGTGGCTTTATTGTCCAATGCATCCAAACGCTATAACGGAAACAGTTATTACAAGACATTGCCTCGTACGTGCGAACGAGCTTGAAATCCGAAACTGTAATACTTGTATACATTGTTACTTTTACTATGTTCTGGTCTATCTTGTTATACAGTAGTAACTACCCTTTTCGTGTCTGGCTATTTCAGAGCTATTTCTACTGAAGTCCCAATCGGTATTACGCATATAGATGAAGACCATGATTTTTTTTTTGTGAGAAATACTTTAATTCTTGTTAAAGATGTGTAGGTGTCTGTATATTGTAACGTAATTTTATTGACCTGCGGGAACCAACCAACGTTACCTTCGTTCACCTTTCGTTCATGCATCCACATACCAGGTGGGCGCCAGCCAATTCTTGTTTCACCGGGAATTGACGAGCCGGTATGAACTGGGAGTTAGGGTGGAACAGGCCCAACTCCACCAAAACGAGAGCTCTGACGGAACCTAGCAGAAAAGACGATAGCTCAACGGATCCTTTCGACTTTTGGGGACGCGTGAAATCGAGAAACGCAACCGTAGGTGCTGATCTTTGGGGTAGCGTAAAATCAGCAAACGCAACTGGATGCACGAACGGGAGTGGACGGTAACGGAAATGCCCGGCCGCTCAGGCTGCTAGGTTGAGATAGAGAGGTTCGGAGTAATAGCGTCAGGCAAATAGTGCGCGATCCAGAGAGCAACGGATCGAAAACGTAACAGATCGAAATCCCTTTACCAATTAATAAATTGGAAGTACTCACCGCAGCTGGTGCAGCTGATCCGTGAAGGCCAAGAACCGCATCCAGATGACACTCGAGTGGGCACTGTACTAGGACACGGCACTACACTTCCGGAACATACTCAGAAAATTTATAGAATTTCCTGGATCTCACGAGAGCAACGCGACAACTACACAAGCGAGAACTTTCTATACCGTATTGAAAGGCTAGAAAAACTATCAACAGATAGCACGGGAGCGCGAGCCAGGTCGTGACACCTCGGTCGGTGCCCTGAGACAGATTGATTTGACAATAACCAAGTTCGCAAACTAATCATTCTGATTGGTCGAGATCCTTATAGCTGATAACTCTTCCTTTCGTTCGAGTCGTCCCTTTAAATCAAATCGAGAACGTTCCTTAGCGAATCGGTACATAATATTGGAGGTCCTCCATGGCCGCTTCCTCAGGACATCGGGCGACAACTGGGCACCACATCCTTAACTCGGGCAGGGGGTTCCTCCCCTGTCCTTAACTTTATCAAAACCTTAACCTTCGCCCGCTCTACAGCCCTTTGCCCATCTCCAGCGGGGCGCCGGTATCTCCAGCCGGGCTTCTGCCGTTCCGTGGAGACGTCTCCGTCGGATGCTCTCCTCTGCCGGGCAACTCGATACGTTGAGACTACCTCAACACGGCAGATTCGAGGATCTCGACCTCAACTAAATCATAACGAAACCCTCCAGGAACATTGGCATATCTGTACTAACCAACCCGAAAGCATAGCTTCCTAACAGGGTGGCGATCCGAAGGGAGCCGGAATGCGAGAACGTTATCTGTATCGGTAGCCGAAGTCGCCTTGTGACCGTGAATCGAAAAAGCACGTCACAATATATATGTATATTTGAATTGAAGTTTGATAATGTAATAGGATCACAGCTTTGATTTCCTATACCTTATTAAACAGTAATAATACAGCGAATCGATAAACGAAATTGAACCCCCTTTCAGTTTGGATGCTTGAAATCAATACGTCTCAAAAACTGAGTCCTTGAAAACGTAGTTAATTGAATCAAAAATCTTTGGCCAATCAAAGAGAAAGATTCGGGTAAAAATGTTTGCAGTGATTTGATTTTTTTTTTAAATAGAACCGAAACCAAAATCGATCCATATCTTTTCGTTTTTATTTTTCTCTATAAGGACGCTTATAAGGGATGAGACTGTTCGTTGTATCAGCAGCTGATCCCTTCAAGGTGTGTGTGTGTGTGTATAGGGAATCAGGTACATGGGACAAGCCCAACCTTCAATGACGAAGTTTAATACGGCCGGATGACCGTGAGAGGGTTGGTTGGGGGTCTTCGGTGTCGATATAATCGAGAGGTTTGCTCGTCATCAAAGTGCCCTGGGCGTCGCGACGAGCAGCCCTCGTTAAGGCAAAAACGCGCGAGATGATGGATGGATGCTAAATTGCATTAATTAAATCCAGCGTGACACCCTCGGCCAGCTTGGTATCAGTCGGCGGTGATGCTTGGGACGCGATCGAGGCGTGAGGTATTTAACGGGGTGTGGGACACTTTGATCATCACAAACTGCCGTGTCTCTTTAACCATCCACCTATTCACCCACCCACTGACCCACCCTGTCTACCTAGAGAGAAACCCACCTGGCTGCCTGGTTACCTTGTACTTCAGCAGCTGATCGTGTTACTCTGACGTTCAGTGAACCTGGACCAAACGTTGGGACTCTTAATATCCATGTCTGTGTGGGGACGTATAAATAGATTTGGGTTCATAAAGGTATTTTCTTTTGCATATCATTATGATTTTAAATAAGATTATTTTTGGTTTTTATAGCCTTGGACCTTTTGGTTGGGTACCAGCTCGTTTGGGGGACTATTTTACACTGTAAAACCTTATAGGTTGACCCTTCGATCTGGAACCGATGTTACGATGTTTGATCTGCTGGTATTTCTAGTGATTCTCTTTGTCTGTATCTTGGAACAAAGCTTATGCGGATTGCAGGTTTTTTTATAGTAAAAAAAAGGACCAAGATGGGTATCAGGGTGGTTCTTTTTATTTTGTAAATTTAACGTTTCTTTGACGTCTTAGCGTCCTTATATATGATTCTTGGCGATGGAAACTTAAGCCGATTTTATGGAATAAAAGAATGACGTATCGGATCGCGGCCCTTAGTGGGGTAGAAATTAGGTATGGCTTCTCAAATATTAAGTTCGACTTATTGTTAATGAAACTCCGATCACGATAATATTAGAGATGCGAGTCAAGTTAGCAAAATTTGGCATTGGTAGGGATTAAATTCTTTGTGAATTTTGACAAAATTTAAGATAAAAAATGTGAAGTTCGTTACCATGTGAAACTATCGGATTCAGTCGATTCTCCATGGTGTTTATAGAATCATACACATACATAATACTTTTTTAAAATAAATTTCCTGATGAGTTACAGCATGTTTATTGATTGTAAAATTAGTAGAAGCTGAAGCTGACTATTGAAATTTTTTTGGATAGCTTCAGGCGTCCCTTAATTAAGTCTATTTTAAATTACTTTGGGCTCTTTTATAATGTGGCAAAATGAAATAGCGGCTTGTGACAAAAAGTTCAAACAATCTGCTTCACTAATCCGTTTCACGATGAAAGGGATGCTTCGCGCTATACGTATAGGTATACTGAAAATATTAAAAAATAAATCTTAGAGAGAACCAGAGGATGCTGTTGATCTTTTTCAATGATAAATATTTTTCGATTCGCTTGGGGGGGGGGGGGGGGGGGGTACAGAGGGTTGAAATTATCCCTTCTTATGACATATAAGTACTGGGGATCCGCCTTACCACCCCTCATCTATCATTTTCAACAAAGATATCTTTACTGTTACCAGCATGGCCATCTTGAACGGGTTTAACCCAAAATAACTATAAGTGCAATGATAAAATACTTGTAATATAATAAAATAAAAATGTTACGAGTATAATTCAATTAATATTATTTCATAAAGATTTATCCTCTAATTTTTTTGGATAATTAAATTTTTTTAAATATATTTCTTATCACCATTATTTTTCTCTCTTCGTCTATTATAATGTGGCTTGAAATGAGTTATCAGTATTGAGGGTGAAATGAGAATGGAAAAGACACAAGGGTTGTTTTCACTTAGATGTAAAAGAGTGATGAAATGGCATCCTCATGCAATTCAAAATAATTCCAACTGAATTCAAGAGGTCTGAGGTCTCTTTACCTTCAACCCACTAGTATCCACATGAACTGTAAACTGGCTCCTTAGAAAAGCCGTGCGAGATTTTCTTCCTTTGTTCTAATATTCTTATGACTTCCTTTTCACAATGAGCAACAAAGGAAGTGTTCACTGTCCCGTAGAAAGCCAGTAACAAAACTGTATCTGGACTTTGTACTTTCTCGGATGCTGTACATAACTTCATCCCCTTACCACATCTTATTCAACTACAAGAGGGGTTTCGCATTAGCATATCGACTTATTCATATCCGCTTGACTCCGTCTTGCAATCCCCTTAAAGAAGAAGAAAAAAAAAGAAAGGAATGCTGCACCTACATAATACATAATACAGATAAAAAGGTAAAATAAAAAATTCAAAAACGTGAAAATTTAAAAATATTAATTTATTACTATTTTAGTTAAACTTTTATCGGTAAACCAGGAATTGTATTTTTTAAGTAATTATAAATTATTCATTTAATTAATTAACCAGCTTTTTCAAAGTTCTCAAAATATTCACCCTTATGAACCTATTCGGATATAGCATAGGAGAGTGGTGCACTTGGTAGTAGTCGGGAATTCGGATTGGACGGTATACGTGGATTATATAGTCCATGAAGCGAGTACAGGCGTCGGAAGCGGAAACAGCCGAGAATAGCCGAGCTGCTCCGAAGCGGCCTCAACGCGGCAAGCCATGAAAGAGGGTAACAGTTCTGCCGCGGCCTCTCGAAGTGGAGGATCGTTTCGTGCTGTGCTGCGGAATAATCCAAAATAAACGCGTGTCATCCTCAAGCAATGTCTAGATAGTCGGCCGCAGATGATCTTAATAATAAATATAATAAATGCGTGTAACATAAGTAGAGTATCGAGTCAAAGATACAAATGAAGATCATAAACCATAAAAAATCCGACGATGTGCATTTGATAGAAATCATTTGGTGATTATAAAAAATAATCAAAGCGTCGATCAAGCTCGTGAACCAAATGTGACATTACGCGTCGGGTTCCTTCCTTTATATTTAGTTGCCGTCGATTTCCTAATTTCCTATAAACCAAAAAATTCAATGACACAGTCGTCAAGATTTTTGTCGCGTTTACATGTTACATTTCGTCTGGATTTATTTGCCAATTTGCACGGTGCTCCAAATGGGATATGAAACGGTGACGCAATGATCCTTTGTGACTAGGAAAAGTGGTAACGTACCGTGTGCATTATACTATACTTGTTGTGAATAAACAGTGATATCGATAGTGGCCTGATAAGAAATAGTTAAACATTGACAGAAGATAAACTCAGTATAGAAAAGTACCCTGGACGTTTGAGCATTCGATCTGCAGCATTTAACGAGGGCTTGAAGAATGGTGGATTTTCGTTAAAGAAAGAAAAAAAAAGAAAAAGAAAGAACATCAAGAATTTTTGCTCCATTGCTCAGAAGAAGGAAACCTAAGTCTTTCCTGTTCACAGGGAATTTTTTTTTCCTTCTCCTTTATTTCTATCTCTCATTCTTTCTTTCTCACGGATTTTACCTGCCACCAGAATTCCTTTGTTCCATCCAAAGACCTAGTGCAGCCGAGTTCATACCTGGCGAACCGGACGACGCGCTTTAAACCGGTGAATGTCCGTCTGCTCGCATTGCTCGAGAGGGCAACAACCACGCCGCAAGAAAATTCAAGGCCAAATTGTCTAGAGCTGTGACCAGTCTGTTTCGTGCGTGAATAAATCAGTACGAGTACAAGAGCATCCTGAGTTTCTTCACGTGGATGAAGAGCGAAAAGTCTGAGGACAGAAGATGAAGTAAAAGGGAAAAATTGCTCAAACTGTCTAAAAAAAAAATTGATCCGAGGCTCATTTTGGCTATCGGCACATTCTCGTGCAGTTTTGTCGTTCTCGAAGACGATTTGCTTCTACCTGGATATTCTTGTTGAATGTGTTGCGAAGGGTCGAGCAAAATGCGTCGAAAATTACCGGATGTGATGGTGCTTGTGAAGGCAGCTGTTCTGGCAGCTGTTC
>JARPRH010000447.1:232204-242697 GCA_031763665.1 Calameuta haemorrhoidalis | reverse complement strand
CGAATCGCTGAATGTGCGAGCCAATTTTCATCGTGAGTTCAACTCCAGGGTGCAACCGATTATTTCCTTTTTTTTTTTTTTTTTTCAAAAAGAATAACGCTCTGGCGCGCATCGGGAGGATTTATTCTGATTTTGTTTGTGTTGATTTTTGTTCGGTTTGCATAACCGCTACGGCTTTTTAATGCGATTTCCTTTGTTCTTCTCTTTGTTGCGCGATGCTGGACCAGTGGCTCATGTTCTGTACTCATTTTGTTGATCAGTTTATAGCCATTTTGATTCCTATTCACTGCAAGGTTATAAATGCTAGGTTCTTTGAGCTCGAGAAAGGGCTTGGGAATGCTTGAGAAAGATCGACTGTACGTTTATTGGACACTGGTAGTATGGGATCCCATACCGGTCAGACCGGATTGGTTTCCAGTATGGGAGGTCCTGCTTGTGGCTTGGGCCGGGTAACCGTGTGACCTCAACACAATCTTGGGATCGAACAAAGAAATCTGTGTTGCTTGGACCTGGTCAGGCTTAAGCCCGTTTCACACGTTTCTAACTGGCTTCAACTAAACTTGATTTTTCAGATGGAAAAAAGTGTTCACTAATTTAACCACCCTCTATGGAAACAGGTCATTCTTAAAAACGAGCAAGATCAAACTCTGATTCTCAAACAATATCGAAGACGACCCACGTAGTGCGTTTAATTAGAGAAATTACCGTCATCAGAAACCGGAACCACCGTCGACCATCAGCATCCACAGGGTAAAGACAGTCGTTATTATTTCCCATGGAAATGTGAATTAAGCCATAGCGAGAGAACTCACTCAGCATGCGTACAGCGCGAGAAGAATGGCTCAGACCGACACTGGAGTAGGGGCGTATCTTTAAAGGAGGAAGATAGAGATAAAGAGAGGGAAAGACGAGAGCGAAGTGCCCGTTGAGATGGTACGAGGCGATAGAGCGGTAGGTAAGATGCTGATGTGATGGAGTGACAGTACGAGCGAGCGAGGAAGCAAGGGAGAGAGAGAGAGAAAGAGATATGCCAAGACGATGAGAAAGCGAGAAGTAGAATGCTGGAGGGAGCAAGAGTGACGAGGTTGAAAGAGGACCAGGGGGATGACAATCTGAAGAGGGCGAGTGCGAGCATCAGAGTGGCTGCTGCTGGATAAGCCAAGACGCCGTGAATACAGATGGACCAAGCGATAACACTCGACTCGTTCGCTTTAGGAACCCTGAGGGACATCGGAGCAGCCTTCGTCCTCTCCCCTCCACCGTCTCCGCCCCCATCACTTCCCAGTATGACAAGTTCACTTTTGTCTGTCGCAGTACACTTTTCGGTGATATTCGTAGCTGCGTACACTTCGCGCACGACGATAAGAAGATCGAACAGTCTCCGAGACAAGTTTCTCATCCGTACTGGGGTACCAGATGGATGAATATCAACCCTCTGTTTAAGGGATGTTTCTCAGATCGAAGATCGAGAGCGCGTAGGGAAATTGAAAAAATTTCAATCGTCATGACAACAGGGGTTAAGAGTATTTTGAAATTTAATTTTACCCCACCCATCCTTTATGACCAGATTCAAAATTGATGATTCGTAATTAGGGTTTTCAAGGTACGGTGATAACGCCTCAATGGATTCTCCGTGTCTAGTGTCCCGAAAGCAACGACCAGGGATGGATGGACGAAAAATTGTCTTTTCCAATTTCCGGTAATGAGGCACGCGTCATTACTACCAGTGACTCATTTCTATTGGCGATCATAGTTTGCGGAAGTGCCGTAGAGTGCGCGTCGGGCGTGACGGGAGCGTCGAGGAGTTGGCAGAGTAAATCATCGTCGCTCGTTTCGTCACAATAGGATCCCGTTCATTGACTGAAGAATGGCGGCGTTTGGCGCGAAGTCACTGATTCGAGCCGTCTGCCGCGTATCAAACAATGCGTGCAATTACGTGCCAAGCCTAGTTTCCCCACGAAATACGACCCCCCTTTGCCACTCCCAATACAGAAAAGCTCCCTTGTCAACCCTCGAGATTTTCGCGCCTATCCACAATATTCCGAACAGCAAATTTAACGTCTCGTATCGTTCGCCAATATTGTCCTACTTTTGCTCGATATTCTACATTAAATTTGCAAGACTAGCCCTTGTGACCGAAGTTCACGGTGACTGTCATCGGGCTGGTTTAGCCACGGCAAACTGTTTCACGATGAAGGGATAATTTTTTTCACTGCATAATATCCATTTCCAAATTTCTACCTTGTTTGCATTGTAATTGACAATCGGCTAGGGTGTAATTCTTAATTTAGGCTTTCGAATATTAATTCAAATTCATAATGCGATGTACTAGACACTGTTGTCTCATGGTAACGACAGTCAAACAATACTATAATTATATGGGTTTTGAGGCTTTCGTAGCCATTGTTCGTTGAAGGTTGTTCCTTATATGGGATCTTGTAACATTCGCGTGTAACACGGTTGACCAATCAGGTGTTACATTAATTTTGGTTAGCCAATCGAATCGGCGTATCGGTCTGCCTTCCAAGCCCTGATGAAGCAAACTGCAATGTTTGGGAAATGTCGGTAAGGTAGAACTTCCAGATGCGGCTTCAACTGAGAAACCAATAGTAACGATACTAGGCATTATCAGTCTTGATATTGTCAACTAGAAGCACCCATTAATTTCAATTACATTATATACCTACAGCTGTCTCCACTTCGTGGTATTTAAAGGGGTTCGGATATTTCATTAAAATTTTATACTAACTATTTCCTCCCTAATGTCTGAGTGCTGACAATAGTAATTTTTCTTATTGGTAAATTCAACAATGTCTAATTATGATTGTCCTAAACAAGAAAGAAACTAGTAATAAGCACTTCGTTAGTTCAATAATAAAGGAGATGATACCTAGTTCCAAATGTGTATTCACTTCATTATTGAACTAACGAAATGCTTATTAGTAGCTCCTTTCTTGTTTGGGACAATCAAAATTAGATAGTGTTGAATGTACTAATAAGAAAAATTATGGTAAAAATTGTAATTTTCAATTTAAAAAAAAAATCGATTTTATATAAATGATCAAGTCATAATTCAAATATACGTGGGTAGGGTGAATTAATGAGGGATATATGCAGCACTCGTGGTTTTTATATCAGGCCGAGGTAAAACAGGGTGCAAAGTAAAAGGCTACATAAAGGGGTGGCTATTTTATAGTGTGGGGGTTTTTAAGAGCGTGAAACTCCACTATATGTATAATGGATATTGCAATGTGCCGGTGGCGCCCTCTTGCACTTTCAAGGGCTGCCACCACATTAGGGGGTTCAAATACTCTCGAGAGACTTGGAAAAGCCTGACTCTCGCGCCACCCTTCTCTGTGCTATGATTCCTACATTTTCTCTGTACTCTCTCTCTCTCTCCCCCCCCCCCTCTCTCTCTCTCGCGCGCTTTCTCTCGCTTTCTCTCTCTTTGGCCTTCACTCGCTCATTTAACGTTTCTCTGTTCCATATCTCCCCCACCCCGTACGGTCTTTAATTAGTGACGACGACGCGTGTGGATCAACTATTACTCTTAGGCAATTTGAAGGGAAATTAATGGCGTCGTGGCATTGTAATAGAAAGGGAGACTACCCCTAAATTTCCCAACCTCATTATCACAAGGAATTGTACGAATTTTAGAGAAAAAAATTAATTTCGAAAAGAAACAGTCGATCTTTTTAAATAAACGGCTAATCAATAAATTATATAAATCAGGGGATGATAATCGATCGACCTTTGCCCTAATTCGAAGCAATCTAAATTGTTTATCGTTAAACAGTACAGTGAACGATATCAGTTATAACAGTTCTCGGACAAAGCTTTTTTCTTAAGGGTAGCAACCCTCTAGAGATACGATTCACTTAACGTTAATAGTCATTGAGAATCATCCACCCGTCAATCTTCGTGCAGTTGCTTTTTACGTGAATTCCAGAAACTCGTAAGATCTTTTTTTCTTTTTCGTTGATATTATACCCCATAAAGTTCCACGAAGCCCTTTGTATTTCTATATCGATTTAATAATATAAGGGGTCAAAGTACTAGAAACTATATTTACCCTTACTCCGGGAATTTCTTCGGCGTAGTGGCTAGGATAAGGCAAAGAAAAAGCATGGAGTAAAATAAAATAAAATAAAAAATATCTTACACTCGTCGATAAGCGTGTTCCCATAATCATCTGTAAAAATCAAACGATAGACATTTTTTTTTCTCAGGGTCCACTTTCTCACTCCATTTCTATCAGTATCCCCGTCACACAGAAATATCTCTCCGCCCCCTGTATCACGGCGTGCGTCCGCACCCTCTATCTCTCTCGCTCTCACCCTCTAGTAAATGTCGTATAAATGGTCCTCCAGGGTCTGGACCGACACCGACTAATACCCTAGGTGTATATATATTGAACGATATCAATATAGGAAACCGGACTATGGGACTTTGGGAATATGGAGGGTTGGTCCATAGTGTAGTCGCCAGCCTTAGCTCGCTAATATCGAAAGACGAGTGACTTATGGCGGCCACTGTGCATAGCATCCTTGCACAGCATCCCTTGACCAGTATAGTCTCTCTCTGTATATATACGTGGTGTGTAAAGAGGAATATATGGAAGCCACCCTAAAAGCCAGAATTTCTCGACGTACTACACGATCATATTCTAACTGGTTAGGTCGTAGGTCGGTCGGAGTAGTCACCCCCTGAACATATGTGTATAGAAGTAGATGATGGACCAGGGGGTCGTAGGGTCACAGAACGACTTTGGCGCCGCATGTGATTCGAATGCGAACGTCCGAAACACAATGGAAATGTAATTTCCTCATTCGTCCCCATACATCCCTAACATAGCCTATATTGAATTCTTTCGTCCGGACTTTCCGCGTCTGGTCCTGCATCAAAAGGGAACGAACGCTGATCTGTTTACAAACGACACCCACCTGGGGGATCCTTTACGGGGACAAAGTACCTTCGAGACGCAGCCTAACTGAACACCCGTTAAATGGAAGGGTTAACATTTTTTTTTCACTCAGAATATTTTTTATCATTGATTCTCATTACCTACTGGACTCACTCAAAATCTAGCGGGACTCTATGGTTGCAGGAGAAATTAAACCGGAAACGGAGGAGCCGGAAATTGTTTTTTTGGTATTTACACAGGTCTCTGGACGGTGAGTAATAATGATAATATCCAACGGTCCCCCATTGGATACGATTTCTCCGCACTTACTCACTCGCTTGCTTTACTGACTACGTAAGGGTGAGTAAAGTAACCCCGTGACTCTTTGGCCCCGTCGCCGTGACGACGTCTGATTGAAATCTCAGTGATTTCTGATCCCTGTCCCCTTTTAACTGCTGTACTTCCGATTATGCGATTCTGTATCTCTTATCATATTTTTTCAACTTGGTATTCCTGTTTGTTAATGTAGGAGACGCAATTTATCCTTTGGTGAAATTCTGTCTCATTACCTTTGTGAGGTATGCGCACCAACTGTTATTATGGTAATGGCTATAGTGGCGCATATGTAAACTCCAACTGGGATGATGGGGTCCAGGTAAATTCACAGACTCGATATCAGAGAACCGTGGTACTGTTAATGAGTATTCCTGGATTCATGAATTGAGAGGATACTGCTGGACCCACTGGTGGATGCTGGGTCGAGCTCCTCTGGATTATACCAAATATCTTTTATTAACTATGACTTCTATACTGGTTTCCTGCTTGGGATTGCATATTTATTGGACATAATATTGCAGATATGGAGAAACCTAGGAAATATCTCGGAATTAATGTTCA
Source organism: Calameuta haemorrhoidalis (assembly GCA_031763665.1). NCBI lineage: Eukaryota > Metazoa > Arthropoda > Insecta > Hymenoptera > Cephidae > Calameuta > Calameuta haemorrhoidalis. Next base: position 236,897 of record JARPRH010000447.1, on the reverse strand, counting down.
TGATATCCTATCTGCTGGAATGGAAGAAAACATTCTTTAGGAGGCTGTTAACGTCCTTTGGAGAGATCGCTCTGCGAAATTGCTAGATGAACATTCGCCAATTGGATTGGTCCTGTTTGTAGATTGGATGCGAATTTAGTTTATACTCTATGAATAATGTTAGATTTCTTTTTTTTTTTATTATTATGGTTTTTATCTACGAGATTGTATACAGCCATAACACTGGAGATAGGAAATATTTTTTTGCGGATGTCAAATATTTTTTCTGCTCTATTCTCATTTTGAGTATTACCAGAGACTTTTTTCTTAATTTTTTCCCTTGATCACATAAGATACTTCGAATAGAATTTTTTTTCTTCTAAAATTCTTACGTTCGATAAAGGTATAGATGTACGATATAAGTATATAATAAATCGACTAGGACTAACGTTAACGTCCCTGATGTTCAGGTTCGTTTCACGTGCGTGCCGACAATCAAGTTTACGTCAGCGTGTTGCCCATTAAAGGTCCTAACCCACGATAGGGACGTTTCATATACCAAGGAAACAGCACCCCAGGGGGTTAAAGAAGTCTGCACCTTTATACCCCCATAATCCTTTACAAGCTCTAGGGACAGTGGCTCCATCTATGCAGTATTCATTAATGCGATATTTTTTTCACAAGAATTTCCGAATTGTGCCCTACAGAAGCACGATTTCTTACGGGTTCCAAAATAAGATGGCACAACGCATAGGTGCTAGGGTATCCGATTTTCGTCTTCTAACTCTCCCCGATCGGTCTGTCACGATCGAGCCCCCGATCATCGCTGAACCGATTTTCGACCTCCGCCAATAAAATAACTCCCTCCGATTGGTCGGTCACGATCAAGACGCGACCGATCTATGGGATCGAGCTTGATCAAGACTGTCGCTCTAGATCGAACTGGCACAATCCAGACCGGTTGGGTTACGATGTGTTGATCCTAAATCTCCTCAAAATTGGTGCTCCGCATGTATTACCGGATAAATAACGTTTGATGCCCACTTCTAGCTATACCCACTATAGCTTATTTATTTGATTGTCCACCTCCGTTTATAATTCTACAAGCAAACGGCGCACACTAAACACAACACAATATCTGATGCTGTATATCAGATCAATTTTGTTGATTTAGGCTCCTATTAATAATCTATACTGAACTTGCTAATCGTATTCTATCCCAAAGTGGATCCCCTCGTCGCAATAGTACGATTCGAGCTCGAGGTTCCCTTACGTCGTGTATAAGAACAATGATGAAAAAAAAATCTTGAAAAAATTCAACTTACTCCCTAAATAACGTTTCATGTAAATATAACAAAGATACTTAATAAAAATTATAAAATTATATGAAATTCATAAAATTTTTTAAAAAATTTCTACCCCTCCACTCACCCTATCTACCACCCACTTCTCCATCCATAATCAGTACACGCGAGTCCCTGGACACAATATGCACCTAGAAATCACTCACGCCCGGTTTCGTGCAGATATCGAGGTGCAGGGGTTGGTCGATGGCAACGAGGAGCAAAGGGGTGGATATTTGCAGCTCGAGGGCTTCCCTGATGCACGCGTGTATCATGTAGAGACGGATGCTCCATTATGTCCACATACTCGACATGCCAGCCGGCTTCAATTGAATCGTTCGCCAGATTACCCAATGACGCATAATGCCCGGTTGTGCAGCAGGTAACCCAGGACCGACTGGGCTTCGCGGGACCCATTGTGGCCCCGGCAATTCCAGACACGTAAAAGCAATTCCCGAAATCTCCTCATTGTTATGCAATCACGGCCTGACGCAAACCATGGGATCATAATTTCGATGCTCACCAGAGATGCCCCAGGCCTTACTCTTGTTTCTCCACATAACTTCCGTTTGGCATCTTTCTTTTATTTTCTCTCAGCTCTCCGGTAACGTCGCAAATCTCTCCCTTATCAGTGCATATCAGAAACCCCTACAATCAGTGTAAAATAATGTTACTATAAATTTAAAAAAAATTTCGAATTCTTTCTAGCTCTATCTTCAACTGGGGTCAATTTCCATAGGTTACGGGTTATCTACTAAGGGTATATATCTATATACGAGTATATCTGCGACTCAAGTTTTACTTCGAACCCAGTATATATAAGTCTGTATGCACTTCCTACATCGATCAACATAGTAGGAACGTCAGAATGGCAGAAACTGTATTCGGCACGCAAACTGGCCCCAGGCGTCGGATCCTCAGATTACCAAAGTGTGCGTCGTGTTCATAGTCGCGTATTGCTCGCGTTACACACACGACTTGTTATAAAGGTTCACCTAACTTCCTAGGAAGCGGCTGCCAGCTTCACACTCGCTGAGCCACATTGTTTTGCCATGGCAAACTTGCCAGCTATTTAACGTCGTGCCTTAAACTCCATGACACTCGTGCAAGAACCCAAACCCTAACCAGGCTTCTCTTCTGGACTCCTTTCGCGTCCCTAACTCGTCTATCACCTCCACCGTCTCCCCACTCTCGCTACAAACTCGCTCATCCTTTTCTTAGTCTACATACCCCCTTACTCCATTTCCTCCGAAACCAGTCTCCCTACGATCCACCCTCGAATTCCCTTCGGGTCGTGGCGAAACTTCATCCCAACTTCACCTGCACATTGTTCCTGAGCCTGAAAGGAACCGTCTACGCCAATGGGTTTCATTTTGTACCCCTTCTGCTGCCTCTAACTTAAAAGCTAAGCGCTCTTACGGATCGGATTGAAATTACAAGGGGTGGATCAGCGTGTGAACTTCGGATTAGGTATTCACTGTATAATTTATGAGCTTCTGAAAGTTTTAATAGCCACGTGTGGAGGGTCTGCGGTCAATTTTGGGCAATTCCGATTGTCGGTTTAATATTTTGGATTTTTATCGTTTTATTCGTTTTTAGTTGCGAGGGAGCATCGAGCTGATTTTTTAATTCCTTTCGGAAGGGATCCAGAATGATGGGTTTAGTCGTGCAAACGCATGAGGTCGAAATTGGCCAATTTTCTGACGATAACCCAACTGAAACACTACCTGGGTATAATAAGTATTGATTTCAAGATGAATCTATTTACTTTATTATTGTGACTGAGCGACGAAAAAAAAGATACTCGTGACGTCAATCTATTACACGACGAAACTTCGTTCACAGTTGGGGACAGTTTGAATTGTAGGGGTTGGTGCGTACATTTGGAAACAAAGAAATTACAGAGAACGCAACGTTATCTTCCATCGGGACGTACATATCCGTTGCGTTAGTGGGGCGTTCTATAAATAATTAATCATTCGTTAAATATAGGGTGGCACTCGCACGATACCGATAAGGGAGGAGGGTAAAGTTGATTCTTTATAAGGGACACGCCATACTTCCTATTGTAATTAGACACACTGCCGAATGAAAATTAGGACCAATTACGAATTGTGTATTATTCCCGGTGACTCCTTGTTGTCATATGTCAAAATATTCCCATCATCCCTTTTATATTGTCCACCCTATATGATTATCGAAAATTAAAAAATAATGGTAACGAACAAAATAATTTGTACATACATTTTTTTATTCAACGATCCTTTCCCTATCTTGTTTGTCACCCGTTGATACTGGTTGCTCCACCCAAATCTCGAGTTAATATTACTTTTTTTTTCTGTTTCAGGTAAATTCGCAATCCTCCATGGGAATATGACGTACATTCCTGTATGATCGATTACTGCCAAAGTACTGTTGGGATTTGCTTGACATATATATACAGATATCAGTGAGTACCAGGAATATCGGTATCAACCCCTAAATTTAACAGAGCATAAAATCCTCTTTTACCATATAAAATTCCAAGATCAGTACGCGACAGAAAGAGCAAAGAGCGATGAGTCTCAAAGAAAATTACGAAGATTAATCAGCTAGTTAAAAAAAAAATCTAAACGAATCTCAATAATTCTATACAAAAGCATAAGCTACTCATTAATCTGAATGAGTACCTAGTCAAACAGGTTAGGTGAATTATCGAATGCAGAAAAAAACTATCTCTTATCTTGTCTCGGCCATAAACGTACCCTACTCTTTTCGCCATAAAATCATCCAACAAATAGAATAAGACATAAACCTGTAATCCGATAAATATCGCCTAACCATAATAATTTTGATTTTGAACGCATTTTCAAAATTTAAATATCACCCGATACTATACACCGTCTTATATTTAATACCCATAATCCCTCTTACTTGCCTTATACGTTTACGAAACTCAAATATCATCTACAACCACTAATCCAGCATAATGTTGTTTCTACCTAATGGCAACGTATTTAGGTCGATAGCCAAACATAAGACAAAGATCATAATACATAGCTTTTAATATATACACACGCCATAATAGCCATACCGAATTGAGGTTATTGAAGTGGACTGCGAATTATATTGGCACGTAAGGTAAATACAACAACCATATATGTAACGCGGTTAGGAATTGGTGCTCGTATTAGAACAGTGCTTCAGTTGTTTAAAGGTAAGATAGGTTGTTGGGTTGTATATGCGTGACTGGTTCTACCTATCCATAGGGTTGGTTCAAATGTAGTTACATACTGCAAGGGATATCATACACAACTACCCCCAGAGTCGGCTTTGCGGTATGCATTACAGATGTAATTAAGATAACTGAGGTGAGGGCAGCTATGCACAAT
>JARPRH010000447.1:216813-231168 GCA_031763665.1 Calameuta haemorrhoidalis | reverse complement strand
CTGGGGTTTGCCAAGAGGCAAAGTGAACCCACGATGATGGTATCGCTTCCATTACTTTTATTAGTATCGTATTTTCCACCACCTGCGGACACCTATAGATATAAGGTAGTAACTTCAGTATGGGATAAAATATATACATAACTGAGTCTCAATCAAACTTGGCTACGTACATACAAGTTCACGATAAATCGTTATGAGGGCTTTATTTATTTATTTATTTATTTTTTCATATCGCAATATCTTGCACGCACCTTCATTATCTATTTGAATATCTATCGGTCAATTGGTGGGAGCTTTGATTTATTTTTACATGATTTATTTTATTTATGTAATAAATTTGTATTTACCAACCGAGCGAAATTTTATTTTATATAAATTTGTGCTTTTCTCTTAATTAAGTTACCTTCAATCTTTTGCATTATGTCGCTTTCATGGGGACGCTGACCTTTTGAATAATAATTAGAACCGGAAATTAGAGGTTCGTTGTAAACACGCGATTAATAGACTTTTTTTAACGTAAATGAAATTGGGCAATGAGTAGGTACATACATAGGTATAGTTTTTGTTTGCTTAACGTTGGGAGTCGAGTTGCTCGGAACGGAAATAATATTTTATTTCCTTGATCAATAACATGGTTTGATGATTTTTGTCTTTTTGTTTTATTAAACTGTTATTTTTCTCGTAGCTGGGTGTGCATTCTGATGCACAGTAAATATGCACGCTCTATTTATTCTGATATATATATATAATCTCTTGGTACTGGGAAGCACCTTTTGAGATACTGCACAATAAAGTGCACATGCTAGAAGAGCTATGTATCCGATGGATGCTGCGATGAGAAAAAAGCTTCCTAGAAAATAGAACTCTAGCCTTGGGAAATTGAGGGATCCGCCACTCGTACAGGCTGGACGTGCGCAGATTGGATTTGTGAACAGTACAATACTCTTTCGTATAATATAATTTGCGCATTAAAAACCCTATCTCAAAATAATTCTCCGAGCAGGAACCGCACAGAATGTTCATCTAGAATTCAGGGTTTCTGAATTTTCATAAAAGAATACACTGTTAATTTAATACGGATTACTCTAGAGAATTAAAGCGCAATGCCAACGTAGAAAATTGAAAAGGTTCTATAAAAAGCGTAGAAAAAAAAAGCTCTGAGGGCTACGTTAACAACTTGTCTACCAAAGCCGTGCTAATTATGTACCAGCAAAAGAAAGCATAAAGAGAGAAAAAAAAGAAAAATTTGAAAAAGAATTAAACGTCTATCTCCCCGGACCACAAGGTCAAAGCTTTTCAAGATTTATTGCACGAAACAAGCTTTTCCACAAAATGATCCTAGCAAACAAATAAATTCGCCATCAAGAGCTTTTAAAATCCAAGTAACAAAAACGACAACACCACTAAGTATTATCAATAGATATCAACGCAGTAGATATGAAAAAAAAAATTACAAAAAATTAAAAGCCTGCTTAAACGAAAGCTCAAAAAAAATATTTTTAACCGCAATTTCAAAGTTCATAATAAAGAAAAATTGTCAGCCCCGCTTCAGAAATATCTACCAACCCACTGCTCCCAACATACATATACCGTGACACTGGAAAAAGTCCCTAGACTGTCAGACAGTCGTACCAACTGACGTACTGCCAGTGAAACAACTACAGTTCCTACAATAAACGATACGCGGACATCCCTCGTACGCTCACATACTGTACACAAATGCACCCAGAAACACACGACACATGGCGCTTACGTATAGTTTCATCCTCCGTTTCCGTTTCCGGGGTCAGGTTCGCCGCATAGTTGGTACACATGCACGCACGCACACTTTCATTCAGCCAACCGCATGCCAAACGGTCCTCGCGTCCTGGCGAGTTAAAACCGCGCAACCAAATCGTAGCACTGTGCATTCCGTACAATCGCGCATGCGCACAACGCTACTGAAAAAAAAAAGAAATGATACCGGTAAGAAGTCACGTACCAGGAACAATTACAGGGGTGCATAGAGAATTACACGCGAGGTTATTTTCCGCAGACCATTCCACAGCTGAATCTTTCCCAGAAAATCTTCCGTACTGAAAATTAGTATGCACTTTTGTTTTCATCCTGCATTCGTAGGAGTTTTGAACGCGACGAAAACCGTAATGCTAATCGTATCTGATTAGCGTACTTCCGTGAAAAGTATTTTCAAAACGGTACGGCACTTATCGTCCGCACACAAAGGAAATCCAATACTGTCCGCCGGTCACGTACGTACTAATTTTAGATAGTGATCAGTGTGTACAGTTATAGAATTTTTTTTAGTACGCTAATAAATGCCGAGCTTAATTTGCGTAGCAGCATACTTTTTTTTTCATACTAGTTCAGTGGTAGCGGTAATCAGCTGCACAGAAGCAGTCTTGTAAATAGTACTTCATTACTAGTATAGGTGATTACATTGCCAGGAAGAGGGTTGTGTACGTTATATCAATAACTGTAAGGGATGCGGAGGGGTTGAAGGGGGTGAATAAGAAAACAGGCTGCATCGGTATAGACCGTGTAAACTGGTTTGGGTGTATGGGAAAGGGGGTCGGTACGTACGTGATACCAATACATGCATATTTCAATACGTCGGTTTCGACTATGGGTGGAACGGCGCGGCCATTATTTTCACATTTAAGCGTATTATATCGGATTCGATAGCATCGCGTAACACCGACCGATAAAGTGGAAAACATACACTGACTTCACGACTATGAATCCATAATAGGTACAATTATTTACGCATTAAGTATTTCGCCGATGCACGAGCGCAACGGGAAGTCACTACGAGGGTTGAAAATGTACGCCAGGGATCTACATGATTCTTGAGTAAGAACCCCATGTTATCCCTTGGTGCATGTCTCGATTACCATAATCTAGGAAAGATCGTATCATTGAATTTTTGCCACACGATATATTACTATCCTGCTGGAAATCCGTTTCACGCGTACTTATTGATTATACCAAAAAATTTAATTATGATCAAAAATTTTTTCTTTAGTAAATTTTTGACATTTTTTTTACTCGGTTCAATATGACCGATAAAATCTCTATTGTATTATCGGATCGTCGTAACGGGCGGGTTGGTAGCACTGAGCAAACCAAAAAATTGCTCCCTTGCGATTGTGGATGGTAAATTAAAGCTTTTTCGATCTGTCTACAATGTCTAGTTAGCAGCCCAACAGTTTCGGCAGTCACTGTTTTACGACTGTATGTACGTATCTACCTATTTGTATTTACACGGTCCTTTCCCTTTGTATCTGGGTACTCACGAAATAGATACGCCGCCATTAACACATCGACAAGCCACCCCCTGGCGAACGAATGTAACGCGAGAGGTAGCTGGGTAGGTAGGTACCTACCTAGGTAGATACGTAGGTAGGTAGGTAGGTATCGCGGCGTACCGAATAGCCACCATAAAAATCCACATCGTTCCACCCGATAAATTGGTTCATGCATCAAACTAAATTAACGTCGGGGCTTGCGCGGACAATTAACGATTTTCTATAGTTTATAGACGCCAAGGGGTTTTCGTTTAGTGGCCATAAATTTACCAATATATTTTACTTCCGAGCGTGTGCTGATGGTTAAACTGTAGTTCGGCGCATTGCCGTGTGCTTTTGGACGGAGCTTGCACTTCCGGGTCAGGAGGTCATGTTTGACGGTATTAATAGGAGATACGTTTAACTTTTATTACCCATAAATAATAATCGGCATTATAATTTTCAGCTTTAATTTATTAGATTTACGTCACTTAAGTTTTCCACCCTTTGCTACCGGGTGGTATCACTGTAATAAATTTCTCGTTATACCCCATTATAACCCATGCGACGACAGGGTTCGCGCTGTTGGACTCTACTGCGAAATGTGTTATACGTGTTAAATGTGAAGCTGTTACGTAATATAGTACAGGGCTGGGTCAGGTTAGGTTATCCGTGTTAAGTTGGGTAAATAGGTTGTCAGGTGGAATAGATACCTGGCACTCTTTAGTCTTCGCAAATTTCTACGTGAAGAGCGTCATTCCGCGAATTGAACTGGTATCGCTTTATTTCTTGGATTTTCGTTTTTTCTTTCACGGATGACCGACGCGTCTGAATTTTTATGAGGACGTGAATATTTTAATAATTGTAAAATGTCATCCTGCCTCTGTCTGCTTTTTGCGGCGTCGGTCGCCATTACGTTGCTTTAAACGTTTCATCAAATTCTCGTTATATCACGTGACTCATGAATCGCCCTAATGACAACAGAATTTGTTAAACGGACGAAATTTTAATAAAATTTTTGAAACTTTCATTTGATGCATTTCGTTGTTTTTTTTTGACAATTCCAAATTTTCGTTACTGCCGTGTTATCGGGTAAAACACTCCTCAAGGTCTGCCGACAGAAAGTAAAGAGATAAAAATGTATTATTTTTTTTACAAAAACACACTTTCAAAAAGCATTAAAAGATTCGCAAAGGCTTCGTAAGTGACAGGTAGGTACGTCGTATGCAAGTGCAGAATAGGCAGAAAAATACGTGGTATAAACGTAGCACAGACGATACAGGATTAAAAGAGGGTGCAAATAGTGAAAAAAAAAATCCTATAGACAAAGAGAAGGATAAAGGAAACCAGACTGTAACTTATATTTATATAGGTACATAGGGTATGCATTGGTATATTACTGGATATACTACGAAAAAAAAGCGTATTGAACCAGAAATGTCATTTTATTCTTTTTCTCTTTTTTTTTAATTCCCTCTCCACTCACGCTTCCTTCTCACCCGATATTACTACAAAACCCAAATCCTCGCATATTTTTGCAGTATGTCGGTGCCTTTTAGCTTCGCGTGACAATGCGATACCGGTGAATCCGATACACTCCCGAACAATCTATTTCCCGAGTATTGTAATCCAAGCATCATTGTTCTTCGCAAATACGATTTTCACGTATGACACGCGCTACGTTAAAATTGCATTTACAATAATACTCCCGAGTGTTAAAAAGGACTACCCCTTTTTTTTCCTGAAATACATTTTTTTAGACATTCTTTCATCGAAAATATCATGGGTACGGATTTAATTAATTATTTTACTTTCATGTTAGTGTTTTATAATTTATATATAACTATCAGTACCGATTCGAGCTGTAATCAGTGACCATCGTATCAAGTTCCGGTCTCGTGTACCATTCACGTGCAACGAACGACCATAATTCTCGTGAACGTCATTCCCGACAAGTACTACATGTTTCATTGAATCGATCTTGAAGTGACGTCACACAGGTATTACCTCCGATGTCCCTTTGAATAATTAAAGCGTAGACGCGGAGCATCCCTCATTTCTTATGCATCGACGTAATGCGAGACGTCGTGACGCTTTTGACGGAACAAGTGTGTCCAGTTTGTGTTAGAATGTTGGATCACGAGACACGAATATATTTCATGTAAGACAAAGGAAACAAGACGGTGGCATATATGGGGTAAAAAAATTTCAAAAAACAAATTGGCGACGGGTCGATGGCCAATTATGTAAATTATAAGTGACAAGGTGGATACCCATTAAAAACATGTTTTCGAAAGGCGACTGAACGAGGTAAAAATGAATTTTCTTTGAAGAAAAGCTAAACGACGCCCGGCGTCCCGACGACGTGCCCACGCGCTTTTTTCGTAACCCGCCGCGGGCACGTCGCGAAAAGTGTTTCCCGACTGTCAACCGATTAATCTTATTAATTTGTTCCAGGGCAGCCAACCCGCTGGCTCCCCGCTCCTTGTGATTTATGTTACGTTTAATTAAACGTTACATAAAGACACTTTTAACGCTAGCCCATAGACCGGCGATCTGTATTCAACGATTTATGCTAATGGGGTTGAAGGAGGCATTAGCCGTGACAGGGGTGGCGGGGGTGATGGCGGCGGTGATGCTCGTCGGCGCCAAAAGTGTTATCGTAAATTCTCTTGATATCATCATAATTTGTTGGCGCTGATATTTCATTTCGGATATTTCCTGTGTTGCACACTGCATCCGACGAGGCAAACGAAAATACCTGAAATTTAATGATGACCCGTGAACCATCATGCAAATTGAATGTTTCGTACTGGGTTTGTAAATTGAACGAAATTATACTATTCGGCGAAAATTATATCGTAATTATATTTAATAATGAAATTTAAGATCGCCATATATATGGTGGAACTCGAAATTATTGCTACTGTGTACGTCACTTGCGATACAGTTACATTGCATCCAAAATGGGTTAGCTGGACGTAACTCTTATTCCATTAACTCGAGCTAAATTTGACTACAACATATTTTTGGAAAATGAAAAAATCCGTGGAATTAGTCTAGTCCGTATTGCGTTTATTCGTAATGATAATTCTTGGTTTTATTATACGCCTGATGGGATCCGAACGATTCTTTCGATCTGCTGGGTTTGGCGATATTTTTTGTGTTTCGCCTGGTTTTCCATGGTTTATTCAGTTACGCTTCATAGTATCGTATTCAAAATGTAGATAAAATTTACAATGTGATAGGAAAGGGGGATTGGTTGGAGGGAGGAGGGTATAAGGATATCCCTTGCGTGTTAGCTTTGCGATAAGGTCCCACGTTCAGCATAGTCAACTTGCACAGAGCGAATATAAAATCAATTTGGCAGAATTGCGTGGATGGTTCGTGGATCTTCAATTTGCAAAAAAAAGAGGGGGTCACGAGATGAGGATCGATCAGTCCTCTTTTCGCTAACCCCATTTTACGGTAACGGGATTGCCCAAATATCAGAGCCATCCTTGTCAAAAGTTTTCTCGCGACGTCAGGATGGCTTTCATCGTGGACCGACGTCCACCCCTGGTACCTACCCCTGAAACCTTGTCTCTAAAGCGCCAGGTTCTTTCTTATTTTATTTTCAACCCTCGCTAATGATCCACGCGGACCATGTCGGGTGCCGGATACACGGTCGCAGGGTGTCCGCCGCTTTGTTCCGGTTCCTGAAAATTAGGGCACAATTACGACGGCCATGGTTTAGATAAGGGTGACATAGTGCAAACACGGCCATACTTCAACCCCCTGTCAGCTAAGCTTAGCAACATAATGCTTGTAGTATCTCGCGAGAAAAGAAAAAGAAATAAAAGAATTACGTGCTCGTCAATGTGAAAACATCCCCTGCGCGGTACAATATTATGGTTAACTATAAAATCCCACGCCTGTGCTTCATGTTTGTAAAATCGCGACACGGTAGCCAACTCAATGAAATACTGAAGCGAAGTCGAGAAGCTTTTCCTGACGATATTTTTTATCAGTACGTGACGCAAACTCCATCCTGCAAGCTTACAGCTTTTTTTTATGTGAAAAAAGGTCTTAGAGTTGCCATCCCACTTTCTCTTGCAAGGGATGATATTGAATAAGAGTAAAAGTGGAAACGGTTGAAGGAAAGGCAGAAGCTTACTTCGAAGGGTGGATCCGATGTACACTCGAGCAAGCTTTTCAGCGAGCGATGCGTGCTTTCGAGGTTGTTTGTTGCGTAGCGTGGTGCGTGTTGTCCCGATGCCACGCTCCGTTTGCCAAGGGGGTATCAGCCAATGGGGAGTGCGTGCCGATGCTAGGGGTTGAGCGATTTAAACGTTCAATATTTCCCAGAAATATTGTACGTGTTCATCCCTCTCATCATTGGGCGTTCGCCATCACCCCAAGCACGAACGATAATTGTGTCCTCCGGAGAAGCCACCCTGTATGGAATTCTACGAATTGCTTAAGGGTAGTATATTCTTACCCCTATGTATAGCACGGATAAACAATACTAGGAGTCGTAAAATGGAAGATCGAGGTTAACGGAAGTTGATAGTTCGGAAAGCTATCTTAAATGAAAAATGTATATTTTCAAATTTGTATAGAAATCGATTTATATATATACATATATATGTATATGTAAAATCTTTTTATCGCGATCCTTATGATTTTACTGTTCAAAGTCAGTATCTACTGTTTCGCTAAAACAGCCTCGCACCAGGGAGCTAAGATAAATCGTCTATAGCGGATTCTGAAATCTTCCGATCTAGGGGTGGTTATCCTGAAATCTCAACCCTCACGGCAAGCTCGGATTCTCCGTCTGGGAAGTGTGCAAACACACCTGCTACCCTTACTACTTCGCCCTTCGATCCCCGTTGAGATTTAGGAGAGCCTTTAACGCGCTTCCATTTTCAGGGGATTGTTTTATCTGTACTACCATTTTGCAAGCTCCACATTGTTTTCTACCGATGTAAAATATCGTGCGTCCCAAAAAAACTGTAATAGAAAATAATCAAAAATACACAAACTTCAAAACTCTTCGAAAAATTATTTAAATCAGAGTTTCCGTTAGCTAAGGGTAGTCGATGCCTATAAAAAAAAAGAACAAATTCACCACAGCGACCTTCGCGAAAGGGTGCCGGTAGCGTGCCACCCCCGTGCACTGATAAACTCAAAGCTACGTCCGGATCGTAAACTAGCCACATTTCGCCAAGGTACTACAGTAAATTAGCGGGTCGTTTCTTTTTAATTATAATTAATGCGTCATTACTCAGTTCTCTCAACATGCTCATCCTTTTTCTCTCTTTCCTTCTACCCTGATTCTAACCTTACCGGGTGCTTCAAACGAGTGAGAAACAATCGTCATTTATTTTTGTGCCAATCCATTCCCCAAAATCTAAGAGCTCTCTAGTAAATTTTTTTTCAAACGAAAAAGGCATAATAAATTTCAATATTTTATCTCACTCAATTACATACATTTTTTATCTTATCAAAATTAAATTTTAGACTCTACAAAAAAATCCCACTTAATTAAAGTCACCGATCCTTACACCACGAGTACCTTCAAGTGCATGTAGTATCACACGTGTACGGACGATCACCTCAAGTTACAAAATCCATTGTCACATTATTTTCATAGGCATAATGGAAATTTAAATCCATTGAAGTGTCCCGTACTGGCAACGACAGGTATTGCCTACCCCTTCTAGCATGCGTGTCACGTATCACTTTCGAGCGTGGCCTGTGTAAACATACCTGTTTGCGATAATATTCCGTAATGCTAACGAGACCCGTTATCTCCTATCCGCGTTTACATCTCGTGTTAGGGAGCAACAATAATTTTTCATACTTTTCGCCCCTTTTCCTTTTGAAGCAAATTGAAAAAAAAAAAGCGAACAGTCCCAAAGAAGACTCTTCTCGTAAAACCTCTTCGTAGAAACTTCAGTGACATAAAAGAACCGTACACCGTATACTACCATACACACCCTTGTTAACATACTCGAGATATAACATCGGGGATGGGTACATATACATATTGGGTAAATACTCCAGAATCATTTGTCGCATCCGAAGCGAGAACACCAAGGGGTTCTTTCCCATGTAATATATATACATATAGATGTAGCTATTTAGCAGGGTTGAAGTTTCAAGTCGTAATTTTAGTACCACCCTTCTTGTCCGTAGGGGGTACGGTATAACGTATATGCTATACGTAGAGTAAAATCCAAGGCACATAGATATACGTGTCTCGCAGCCTGAGCAGGTATTATATAGCGGGTGTCAAATAAATGTATAATATATACATATATTCGTGTGAGTGGATAGAGGACAGGGGTAAAAATATAAAGAGAGGGATGAAAAAGAAATGGAAGCGGTACTGGCACGTTGTAGGTCTAAAGATAGCAGGTGCATTAGTCTAGGCCGTATGTATGAGCCCCCAGGAGAAATCATGAGGTCTTACCCTGGCCCTACGCTTCGTGGCACTGCCGCTACCCGCGAGGGTAAGTGCCCCTAATAAATCCTAATACTAAATCACCCCCTATTACTCATATCTTCTACTGGTTTTGGTATAGGGGCTGGGTGCGTGGCGTCGCCATTCGCTTTGTACCTACCACCTCCACCACCGCCCAGTGCTACCCCACAAACCTACCCCTGGTACCTTTTGGAGGCGCCATTGCCCGTTCTTGTTTTTCGAATGCCTCTCGAGGTTATGTTTTATTAAATATTGATCGTCTTCCAGTGGGGCTCTGAGGATGAGATGGTATAAGAGGTAGAAGAAGCTAGGAGGCGGCCATTCTTCCTGCAGGAGAGACAAAAGAACGTCACCCCCCTTAACCATCCCTTTTATATCGAGAGTCTCATCCGGTGCCCGTAAAATGAACGGAATATCCTGGAGGAAGACGTACTTCAGGGTTACTGATTATAAAATAGTCTCGATTAATTGAAACCGGCGCCCGTCACTTCTCTGGCCGTTTAAGGGTTGATAATCGTATTGGGGTTGTAGATGAGAATTAAATTTTATTTATTCTTTTTTCTTCTTCGATTCTTTCGAGGAAGGGGTTATGAGGTGCATATCGATTAATTTTAACGGGCGTCATTTTTTATGGTTATTTTAAGGGTTGATGATCGTAATGGGGTTGAGAAGAATGTGGAAAAAAATTATTCTTTTATACCTATGTGACTTTAATTTTATACACGCATAATCGTTACACGCAACCGTCGTGTTACTCTTGGCGACATGTGCTGTACTCTGCGATGTACCTAGGGGTAGTTTTACGTATACGTATACGGATAACCATTTCAATACTGTGACGAAACTTGTGCTTTTCACTGGCGCGACATGCTCGACGTGCTGGCGTGTTCTAGCTGCCGTTTTTACAGCGACTGCCAGACTCCGTGTCTGCCTACACCGGGATAATTATATATAATGCACGCCTTGCTTTCTGATATCCGCCATCAAAAAAGAGAAACAGTACCTGGTAGACGACGGCTTGAAAACGCGCCCATTCCTACCCTTCCTTTCCATTAGATTATGAAAGGTTTAATCGCAAATAGGAATTTCATGGAAACTCGCCAAAGGGTATGCGTTCCAGCTAGTTGTTGCATATGTTACATGACACTGATTATATTTTATCCTGTAGCGCAACAGATTCATGATGTTAATTAAGATGGCATATCAAACTAATTAATAAAAATCAAAACTCTTTTTTTTTATATTCTTTTTATGAAAATCTTTAATTAAAGTGAGTAGTCCGATTTTCAAAATATCATCTCGCGAAGGTAGTCATTAATAACTAGGCTGATTATAAGCGTTAGGGGTTTTTAAAGACAGTGAATTTATGAAATGTCTGCATATGCATATAGAAGCCAGTAGATAGCAACGTCCGACCGGTAACGGATCACATCCATTACTCGTTTCCATGTACCGACGGGCGTCCCGACGCCTAATTCCAGGAAGCATAGCTCGTAGAGTCGTATTTTCTGTTCAATTATCGTGATTATAAGATAATTGAACGGAAACTTGGGTGGGGTGCGTAAAGGGTGTAGAGGGTGTCTCGAACCGACGTCCACAAGGTTAAAAATTCGGAATTTGCGAATTACCGGGTATATGAGTGGTAGGTACCTCGTGTATCGGGGTTAGCGTGATAGGGAACAATTGGAGTTGGTTCCTTGAGCAGCTTAGCCGGTTTCTCGAAACCAATTATTTGCTTTTGCCGAAATTAACTTTAAATTGCGAAGTCTGAGGGTGCACCAATCCGTCTATCGAAAGCTTGGAGAAACAAGCTTAAGGGATGAAGGTAGTATTACCTACCTCTATTACGCTATTATTTACAACCGCGTTCGATTGCGGTTTATCGTTTATCGCGTCTCAAATTGCACGCCACTGCCAACCCCCGTCAGCTTTAGCTACCCCTAACGAAGGCAACCGCCTGAAATATGAAATTGGTGAATTTCCAGAAATTCGATTGGCAAATTCTGGTGATTAGACTCGTTACTTATCGACCCTTAAAAAAATTTCTTTATACACCCGTATACTTGATTCCATGAATATATATTATCCCCTGGAAATTATGCCTATAGAAATAATCTTAAGACCGGTTTTTACAAGTAGTCTTAACGAATTTTGTTCCTCGTACTTTCATATCTTCCCTGCCGCATTCATCACTTTCTTACCCCACAAATCAATTTATTCTTCGCAGACCAATTACAGGACTTTTCAATTCACAATATTCCAATCGTCTTTCCATTCCACTTCCACAGGTTGATGACACTCCAGTATCCGGCACAAGGTCCTTTCCAATGGTTTAAGTCTACTTGAGAGTGAGGTAGGATCAAAGGCGATAAACTTTTCGAAGGGGGTTGAGGGTCGGGATGCGAATGGGGGCGGTGTCTGATAGCGGGTGAAACTCATTGAATGTTTTCATCGAACTCTAAACGAGTTTTCCATGGGCATTTCAAGTTTCTCAAAGTGCCAACTGTCGTTGGCCTTAAGCACGGGGGTGGCCACCCTCTGCGGCTTTGAACGTATGTATAAAAATTTGGTCCAGTCGATGCTGTGATTTACTCTCGGCTTTAACCCCGCTTGCCACATAGACGTAAAATGTTAAAAAAAATATATGAGAGAAAAATCTAGCAATTATGGTGGCTGCTCTCGCAGATATCGGCCAGACAGAACCCGCAGGGTTGGTTATTTGCATACGGGGATGTGCGGCAAGCTTTAATGCCCATGCATCATGCATATTCAAATATGGCCCCCATGGTACAGTTGTACGCGGAAGCTAAATCCCAACACGTCTCGTCTTCTCTCTTATTGAAAATCAAAATTCACTCCAATTGCTTCGCGGCGAATACCTGTCCTACGTTTAACGTACGGAAACCAGCACAGCCGAGAGCCAAGCCAAGAGAGAGATATTTTGAAAAATAGTTACCTTTATATTTGAAAATTCTCATAGACCATTCGTTCTCGACAACAATACACTTCCCTTAGGTTCCATGATACAATTTAACGACCTTCGTTAGAACTTGATATTTTCAACCCCCAGAGGATCCAAATTAAAAGTACCTTATTAAACAGGAAACGTGGATGACTAAGAATTTTATCCAACTAAACATTTTAATATTGAGTACACAGTGAAAAAAAAATCAAGAATAAAAGTATTGTTGGGAACAGATAATAGGGATGACAATTTTTCAAGAGCGACGCTTAATCGTATCAGGGATGGGTTCGAGGGAAGGCAACCACCTTTGAAAACTGATTCGCTGTAAAATGTAAAGCGAGGAGGTAATAAAAATTTCCAATTTTCTCTGGTTCGGCAATCATTTGGTTTTTCTCAGCTCGTGACGACGCCCCAATAGGGACGAAGGGTCTGCACTTGAATAGAGGGGGTGTCGTCTATCGGCCAGAGGATGAGGAAGGGGGTGAAGTAAAAGCGGACTCGGGTCCGTGAGCAGACAGTTTAGCCAACTTTCAGATTTACACCCTGCAGTTCGTTCACGGGCCGCCTGTTTCGAGGGACCTTGCGCTTCGTTTAGGTCTCCAGGGGTTGTACGAGGGGAGGTGGTACCTTACTATACAATGAGCGCTTAGACGTCTACGTCCCACATGTAAACTCTCACTACTGCTTTCCCGGGTATTAAACACACGGATAATGGCATCCACTCACCAACACTGATCCCTGAACAGAATCCGCACACCTCCTGAAACCTAGGATTTGTGTGAGGGTCGTTATATAGGGGTTGCTTTGTAGAAGCTAACGTCAAACTCTGTCCTTCCCTTCTTCTAGTCAGCCATCTTTGTTCTCCACTTTCCTCTTGTACCATGTCCTAGAATCTTCCGTCTTACCTTCTCGAGCTATCCGGTCTTTGCTCATTATCGGAACTGAAGCTTTCGGATTCACCGCTTAAAGCACCAAGGTCGATATTCCTCGTACGCACCCCTGCCGAAGCTCTGCACCTCCTAGCCAATAGTCTGTCTAGGTTAAGCAGGTCTCTACTTACCGATTCCTCTCTCTGTGTGAATTTACGTTAGTCTCTGTCAAACGTTCGAGAATTAATCTTGACCGTGTCTAGACGCCGAACTCGGTCGGTATAGTAGGGTGCTTTGATAAAAATCATATTTGATCAAATAAAAGACATAAAAAAAAAGAGTGCAAGGAATAAGTACTATGATTTAAATATATATTTAACGTTCGTCTCTGTAACTCCCTCCTTAATAAAGGTGTCCAATATACTTATCACCCTAGCTTGAATAAGGGTGCTGCGTCAAAGAAATATAAGCAGCTTATTTATTTGACTCGTTTGATAAATACCGGCAATTAAGAAGGTGGAAGTGTGCGTGGCGCATTCGAGAGCATTGCCTGAGGGGGCTGCAGAGTGAGTAGTGGACTGAGAGGCTGGAGGGAGGAGGGGAGGAATAAGACTGCAAACGGTGGAGAATCTTGGGGAGTTAGTCAAGTGCGACTGAAAGGGATGGAGAATAGTGATGATACAAGAGGAAGAGAGAGAGGGGGAGAGAGAGAGAGAGAGAGAGAGAGAGAGAGAGAGAGAGAGAGAGAGAGAGAGAGAGAGAGAGAGA
>JARPRH010000447.1:98312-111784 GCA_031763665.1 Calameuta haemorrhoidalis | reverse complement strand
ATTCGCGTCGCTCTCAAGTCACTCGCGGGGATTTAAATATCTGAAGACCTAAGCCTCCCTTCCTGCCCCGAGTCTACATTTAGTAAGCCCTGCTTTGACTTCTCGAAAGCCATGGGAGTACAGTTGGTAGTAGCGACGCTCCGGCGTCAAACTCGTGGCATTCAAGTTTGTCGAATTTTCTTTTCATACTTCCTGTCATTCTATATTTATTTTATCTTGCGCTCTTTACGTTTCCTTACTTATTCCTGTTATACAGCGAGGAACGTAAGAATTTTGACGTCAACAATTTTTTTCTTCTTCAATATCTAAGATTATTTATGGAATAAGTAATATTTTCAATTTGCTTTTTTTTTGCATTTCTACAGTTGGTATTTCTGGAATATGAATTATTTGGTATACAGTGGATCTATGGGTATAATTTCAAAATCCATTATCAAAATCTAGTACGGGTATTTATGGTGTACGCTTAGCATAGTAATAGAATAGCTTTCGACATGGCTGCCAACATAAAGATTTATGGCGAATAGACAAAAAAAGAGAAAAAATGAGTTATCATACGATCTTCCTATTTTTTTAAATTTTCCTGTACATCGGTCCAGTTCATTTTTTGAGACTCGGGATAAGTGTACGTAACGAATTGAGCATTCAGATTAATTGTTTCCTCATTATGACTAGATAAACGCGTAGATTTTCATGCGTGATAGTGAATGGCTGCGATGAAGTTATTATTATTTAAATAGACCGATTCACTGTGTAGCACGGTTTTGGAATGAAGGATGTAGGGAAAATGGTATGAAATGAGCTGAAGGCCCAAGGCAAGAAACCTCAAGCAGAAGATGATGATACGAATAACGAATGATTATTACAGACATTACAATTAACAAGGACCGGATTAGACAGTCTAGGTCGCAAAATGCACGCAATCAAGCTCAGCCCCTACGTACAACGTGGGTCCGGCTGACAGATACTCCAAGTAACCGCGAACTGCTGTGACCCAAGAGCAAGAGGGTCCCGGAGAGGATTCCGACCTTGGGCAGACTTCAGTCGCAGACCCAGAGCACTGGGAGACGAGAGCAGAGACTTTGACAAAGAAGAATCCTGTGAAGAGGCTTGGACCAAGCAAGTGCGCTGCTTGGGTCGCAGACCCAGAACAAGGGAAGAGGAGAGCCAGGCTACGAAAAGTCGCGATCATCCCTAGTCCAGTTCACCGGAACGAATCACATGGCAGCAGCGACCGACCGAAGTCTGATGATCCTCAAGAGATCAAAAATTACGCTTTCAACCTTCGTCACTTCGCGCCGCAAGCCGAAGCTTGAGTAGGTCAGACGTAAGGAACCAGCCTCGTCTCCGAAGGCGAACCCCGTTGACCGTCGGTCAGCGCGCAAAGTGTTCCCGACACATGATGATTGGAATTGACCAGGTGACTAGGAAAAGACCCAAGGCCAAGCGGCGCAGCACAAGCGAACGCAGATTGAGGTGACTGCTCCTCTGGAGAACCCAATAATATAATTTTGACTCAGGTGTTAAATTCATTTTCTTCACCTTACATATAATTTTGTTTGCATTGCACCTGGTTCTTTTTTTCTTTGCAATTTTTTTCAAATTTATTTATTACCTATTCAACAGCCTTTTGCGCTAAAGTTAAACGACGCGTATCTTCCATAATAAATCTAGTTCATCCATTTTCTCCGGCAGCTTATTTGTGCGCTTGCGCACGTAAGTCTCTGAATTCACGATAAGCCCCGGTTGCACTCTTGCATTTTATTTTTCTACGCGGTGCTTGCTTTTAACGGTGAGTGCTTCAGCTACTCTCCTGTATGCCACGTAGGGGCGTAGGTATATCCTCTCACCTTTTCTTGATTTTCATCTCGGGATTATCCTGCTTCTCGGGAGATCAGCGTACACCCATTGTCACGTACATATCTGTCCTTCCTATCACATAAGTTACGCAAAATCTCAGCGGAACGAATTTATTCACAATAAATTACATATAATCCAATCGAATCATAGCAAATGAAAAATACCTACCAATCCTTATTTAAATTGGTACAGTAATTTTACAAAGGTAAGTCCCCATTAGGAGTTATAATTATTACAACAACAAAAATAGGTAAGAGCAATCTAATTAAAAATTTTATCTAAGGCACCCACTACCCTTATCCTCCCAATTGGTCATAACTTACAGTAGGTTGCTTTATAGAATTTAAAATTCGCGCCCTTTTGAATACCTGGTTTGTTTAAAATATATATATATATAGTACATTAAGTTGTCAGACGTAACTCAGAAGGGAGAAAATGAGACGAGCGAATGAACGAGATTCCCAGAAGATGGGATAGACAGTAGAAAATTCTCCGAGAAATCTGAATGTCTTGGAAACTGTGAGAAGGGGCAACAGTGTGACGGTGTGAGGGGGTGGCAGTAAGGAGGGACGAAGGTTGAAGTTATGGAGAAAACGGAAGGGTAGATAATTAGACAAGTAACACGAATTCGCCCCCTTTGCTTTGCCTCTCCTTCTCACTCGGGGAGCCCGTATCCTCCTTAATTAAATATAAGCACCGGCTTACCTCCGCTTCTCAACCCTTATACTACAGTACACAACCTTCAGTCGCTTGCACAAATTCGCCCTACAATATCTGAATACAGGATACGATATGTAGTCGGGTAAGCAAGTAAATAGTTACCTAGATAACCTTTCATCCCTTAATAACCTCTACTTCTTATATAACCTTATACATTGAATAAAAAAAATCCGCGTTACAAAGCAAATCCGTTGAGGCCAATTTTATTTATGGGGATGAATTTTATTTTACATATTTTTTTTTAATATACAAATTTGTTATCACGACGTAAAAAATCCGTGGCGTTATCATGATCGTAGCCCATGATTCTTCCTATGAGATTAGAGGAGGTTGTTATACGTGCTTTGTCAAAATTTCTCAAATTCGTCCAATTTGAATTTCCCGCCGGATTCGTGTACTTCTGATAAGTCATGAGTTTTTTAAAATTATCTTCGTACTCCTCAGGCTCCGTCATGAGAATCTCGTCCACGTCTTTATTCACTGATTCCATCAATTGATCCAGACTGACGATTGGTTCTTTTTCAAAAATTATTTTACCCTCGGTCCTATCAGCATCCGATACTTCGTAATGTTCATCCGTGTTATCGTTATCACGATTAATCACACTCCTCCGATTATTAAGGATCGTTGATCTTTCGCCGTCGTTCATATTATTATTATACGATTCCGTAGTCAGGTAAAAAGCAGAATCATCTGTTTCTCTTAATTCGTTCGATTTGTTCAGTGAAGGATTTTTTACAAAATTATCATCGTTGTTTTTCGAGATAAAAAATTTCTCTATAGCTAATCGATGATTGTTCAATGAATCCAATACTTTTCTGACGACCTTATCGTACGTAGGATGTTTAGGTGTAAAATCGTCCTTATCATTTTTACTGATAACCCCATCGTTATTATTATTGTTATCGGCGATACTCATCTGCACAGAATCATTGCCATAAGATTCGACTGTACTGTTTGCAGATTTATCATCTCCCGGTACTATGTGCACTAGATGCTTCTGCCCAAGTTGATCAGTTCCCAGTATAACACGCGGATTCGTGGAATCCACGTCAGATTCGATTGGATCGTATGCATTGAATAATCCAGGAGACTGATTGAGGGTCAGCGGTCCAGGATGTCCTGAAGATTTATCCCGCGGTCGATATATCTTGCCGTAAATATTTTTGCGCAGATATGTCTGATCCACGGAATCCTCTTCAGTCTTATCCTTAAAATTTAATTCTGGACCAACAACCGAAATCCCAGCATCCTGTTCGGTGGTTTGTGAAATTTCGGAATCTCTCTCATTCGTTTTTGATGATGAATATAGTCCCTCCGCAGCTTCCTCATCGGTAAGAATATTATATGTATTTTCGTCGGATACGACTTCACCTGGACCAGTGATGCTGTACGGATTTAAAAAATCTGATGATTTATCTTCCAGAGGTCTTTCCTCTTGTTCGTTCAATGTCGTTACGTAGACATAGGTACGTGGCCAGAGATTCTTCATGTGATAACTCTCATCGACTTGGGGTATGATCGTTAATTGAAGATCGTATCTGAATGTGCTCAATGATGATTTACGCTTCAACCTTCTCAGGGTCCATTTCACCGTAGGGCTGCTTTGATCCGCACAAACTTCACAATCCGTGCAGCCCTCTTGACAGAGAATCCAACGTCCGTTTGGCAGGTAGAAGACATCTCCTCGAGATAAAAGTATCGAATCTTGATCAGCCAGTTCAGGAAGTGGTCCAGAATAAAATGGCGCTTCCAATAATCGACGATACAGTGCATTGTTGGCTGGTGGTGGTGGTGAGATTGTTTTGAATACAAACTCCCTTAAAATATATTCCCAATAAGGGGTGAAGTTTTCATTCTGGTTCGAAGAACTTTCAGCACTTTCCTCTTGACGATCTAACAAATTTCCACTGACTTTCACCGATAATATCTGATAAGAAAAAAAAATCATTTTCATTATTCAAAAGCATGTACATATTTTGTATCACAAAAATTATTTTTTTCCAAATTTATCAAAGCTCCTTCATAACCTCACTTACCGTTACGATAGCCAGACAGTACTTTGTCAGATGCATGATATCGCTCGCGTGTTCGTTAACGTACTGACCACTAATGAGTAATTAGTGACAGACAGTGGGGATGTAAGATTTGACCAGATCGATGACTAAATCATTGGGAACGTGTAACAGATGATTTTAGTTAACCAGAACTGCCGGTAGAGGCGCTGCGATCGAAAAATGTCCAAGACGCGTTTGGCCATTGATCAAGAATGATAACATTACTCATTGTTCAATGTTATCTGAATGCTTGTGATCTAAAATAGTTTTAAATCAAACATCAAAGATGTACGTACGATTGTAATATGAGAATTGTTACGAATAAAGGTTGGGTTGGCTGAGTGCATTACGGTATCGGCTGACTGTACGCTGCGCGGAATTAAATTCGCACGAAATATATATCTGACATAGAATATGACTTGGAAATAATAGTTGGCTGTATGGTATACGGGAATAGAGATTTCTTACTGCGTAATACGAAATGGAATTATTCGAGTCGCCTTTGTCAATTAGTTTCTTCGAGTTTATGTAAACACCACGTGTTCTTTGATCAACGTATAAAAAAGTTGTTTAGGAATGACAGCTGCAATTCGCTGGATTGTTTGACAATACACGTTGCTGATTAATTTTCTGCTGATTGTTATTCTATTTTGAAAAATTTTTTTACAAGCGATATTTATGCTTGGAAATTATATTTTTGAGGTATGAGAAATTTTTATAATTCTTGTTATTAAAATTTATGGTTTTATTAACCTCGTGGAATTGTTTGTATGATTTTATTATTGATCATCGATTCTTTTATTGATACTTCTTTTTAAATTTTATGAATTGACGTAGGGAGCCTGAGTTATTTGCAGATCATTTTGAATTCTAGTTTCTGGTGTACGTGCTGCCATCTGTACGTCACGATAGGATAGTCTGGGAATGGATTCTTAAAGACTTTCTCAGATGATATGCAAACCGTCAGAAAGTTAGCGTCAAAAGATAAAAAAGTATTTGTTTTTAATGCCTAAAAAATTGCTCCTTAAATGCTTCTTATGTTTTCCTAATTGCTCCGCTACTTTTATACAATGATTAAGAAATATTCATTAAATTAGAAAAATATTTTTTTTATTGCTATTCCAAATAGCCAAGCAGATTCTTAAATGGTTTTCTTAATGAATTAATTGCTCTCAATTTTCTCGATTTTGCTCCGCAATTTGTTTTTCATTTTATTAAAAGATCTTTAAATAAGTAAAATTTGATTTTTCTTGGATATTAAAATTTGGAAATTAGAAATGCTGGCCAAAAATATTTAGAAGTAGCTACTGAAAGTTGCCCAAAATTGTGTGTGTACAATTCATCGCGCAAAATTCCACCAGTGGGAGGAGCGCTCATTTTTCTTCCAGCCGATCTTCTCCTCCAGCTGGTCTGTTGGAAGCCCCCGATCAGCCATTTTCAACCGTCTTGTTTTTCTATATTTATTTCTTCTTTAGTCCCCTATTTCTTTATTTTTCATTCTTTACTTTCATATTTATCTCTTTCCTTATTTCTTCTCTACTTTTATACCTCTATTCCCTACGTTTCTACTTCTTGACTTCTTTATTTCTATCTTCCTTTCTGTCTTTTCATTTCACTCTGTTCCTTCTTCCTTTCTATTGTGCTTTTCTTGCTTGTCCTATTCCTTTGGTCGAGTCAAGCACATTCATTCGAGTAGTCATATAAGGGTAGTCACCCTGTTAAACTAGCTAAATGTATAGACCATGGTGTCGGGGGTTGTCCGTCCGCCTCATCCGCTGAGCTTGCTCAGTGGGTCGGGCCCAAGTTGTGGCCGCAACAGGACCTTATGGGTCTCCCGACGGGGGCCTTGAGCCCCCTTAGGGTATCGACGGCCATGGTCTGTTGTATAGTGAATCTAATCAGGTGTCTAACTCTCGTGTATTTAGTATAATTTGTTCGCTTTGCTAAAAACGCTCCAACATGTCGTTGACCCGTGAGCACTCGTGTGGGTAGACGATCCTATGTGCCGGTGGGGAGGTCGTACAGGGTAGTCCGTTGGCTCTGAGTAAAGTCCTGCTTGTGCTTGTGCTTTCGGGTCAGCTTCGCTTGGAGTAGGTGCGGGTGCTATTGAGCACCTGCTAGTCTAAAGTCACCCTCTGTCGGAGACATTTTGCGCGGGGATCAATGGCTGACGGGGGCCGCCGCCGTTGGCGGACGCGGTCCCTGCGTCTAACTGAGCTTGCTCGGTGGGAAGTGACGGAGGTTGTAGCGTCAAATATCGTCCCTCGGGACGTCCTGGCGGTGCTTGCAAAGGCGCCGTCGGGTGGTACGCCCGTGGTCTTTCGTTGCGGTGAATCCTTGACTAGGGGTAGACCTTTCGCGTTTAACTTACCTTGCGCCTTTTGCGTTTTTCTTGTCGCTCGACCGGACTTCCTTTCCTTCCTGAGGTTTTTCCCCCCAGTCCTGTGCGCGACAGCCGCAGGACTGGGGGCTTTTCCTCAATCAAAAAAAAAACACGGTCCCCTGTGGGGCCTTGGAGGGGTCGCAACTCCCTTGTGGAGAGGTAGGACCTCACGGAAATGGGGGAGGAGGGGCCCATTTCGCTCCCTTATCTTTCCTACTTTTCTAGCTCCTACCGAATAATCTGGTCCTCGTGGACAAGCTTTACACATTTTCTGCTCTCCTTGTTCCCTGAATCCATATCATCTCTCTTCTTCACTCTTTCTTTTAAACAATCCTCTTTTTACCTTCATTAACGTCTTTCCTGTCTGCTGCCACCAAACGTGTCTACTCGATTTTTAAGTTTTCTATTCCTTCCTATGTCTTCCTCACTCTTCTACTAGTATATCCTTAAAAACTAAGTTGTTAAAATGTCCTTTGGAAAGAGAAAAGTCCAAAGTGGTAGCACATATAACATACAACATGTATATTATATTACAGTGATATATGTATAATATTTAATATATCTCCAACGGTATTGTTATTGCTGATCTTTCACAGGCCATATATGTTTATCTGTACTTCACATACTATTTCATTATTCTATTTGTCGAATAAATTATTTTTAAATACTTATGCATTGATATTCTTTTGTCTCCTGCGTATGAGTTCTGTCTCTCTTACAGAGTAGAAATAATGGCAGAGGAGAAGGAGGACTAGAAGGATGCAGTTAGGACGGATAAGAGAGAAACAGAACTCACTTGTACTCTGGGATATTCACAGAGGACAAAAGAATATCAACGCATAAGTGTTTCAAGATAATTTATTCAACAAATACAATAACGAAACTCAAATTTGACTTGTCATTTAAAGATGGTTTAATAAAATAATAAACAAATTGCTTTGTTGCTTGGAATAGCAATAAAAAAAATAATTTTATATTTTACTGAATATTTTTTAATCATTGTATAAAAACAGCGAAGAATTAGGAAACCATAAGGAGCATTTAGGAAGCTATTTTTTAGATATTTAAAATATATAAATTTTTATCTTTTGATACTAACTTACCGACGGTAAATTCACTGACGGTAAATGGATAGGTATCTTATCGACAGGTCAATGATACGTAACCCTGGAAAAGGAATGTGGCGCCACCATGTTATCTGAGTCGGTACACCGTGGTACAAAAGATAAATTAGAGACAAAATGACGGGAGGCATTTTGATAATGGCTTCCTAGTGACATTTATCAATTCAACGTTATTGGCATCGTTGTGAAAATCATGTTGGCAATTCTGTTCCTCTCTAAGTTTACAGTAATCGTGTTCCAGTCATTCCAAGTGCATTCACTGTTAAACAGTCTATCTCAGAGACGAATATCTGTCGGCAGATACTGCAAGGAGGTCGGGCCTCGATAAACGAAAAAATATAAAAAAAATAAAAAGAACCTACAATTTCAATTCCATAATTCTCTTTGAATTTCCGGTGACCCAATGGCATAAATATCGAACGGGACGCTACAGTAAAAGATTGCACGGCTGTCGAATGACAATTACGATTGATGCACTGTGAACAAAAAATGCAAGTGTTATTGGGTCGATTATGACGTTTATCGCGACGTCCATTTTATCACGCATGAATACGATATACAGAATTACGATCTCGTGAAAAGTGATTGAACTTCTTGCCACAATGACGAGTTTCATTAGAAAAGGTTCGACCCGTCATTCGGAGTAAGTCCTACGAGATCTTGTTTTTAGCTGTCACTCACAGTTTGTGTTTATTTCCAGATAACCAAAAAAGTCGATTACTTAATATTAATTTTATACAAAAGCACCTGCTTTGATTAATTGTTAGATGTAACTTTTATTTTTTTATTATCTTTTTTCTATCATCTTTAATTTTTACTTTTTGTCTTTCTTCGACTTTCCGCTTCTTCTCATACGATAGCTCACAGCACTTGACGTCTCTTAAACGTCTACTACGTGACGCTGGACTTTTATAAATTATATATATGCTTTTTTTTCTGAATTTATATATAACGAAACAGAAGAATCCTCGGAGCCACCAAGATCGTTGGTTGATTCTTTTCATAATATATAAAATAAAATATAACTCGGTCGATTTTATTATTCATAAAGCTCGAATGGATATTCTTTGGTTGTCCTATGGATATCAAATTAACATAACAAAAAAAAAGTAATCTAAAAAAATTTTTACCGGCTTAAAACGGACTTAAAACTTAATTTTGCACTTAAATTCCACTTGCTGCAATTTCAATGCTCCAGAAATTCGTCTTATCCCTCTTCTATTTTATCGTGCGCTGTATTCAGTTATTGGACAAAGCTTTATTGTCCTTATGATAATAAGAAACACGTGTAACACTGTCGGCACGTGAACACGTGACGATACAAGATCTAATAGGTTTTCTTCTTTTACCGATACACTTCGAGACACTCGTGTTTCATTTACGGCTTTACAAGATGCTTTGGGTCTGATTTATGACGTCTCTGCTCGATCCTCTTTGCCCATTGGTCGTAGTCTGCTACCCTTGGTGCGCAAGGCCCATAAGCTGTAAATGAAACAGGAACGTGTCGTTGTTTGCCAAAGTGTTTTGATAAATGAAAAACACCCAATGATCTTACGTCTCTATGGAGTTTCATGTTATTCGTTGTACATAAAAGAGATGGGCATATCGAATAATTTTGTATTCGAAAACTCAAATAATTTTACTGTGATTTATTGCAAAAATCAATAACGAATCTAAGTCGATTAAGTATTTATAACAAAAATGAATAACGAATACAACTCGATTATGTATTTATTCCAAAAAGAATCCAACTCAATTCAGTGTTTATTGAAAAAATTATTAATAAATCCAACTCGAGTCATTATTAATTTTTTGATTAAATACTGAATCGAGTTGGATTCTTTATTCATTTTGGAATGAATGTCGATTTGACTTATATTTATTAGTATTTTGGTATGGTATTGGCCCATTCATGATGTATAATATCAATATAAATTGAATTTTGGATTTTGAAACCGAGTAGTAAGAAATAAAATTAATTACAATGATTGGTAATCATTATCCATAAGTGAAATTGATAATTCAATTACTACAAAAATATAGTTACCTCTGAATAATCTGTATGTAAAACGTAAACTTGTTTCAAATATCTCAAATTATTTTTGATGGTTATTGCACGTTAGAAGTCGTGCATAAATTTACCATAAGATAAATTGTAATGCATTCTTAATATAATTGGATCTATTAATTGTTATTAAAAAGAATTGTTTACATTTCATCGAGACGGGGGGAAAAATATCCGAAACTATAAAACTTTTTAGTAAGCATTTTGAAAACTAAATATAACTATACTGGCTGTTTAGTTTTTTAGAATATAAATCAAATTGCATCAAGGTAAAAGACAGGAAGAACAAAGTTTAGAAATTTTACTCGTACGAACAAGGTATTTCGGAATCAGCAAAAATCAAGAAAGTTGCACGCGATAAAACCCTCGTTTCTTATTTCAGCGAAACGATGGATGATGATGTCGATGATAAAGATGATACAAAACGGTGAGTCTGGTTAAAAACAAATTACAGATTAATTTTTTAACGCGATTGTACGATTGCATCTTTTTCTTTTATTAGAAAATCGCGGAATCTCAGCGAGAAGAAACGCAGGGACCAGTTTAACATGTTAGTGAACGAGCTGGGCAATATGGTGAATTCAAATGCCAGAAAAATGGACAAGTCGACGGTACTGAAGTCAACAATACTTTTTTTGAAAAATCATGCTGGTAAGTTCATTCTATAAAACTATTTAAAGAAGAAAAATACTTAAAAAGCTTTTTTCTTATATTTTACAGAAGTTGCCGTGAGATCCAGAGTTCATGAGATACAAGAAAATTGGAAACCCTCATTTCTTTCTAATGAAGAATTCACCCACCTGATCCTCGAGGTAAGATTGTATTTTATTTTGTTTTTCATGTCCATAAAACGTCCACAAAATGTCCCTGCTGTATTGCTTATATTACATTATATACATAATTGTTTTATTAATAGCCGTAAGCCATAAGGATATGTGTCCCTTAAAAATAACATTAATCTCATGGCTTTACTATGTAATATACAGACCCTTCAAAATTTGACTTTTTTAATTTGCCTGTAGGCATTGGACGGATTCATTATGGTGTTTTCATCGGATGGCCGTATTTATTATGCATCTGAAAGTGTCACATCTCTACTTGGATATCTACCCAATGAATTATCAAAATCCACTATTTATGAAATAACCTACCAGGATGATCAGGCACAGCTCTACAGCATCCTAATAAACCATGAGAATCCAGTGGACCAGAGTGGTAATAGACAAGGTAATCTTATAAATTTATCAGCTATAAATGAATTTTTCTTACATTTTTTTTTTGACAAATTCATCCCTTACTCCTTTCATTCTAGATAATCAAATCACCTTCACTTGCCATATAAAACGGGGAGGTTTAGATTCTCAAGAAGAACCAGTTTACGAACTGGTTCAGTTTATTGGATATTTTCGTAAGTGTTAACCCGTTTTTAATATTGAATTAAAATTTAATTTCGATGAATTTTTAATTGTTCTTCATACTTTTAGGATCGGATACCGAGACGAATGTAGATAATTTGATGCCCAGTAGCCAGTATAGTGGTACTCAGGGAAATGATTCAAAGTTCGTCTTATACTTATTATGAATATTAGTAAGATTCAAAGGAAACCATTGTACAATATTTATAATAATTTTATCTTCTTTCTCGGGTTCTGTTTGTAGATTAGTTTTTGTAGGCACAGGTCGTCTTCAGACGCCACAACTCATTCGCGAGTTATCAATGGTGGACAATAGTAAATCCGAATTCACATCGAGACACAGCCTGGAGTGGAAATTCTTGTTCCTGGATCACAGAGCGCCGCCAATCATAGGGTACTTACCATTTGAAGTACTTGGGACTTCCGGTTATGACTATTATCATATCGATGACTTGGATAAAGTCGTAATCTGTCACGAATCTTGTAAGTCGATTTAAAAATTTGATAAATTACATTCATTCGTTAGATAACTTCTGGTCTGCAATTTAAAAGAAAATGCAAACGTATGAACTGAGGAGTTTTTCTTTTTTAGTGATTCAGAAGGGCGAAGGGACCTCATGTTATTATCGATTTCTTACCAAGGGCCAGCAATGGATTTGGCTTCAGACCAGATTCTATATAACATACAACCAATGGAACTCAAAACCAGAGTTTATTGTATGCAGTCATCGGGTTGTCAATTACATGGACGTTATAAAATCCTTGCATAAAAATTTAGAAGCAATTGACAACTCTCCAGAACGTGATGTCATCGATTTGCCATCCAAAAATCAACAGCAGGTACCTAAAATCAAATAAAATGTTTTGACTATTGTCAAGTCAAAATGAATAAGTGTCAAAAGTCAAGAAAACACCCGTAGTTATCAAGAGTGCAAGAATGCTCTATCCAGGATTACTTGTTATAAGGTGACTACGTCATACCTCAGCAACGTGACAACCCCATCCTGGTCATCAAGTTCATCCAAGGCATCGAGATGCGTCGCCGTAAGTCCCGGACCAAGACAACAAGGCAGGGAATCAGTGACTACGACAATCTCTGGAGAATCGCAATGCTCAAGGCAGTCCCACCAAACTCACAGTTTCCACCTCCGGACGAATTCAATTCAAAACGTGGCTCTGAAGTCAGTGCGAAAAACTGAAGATCATCGAAAACCGGAAATAAATCAATCATATTCAAATTTGTTAGATAAGCCTCAGTATATGACAACCATACCTGTTCAGCCTATAGTGTCTGCTGGGTTCGCAACAATAGCACCACCTATAATCTCACCATTACAAATGCCAGAGGTAAAGTAGCATTTTAAAAAACTATAAGCAAAAGAATCATTGAAATTAGGTAACATTGCTTAAAACTTCCTATAGCTAATACATCAGCCAAGTATAGTAATGACTCCGGCACAAAATCAAATTCAAGATGAATTGCAGCGTAAGCATGAAGAGTTGCAACAATTGATTGTACACCAACAAGAGGAGCTGAGAAGAGTATCGGAACAATTATTTATAGCAAGATATGGAATTCTTTCACCATTATCAAATGTGAGTATTTATTTGAAATGTAATAAGGAAGTTTTCTATATAATAATTGTTTTATTCATGAATA
This sequence comes from Calameuta haemorrhoidalis, assembly GCA_031763665.1. Lineage (NCBI taxonomy): Eukaryota > Metazoa > Arthropoda > Insecta > Hymenoptera > Cephidae > Calameuta > Calameuta haemorrhoidalis. Next base: position 98,500 of record JARPRH010000447.1, on the reverse strand, counting down.
CTCATATAAAACTTCTTATCTTAGGTTACCATGCCGTATGCAACATATACAACATCTCCTCAGGCTAATCAGTGTATCAGTGTTACTAGTAATACTACAGGAAGACTGACATCATCTGGTATTCAAGGAGTAAATGTGCTTCCTGTACCAATTACTCTTTCCGTACCATTGGTTCCTCCTGAACGCTT
>JARPRH010000447.1:83088-97439 GCA_031763665.1 Calameuta haemorrhoidalis | reverse complement strand
CATTTGTATTCTTAAATGATTGTTAATTGTGAACCTTGTCACTTGCAAACGATAACGTACCTGGTGTAATGTTAGCCCTTAAAGTAACGGTGAAGAATTTGAAATGCATGTCGTGAATGTGAACGTTATTTCCTGATAAAAGTTTATATCGTGTTTCCAAACGGAGTATGCATATGTACATGAATGGAATATTACCCCTATCATAATGAAATTGTTGTTTTTCGTCATATGAAGAACAGTAGTAAATGTGTTAATATATTTTTTAGATATATCAGAGCCAATTGTTTACCACGTTCAAAATATAGCACATTAACTACTGACAAGACATACGTAATATATTTATATCCACGTATATCTTGAAGTTAGCATTCCAAAAAAACATTAAGCAGTCACTTGGCACGACTAAACAATTCGTAGCACATTTTACGATTATTTAAACAATCCAGAACTATTTTCTTATAACTGCTATTCCTAAGTAGATAACATTCCAGATTTATTAGGATATTTTGACCAAAAAGTCCATTGTACCAATCCATTACTTTGACGTATCCAAAAAATGTATAAAATATTTTTTAGATATTGTAAGCGTTAGAAACGCGGCCGTAAAAGCTACGATTGTAAACCTGTTTTTTATATCCATCAAATTTTTGTGCCAAGTAAATTCTAAAATATTATTTATATTTTGTTATGTACAGTTCCAAAAATGGAAATTGATAGGTCAGTTCTCACCGACTGTGAAATATTGATAGAATTAATAATATTGGTTACTGGAAGAGAGAAAAATCGAGCGTGTATATTTTATATGCGACTAGGTGAAAACTAGTCGAATTCCTATTGCATAAAAACCATGTAAATTAATACCGGGAACAACCACTTCAGTGCCACCATAAAAACAAAAACACGTATTGTCTTCTTGTATGTTTTGCGTTAATTATATACACCTGAGTTACCTCAGGCTAATCAAGGAAGTTGTTAATCTATTTATGTAATTATCCACATGATAACACAAAATTGTATATTTTGTTATTAGGGCCATGTTGTATAATTTATATGTACAATATATACATAATAGAAATGAATCTATCATTTACAACAAACGGGCATCTCTTACCACATTAGACCTCCAGTGGATGCACTATTATTTGTAACGTACATGATAATTGTTATTTCATACTCAAATAAATAACAACAATATAATAGTAATATTGACGGTATGAAAACTAGTGGAAAATTACAATTAACATGAACATTACGTATAATATTCTGTTCACTAGGTACATCTGTTTTAGAGTATAATTTTCATAGAATCATTGGTACTGCAACCTTGAGTGTATGATCCAATATGGATAAACAGGATATATGAAATAAATGTAATGGAAATTTCTGTTTTAAAATCAGCATCAATGAGCAATTTAAATGCCTTATTTATTTTTTTATAGTGAAACATCCAGGGTCAACTATTAATATAGTGGAACTTTTGTAACTCGAATCTCAAGAGAAACAAAATATGCTTCGAAATATCATAGTTTCATTCTATCAAAGTTTTCAAGTTATAGAAGCAAAGCATTAGAAAATTCAAAGATTCATAGTCTCATAGAGGTTTTTGACTTATAGAAGTTGGAGTTATCAAAGTCCCACTATGTTATATGTGCTTTATTGTTATAAAACAAAAATACATACAAAAGACATTTGACCTGAGATGAATATTTATAATAAATGATTTTTATTTTGAAATTAATTATAATGAGGCTCAAAAGAAGCTGTGTTATTTGATTTTCATGTTTTGAGGATTGGAATGGTTAGAGATAGGTTGACAAATCAATAATTAAAAATTATAAAATCTTTTTAAGAGGACATTATTATTTTAATATGAAACACGATACTTATTTACAATTACTAATCCGATACTCCGTTGATGACTACCAGTGCATAATGATAAATCTTTTTTCTTTCTTAGATTAATTACAAAATGAAATCATAAACCTACAGTTAGGTGTAAGTTTGACAATATCATTTAAATTAATTATTGTATGTATGATAATTTTACATAACCTTCTCAAAAGAATAGATATCAAAAACTCATAATTTATTTCATACTTATTCCTCATCAAATTGACCACAGTAACTTTAACAATGTCAACTATGGAAATTCAAGAAAAGCCATGTAACTAAATGACTTTCATGCTCATAGCAAAGAATACTAATTATTAAAGATTGTCAATTATAAAAATTGATTAAAAAATATTTTTGGTTTGTCACACTTTTTGCTTTCTCTAACTTGATAAATTATAATTATCACTTTCTGTTACACGTGTCAAACGTACATAAACATTTAAAATATTCAGTCCCGGCTTTCCAAAAATTTCAATTTAATAAACTAACTCCAGCACTTACTGTTTAAGTTTCCTTAACGCGTCCATAAGTATTTGAACTTCCTGATTAACGTTATCAACAAGATCCTCGATCTGATGCTTACTGTCGATTATATTAATACTCTGAGTGTAAGGATCGTATCTAACCCCAAACTTCCTCGGGATGGTCTGTGAGAATTTTCTGTAATCATCATACAAACAGCATAAATAAACGTTAATAGATAAAACAAGAATAATAAGATATTACAAATAGTCACACAGCGTAAGAATGATAAGCTGAAATACATAACAAACAATTACGACCCGGTGATCCAAAAAGAGGAAAATATTATCGTACGTTCATTTCCATATCAACAGTGACATATTTATGAAATTGATAAATAAGGTAAACAAGATGCGGAAACAACGATGAATGTTATTATACAGAATGAGCTATTTTAAATATTCAAATCAGCTGTGGCTTATTCCTTGCCAAAAGCCGGTTTTTAAAGGGTATGTTCCCAAATTCAGTGCCAGTACTATGAGTATATCGCGTCCTTGTTTACCTGAAGGCAATAGACTGAGACGACTAACAATGAGACACATCGACGAATATTGAACGTACCGAAAGATAAAGGAGATTTAACTGTCGATACTAATCAATCAAATCCAAAATTTACGGAAGTACAGGCATCTGATTGACTAAAGAAAGCTCAATAAACTTTGATGAAACCTGCCCCGTGTCGCCCATCCTCAATCGAAATAAAGTGGGTGAGAGAGACATATTCCCATGTAATAAAAACCATAATTTAAAAAAAAATTATATCACAATCACTGTTTTCACATTATTCAAATTTGAATTTGGACTCAACGATAAAAATTGTGAAACGTTTCCACGTCCCACGAGACTCTCTTTCAACCGTGTAGTTTTTCTTTAGTTCAAAAAACGTGAGGTCAAAAATACTTGCACACGTTCCATTGAAATAAAGCTATAAAGAAAAGGAAGAAAGGACTTCGCAAAGAATAATAATAAATAAAGAAAAGGAAGGCAAGACTTCGCAAAGAATAATAATAAATAAAGCCCTAAAGAAAAGAAAGAGAAGACTTTGCAAAGAATAATAAGCTACACCAAAATACGACGTTTGTAATAAATCAGACGGCATCGAAGAAAATTGAAGTCGACTCACATCATCTTTTCTTTGGCGTCTTCGAAGTCTTCTGCGACGAAATAAACTGGCTGGTATTCCGTGATAGGATATTTCTGCAAGGCCGTTTTGGCCGGATCGAAAGGCCGCAATTCCGGCTTATCACTCAAACTATATTCCAATTCGCCAAAGGACGAGAGAAGACCAGCACCGTAAGCCTTGAGTTCGCCGTTTTGCCGACAGAGGCCGAACTCCACGGTGAACCAGAAGCACTGAATTTAAAAAATGAAATTATTCGTACGACACCAAACAACAGAAATAAGGTAATACAGTATACTTGGAGCAATAATTAATATACAACAATTATTTCACTGATTACACCGTTAAGATGTAATATCTCCTTTCATCATCGAACAACAAACACTAAAGATTTGTATACAACAACTTTTGTCTTCATTTACCGTGGCTAATTTTTGAATGTAGTCGTCAGGTGCACCCAGAGAGGCCAAACCGATGACCTGAGCGAATTGCGCAAATGCTGGATCCGCAAATAAGGGCACGTGACCAAGGATCTCATGACAGATATCCGGTTCCGGTGTGTAGAGAGGTTGGCTACCGTGCCTTATGTATTGCGTGCTATGAAATACGCGGAAGGCCAAACCAGCCAGGAAGTCACGAGAAGAAAGGAGGCCGGCTACTGGCCTCAGAGTGAAGCCAGTACAGTCTAAATAATAATACGGAGAAAATGATAATCAAAATTATAATCCTATTATCGTTCAATTATTTTTCAAAAATATACACAGGTCGTACCTTTTAGAAATTGTGATATATCCTCAAGTTGAGGAATGTTATCCTCTCTGTAGCCACAATTTTCAATTAGTAACGGAAAAACATGATTGTGCTCCTTGCATGCGAATTTTGGATACAATTGGGTTAATTTTCGAAAAACAATACCCCACGTTGTCACTTCTTCCGGTGTGTAATTCACTTTTGGTATTGGCTCCCCGCTAATGATGCGAATAAAAAATAGTATTACGTTTCAATTTGAATTTTTTTTTTAATTAAATACCTACTGCTTATAATTGTATGCAATGTCGGCAAAATATTTTCTTCTTGCACGATAAACGGCGTCAGTAAAGCCCGGATGATCGCTATCGAGTTCTGATCCGTAAGATAAAATCTGATTAGCGAATTTATCCAGGTCACGTATCCTTCGTGGAAACCATGGTACAGTCCCCATGTTATCCTTATGATTTCTGTCGGTGACAAGATCCTTCGTGAATAATCAATTGAAAATTGACTTTGTCAAAAAAATTATTTACCTTGAGATTATCGAAAAATAGCTACATTGCTCTTGCAGAGATTCAATGGCGGCGCCCAAGTTTCCACCTGGTGCACATTCGACCATAAATTCATAAGTATCCATTTGACGCAGTGAACTGCGAGACTCAATGTGCAATAAGTTTACTTTATGTTTCTAAAAAAAAAAAAAAATTATACACACTGTTACCATATATTTTGAATTTTTCAAAAAATATTTTAAATTCCTTTTTACGCACAGCGAAAAGTTGTAAATATCTTCCAAGAGCTCCGACTTCGTCAGTGTCTCTCGGGGAAAAAATGAGACATGTACTTTTCGCAGAATCTCGACCTTCCCTTATGTAATTTCCGCCATCCATGAGCTTTGGCTAAAAATCACAGAAAAAAGGAGACAATTGAGTACGCATCAACGTCATCAGAAATTGAATAAAATTCTCATGTAGAATAAAACTAAAAATTTATTCATATAAAACTTATCAAATATTCTTACGTCTCTCACTACTTGAAATGGTGCCATACTGTTTGCATGAAATTTCATAAATTATAATTAATCCACAAAATTATTTTTATCAACAAAAATCGTCCTCTTTATATTATAATCAACATCCACTAATCAAATATATATCAATCACACATATGTACATATATAGGATGCCCAACTATCACACACTAATAATTCAAAACTAGCTAGAACCAATCCAACCCATGATTTATATAAGGCTCTCCCTTCTGCCACACACATTAAATTTCCACCACCCTTTCCTAGAGCCTCGATTATTTCCCATTGGCAAAGATTTGCGAAAGTTTGTTTCGCGAATGACACAAAAAGGCTGGCAAACATTTTTTTTTACCGGCTCGGTCGGTAAAACAGCACAACGGTCATCGTCAATTTTCGCGTAACGGTATTTTAACCGGATAGAAAAATGACGCAACGTCATATTAAAATTGCACGAAGTAAACGTTTACCAGAAAAACAATATATTATCAATCTTCTTTTTGCAATAATTATATAATTAGCAGGATCTTTGCCTGCTACTACGTCGTATAGATCGATACGACATTATTACAACGTTCTAGAACTTCTATAAATTATACGTTTCTAGTACGTTTTTCCAATTTGCATATTCATATTTTTCATCAATTTTTTTGTTATCTTGCTACAAATCTTATTGTACTTTTATCACTCTTTTTTTTGTATAATTATATACGGATATATTTTTTTTTACAATTTCAATGCGCCGAGTTCCTGCATTCGCAATATCGTATCAACGTTTAGTCATAAGGATCACAAAAAGGATGACCTTGTATGAATTCTCATGCGTCGATTTCACCAAAGAAAAGCTGATGAAATGTTCATTGAGGATTGAGAGAGACAATAAAAAAATGTGTCAAATGGTGGGGCGATGAGATATCGTGAAATTAATGACGTTCTCTGCCCATTAAAAATTATATTATATACAAATCTTAAATTATGCTTACGTATCTTTACAACAAATTTAATGCTGCACGCGATAATATAAAAATATTTCAATTATACAAAATTAATTAATTTCATAGAGATTAGCCTCAGCAGTGACCCCACACCAGTCACAGTTCATTCACACCAAGGTTGCCGATTTTTTATTCTAATGATCAGTAGATCAGTGATAGGAATAGTCTAGTAGTGAGATAAATAAAAAAAAACCACTTTAGCACTCATAAGCGATTTGATTATCGCCAATGACTCCTACCAGATTAAAAATAGCCCAAAAATATATCACTCGATAATCACAAGTATCAATTGTCTTACCGATTAGATCGATAACCTTTTATTGATTTTGAATTTTTTTCTAATTTTATTTTCAAACTTAAATTTTCCCGCCACACGTTTCTAAGTAATTATTATAGCTAAACAAATTTTTTAGAGACCGAAATATTTCTTACCTCGTTGTACTTTTCGCGTGACGTATCGATATTGGACATTTTGATGTTTCTTTGTGGTGCAATAAAATTTATTATTATTATTATTATTAATGCACTTAAACGAACGACAACCTGCTTCTCTGAATTTAGTCTTAAACTGATTTTCTCCCTGACTACAAGATGCAGTTTTATACGTAGACACTGGTGCAATTTGTTGCAACTATAAAATATAGCATCTCGTGTTATCCTGGATGCACAATAATGAAATCTACAGGTTTACGCAAATGAAACATGCAACTGAAGATTAATTGGTAATCCGTATGATATGGGATAATAATAATTGATTGTAATGATTTTTACGTAATTGAATTATTGTTTGTGTGAATTGTTGGTTTTCTTAATTTTTTTTATCAATATAGCGAACTCGTTGCTTGGCAAAGTGGACGTACATGTTTTGAAAGTCTCTATGTATGTCTTGTTGAAAAACCAGTCTCCCCATTTTATTTTTCACTTGGTTGTATTATAATTGCATATCAATGACTCCTTCTGTTTATCGAGAAACTGGTTTTCTCACTCCGGAGTAGATGATCTTGAAAAGTGTGCAAGTGGAAAAAAAAATATGAATGTTCTGTTGCTCTTACGAACAAAGCAATTGGTTGTTCTTTTTTCTTTTTCATTTGATAATAATATTTTCTTCATTCGATTCGCTTGGAAATTGTGCAAACTAATGAATGACGTACCGATCATCTTCTTCGGGCAATAAATTATCATTGAGTATAAAGTATACCTATATATATATATATATATATATATATATATATATTAATTGAATGTTAATTTGATTAATTATTTTGCAAATGAAAGAATAAATGCGCATAAATAAAATAAAATGTTAATCAAATGCCGATTATGTAATTTTTTCAATATACATATATACACTTAATTGAGATCAATTAAATTTATCAGTATGGATAATTGATTGATCTTCGCAGAATAATATTACTAATGCGTTAATGGTAAGTAAAAATATTCACCTTGTTTGGTGGAGATCCATTGGTATCGTAGTCGAGCTCTTCTTTACCGACGGATCGTGGAATTTCTATTCCGTACATTTTGATTGTTAAAGAGTGAATTAAGCTGCTATTTGAAATTCACTTTAGACTTGAGAAGTATTGAAAGCAGTTGGATTAATTTTTTAATAGAATCTCTTTGGATATGGTGGTCTGGTCGTTTAATGAGAACTGGTCAGTTTCCGCGTACGGTTGTCTATTTTAATGACTGCTCCCTGTCAAAAACGTAATAAACTGGTAATAAATAAAAAGGCGATATTGCACACGCAGAGAAAGGCTGACTTCGGCCACTTTAAAAGGGTCAGCGTGTTATCGGTCTTTAATAATTTCACATGATACGTTTCATCATGGAACGATAGCCCCTGGCTGCTAATTGATATTTCACGAATGGTCGCAACTACTCACAAAATCAGGAGTCATCGGTCATTGATAAACGGTCCACGTCGCTCATTACTTGCGACATCATGAGATTTATATATATTCTTGAGAAAATTTTCTCATTGTGTCATACACGGGAGAGATTAGATTATTTCGTCATCAGGAATTATTATACAGGCATGATAAACTGTACTGGATAGCAACTATGGTCTTGTGGACGTCCATAAGATCAGGGAGACGTCGGTGGGACGTTTGTATCAAATAAATAAATAAAAAAAGATACGCGTGTGTTAGGTTATGTTACTGCAGGAAGTAACAGACGCTGCACTGTACTTAGGGAAATGATAACTCGAGACTGGATTTTCCAGTAATCAGGTAAACACGTTAAGTAGAAACTGTCTTAGTTTGATTTAATATTTAAAATGATGCGAAACAGGTAAAGTAGATTTGTTTCTACATAGATTTGGAAGGAGAACGAGAAACGAAAATTTTTATATTTTATCTGGTTCAGGTTCCTATTAATAGACAAACGGATATTCAATTACTCAGGTTAAATGTACAGATTGAGGTTAGCCTTTCAATTTGATTTTTATGACAGAACCAACTTTCGTAGGTACGTTTAAATGAAATAATACACATTTCAAGTATTTATAAGTAGATAAGAGCTTTGTCATTGTAACAAAAATTCTTTTATCTTTTATATGTGCTATATATTTCAATTATTTATTTGACAGGGCAAAATACGCGGATAAATGTTTATTTCTTCAGCTACGTTGACTGAGAATTCAAATATGTAATATACATAATATAAAGTACATATAGGTATCATACTTATCCATTAAAATTTAATTAAAACATTGTTATCATTAGCTTTTATTATATAGGTGTTCCACTACGTAAATTTCACATACAAGAGAACATAATATGAAATATTTCATAAAATACAAAACTTTCATAGATCTTCATGATGTCTAGTGGACCATCTCTGTTGTCTTATTCCACCATGTCCCTTACTCATCTTTGTAACGGATGTTGCAAATCCCATTGTAAACATTTGTGGCACATTATTTGCTAACGTGTTTACAATTCTTTATTACCATCTGTCGGAACTTTTTCTCATACGATAAGATGGAATTATTTCTCAACGTAAAGTGCTGTCCTCGTTAACACCGGCGGCGACTCATGAAACTTGAGGAAGCAACAACTTAGTTTCAATACGGCTGGCAAAAGCTGATGATTGTTTGTGTCCTATCGAACTTGTTAAATTTTTTAAATTAATTTGTGACACTGTCTTGTATCTGTGATAAATTGTCAAGATGAATATGTCTGTGGAGAAGAAGAAATATCCGTCGGCTTTACCAACGAATTGGCCGACCAGAGAAGAGGCGTTAAGGAAAACTCAGAATCAACTGACATCCACTGGAAAGGTTGACGTTTATTACTACAGGTATAATGTGAACAAGTGCTTAAAATAAAGTTCTCATTTAATAAATGGGATAGTGATTAGTTAATCAACATCTTCGTTGTTGCTCTTTTCAGTCGAGGAGTCAGAAATGATGCATCGTTAGTTCCTCCTATCAGACAAACTGCATCTATTTTTAAACAACCTGTGACTATTTACAAAACACAAAAAGATAAAGTGAAGGATATCAAGCATGGAAATCAAGAAAAACCTAAACAGGTGAGTTTGTAAATGCCTTATCGGTATAGTTTCTTATGTACGATCGTCATTTATTGATATGTACATATATTCCATTAAGAATTGTATTTTATAATAGTCAGTTATTGAAAGGATTCAAGGAATCTTTATATTAAAATTTGCAGACTATAATTCTTCGCACCTCTTTCTTTATAGAATGTACTACATAGCTTGTTATAGATTTATATCATCGCTCCTGTTATGTCAAGATTTCCCATAAATAATTATTTAGTAATAATATACTTAAAATCAGTGGTATTATATGTGAGTGTAGTTTATTTAATTGGCACTTACTTTGCCTTCGATATATTGCAATCAGTTTTTATTAACAGTAAAGACAACCTAACATATACTATGTACAAAATTGGTAAATACATTCAAATTACTGTAATATGGCAATAATTCAATAATAAATGATTGTACAAAAAGTTTGAAAAACGATCGACAGAATGCTTGAGCTTTATTTAATTATGGAATAAATTAAATGTAAAAATCAATCTTCCAAAGCTGCTTAAATATTCTCATGTGTATAAAAAAGTTTTGCATTAGCAAACACTTAAATAGTATTACTTAAAAGAATTAAAAAGCACATTCCTATTATCCGACATGCTAAAACCATCAAATCATTTATTTGTTTAGGAAGGAGCTGAAAAAAGTGACAACAAACATGGTTCTCAAGATAAACCTAAGCAGGTAAATGTTTGACATGATCATCATCATTGCCATCGGCATAGCTGTATTACTGTCCTCAGATTTGCTTGCCATGTACCTCGCACTCCTTCAGCCTAAAGAAGTTCAACATTTATACCTATTCTTTATATTAAATCCCTATACCTTAATACAATTGCGCATGTATATAGTAAAAATATCCTAACTGTAATGGTTTTAAAAATTATATCATTATGCCAAACTTAAATCTTGTCGCTCTCACACAATTAGATCAATTTGTCACTCACAATTTAAAATTAAAAAATTTTGTGAAAAGACCAAAGATCCTTGTCTTGCAGGAATTTTAATTAATCTTTAATTCACCAAATTTTCAGCTTTTCTGGGAGAAACGTTTGGAAGGTTTACGGGCTTGCGACCCAGACGGCTACGAATTCGACGGTATGGATTTACCAAAGACCTTGAAACCCGTAGGGCCTTATATCACTGAAGAGACGTTATTGCAAAGCGTTGCAACAGCACTTCATGTATCTTCCCAACCAGTAACCGGACAGATGGGCTCGAAAACCGCCCTTGAAAAGAACCCCGGTGTCTTTCTCAATCCGGATCAACCCTTAGTTCAGGTAAAATGCACAGCTCCTCAACAAAAACATTGATTTGCCAAGAGGAAGATGCTTACTGCTTTGATATATTTTGTTTTTCAAGGCTGTTTGCATAGCGGACGAAGACATTAAGAGACAGGAGGATCGCGTTGCTGTAGCCAGGAAAAAACTTCAGGATGCATTAAGGGCTATTTCTGCTTAGACATTACTTTCCCTAATAGAATCATCTTCTTAAAACCTCCTAGTCTTAAAGCACCTTATAAGTTATGTGACAGTAATTTTCATAATAAATGTTTTCTATTAAAAAGGAAAAAAAAACAGACAAGAAGAGATAAATTTTGAATAAGAAAACATAAAGACAACTATGATTGTACATTTTTACGTAAACAATGCAAGTAAATTCTTGCATAAATCTGTCGGTGATAAGCGGCGTTTGTTGTTTCATATTTAAAAAACATTTGACACAGTCTGACGTATCCTCAGCGCCATTGATAACAACAAATATTTATGACAAATATTTACCCGATCAAAAACACTCTTAACTGTCCTATACGACAACGTACAAAGACGCAAAGTTCCGCGCCTTAATTACAATAGAAAATTATATAATTCTAAAAAACAATTACACTATCATAATTCCTCTAAAAATTTTTCTCACAAAAATACCGAAACCAAAATCTAGTTCCCGTTGAAAAACGGAAACAAGATCCAACGACTTCATTCCAACAACACACGACTGTAGTCCAAAAAAATTCAGTAAGAATTCGGCACGAAGACATTCAAAAACGAAAGTCATTTATTAACGTCCAAAAAATATCGAAAAGGACAATTAAATTTTTTAAAAATACATAACGTCAATTATAAACCTACTACCTACAACGATAACAAGAGAATGAAAATAAGCTTAAAAAATCCGCAAAATTTACTATAAACATTTACATCCAGTCCACCGTAAGCCTCAAAAGTGCCTAAAACACCAGAAACCAGGTTTAACAACTCTGCTAAGCATTAGAAATAATTTGAAGAACGACTTCTTCGCACGCAGTTACTTTCTTGAAAATATATTGCTATGTATATACTTCAGTATATACGAAGAGTCGTTCACAAAAGAATGCCCAGGTAGTCGTCTCTCAGGTAAGCGTAAGCCAGGTACGCCAGGTGGTAACCTCTTTTTTTATCCTTCGACCAACAGCTGTTTCCCTGTTCATAAAGGGAACTCTCCCTCATTGTCAACCGATCCGATCCGAACCAAGTCTCGCCGTTCCGTTCGCCCTGAGCACATGTCCCACTTTAAACGCTATTATAATTTATGAAACATATGACCGACGATCCTGAAGGCGTGGACGCTTCTAACGTCGCATAACGCGTCTCACGCGATTTCTCTCAGTGGCGTCATTATTGTCGCTGTCAAAGATACAGAATAATTCCACCAAAAATACGAGCTCTCTATCGACATTTTGAAAACCTATCAAAGTAACACAAAAATTCAATTAAACAATTTTAAAAGTATCCCTATTCTATTATACAAAAAGTCATACCGTCTGAATATTATTATCTTCGTTAAACATTTTCTTTTTCTTTTCTATAAAAACACATTTTTAGGTTACCCGACATTTATTTCAATTTATTAATTCCCAGCATACATGTATTACTGTACATTGTCATTTTTACTGTACGCATTAGATCAAGCTGTAAAAAGTTCTCGAAGGTTCGCTGGATGGAATTTATACAGCGTTCTGAGTATAAATAGAATATATATCTATATACGTAACGTGCAGTATCGATCATACACACGTAAATACATGTCAGGGAGAGAAGAGAAGAAGTTATAATTTCAACTTTTCAATTATACGTCAAAGTTCGTGACGTCTTCTGAAAATTTTTAGAAGAAAATATACATAATATATAGATATAGTATTTCGTTATCCAAGTTCCCAGCAATACTCTTGCTGACATCAGTCCATGGTAAAACGTGCGGATTGCAGATTTCCGATGTAACTGAGTATCAACGAGATTGTCGAGTGCCAATCACGTAATCATTGTTGACTGACTTTCTCCCAAGAGAAAAGAGAGAAGATACATGCACTCGTTACTATATCTATATACATCTAGTAATACTACTATACCAGGTCTGGTTGACCCTCAGGTTTCTTCTCTCCTTGGTACCTTCCGTCAGACAGGCTTCCGCCTGCGCCATTGTTCGATTCGGTTGCACAGGAAGAAGAGAATATATTTTACTATACTATATATATATATAGCAAAAAATAAATCAGCTCAAACCTATTGACGAGAGCTGCTTCAAAAGAACTCGGTTGCAGCCTCCCTTAAGCACCGGTTGGGTCGTAGACGTTATAGCCGAAATCTCTTTTATTATGAAGAACGCTTTTGATTTCATACGTAGTCATCCAGGAGTCTCCTTGCAAGGCGACCATTTCTTTGGCGAAAGTTGAATCTGACTGGGATCGATTTGTCCCTGGGAATCGATGCTCTTTCTCTTGGTCGGTTTATCCGCGTTGATGCTAAAAAGCGTTGATTTTATTAATATAAAATTGGCATTGCCGGAGGCGGTAATTGTATAATTGGATATTTATAGTTTTGTCTTTTACGTTAAGATGTAAATTTTTAACGATTTAATTTAAAATCGTACTACTCTTGTGGATGGTAATTTTTGTAATATTGAGATTGACTTTTGTTTATCAATTTGTTGTTCGATAAATATTTTAATATTTATAGAATCAGTCGTACCGATACTGTACGATGTCGATTACCTGATGCTTTTGTATCAATCAATAATCCAACGTAATAACTGCATCGACTAATGCATGGCAACGCGTAACAACAGCTACGTCGAGTCAGAGGCTAGCAATGCGGTTCTTTCATTCTTTTCTACCTCCAGAAAGTTACCGCCAACTCAGACAGACTCTCGTTTGACTCCTTGCCTGACTGCCTCTTCGTGTTCATCTGTTCCTCTGGGAGTACGTTTCACTAGAGACTCGGTGCTGGGACCTGGAATAGCTGTTAGATTGGCAGCGCTGATCGAAATCGAAAAAAAAATCTTACGTGCGTGTTGGGTATATGTCTCCAAGTGGGACTGTCTCAGGAATATACTGGGTCCAGGGTACGAGGAGACCCTCAGGTCTGGAGGAACTTTTGCAAAGCGACGACAATGATTACAACCGGTTGACCGGTAGAAAAATAGCTGCTAGAACGAGACGGAC
>JARPRH010000447.1:67462-78737 GCA_031763665.1 Calameuta haemorrhoidalis | reverse complement strand
CATGACCGAGTGCGTTCCAGTGCCGAGCAGCGAGCACGTGGCTGAGATCGTTGGCCGACAAGGTAAGATTGCTGACTGCTATACTCAAATACAGTGACAGGCTGACGTAATCTAATCTTAAAATATATAAATATTACAAGTAAAATATCGTCGCACGTTACGTGTTTAATTTTATCGTACATAGTTTTCGTCAATTTTTCCAATAATTTCTTACGCAGTTACGCCTATGGGCAGACTACGTTAATCATAGTCGTACCCGTGACCCTTTTTAAAGCCATTTTGATTCCGGTTGTTGACCGTCGTGTTATTTGACATAACTGGGATTCTTTGTACTGTGAATGTGTAATACGCGTGTCAAGGTAACTGCCTAATGGTTCGACGCTTAGTTTTTTCGTCTAGATTTTTGACTTTTAATTATATATTTAATACGGAACGTCAACGACGTTTTTCACGTTTCCCGTCGTCCAATGCGGATGCACTTTTACGTATGCATTTAAAGATCTGCCGGAATATCCCAAGCTCGCTGCAATTTGACCTGTTTGTAAATGCGTATCCACTTTTTAAGTCGCTCAAGTTAAATCAGCATTGTTTTCAATGCGTGTGTCGCTCGGCGACTTTCCTAACCTTGACACGAGGCGCGCGTCGCTCGTGCGAGTTACGCGAAAATCGCGAACGATCATCGTCCGCTGCGGACGCGTCCCATTCACATGAATACTTTAATACAGTAAGGTATTGATTTGGTTTGACTATCGTCAACCGTAATATTTAGCTTTGACCTATAATTACGTCAAGCTTTTTCCTTTCTGTCTTTTATTAAAGAAAATATTACGCACGCAAATAATGAAAGCGAAGAGTCCCTCGAAATCATACGTTAAGGCGACTACGCAGGGAACGACAAAAGTGATAATCTCCCTTATCAGCCCAGGACCATATGAGGTAGACACCGGAAGTTTACCTCTGTGATTCCATCCTCTCCCCCACCACCCACCGGTCCCCTTATCTTTTTTTTTTCGTTATTTCTCACTTTTATTTTTATTCTTTCGTCCCGTCTCTCCTGTGGCAATGGCGCCCGACTGCCTATGACGCAATATCGAAGCGTCACTCCTCCTGGTCTGGCTTTCGAAGGTCTTGACCCTCGATGGAGAAAATAAAAAGTCTGACGTTCTCATAGAGATGCTCTTGATGGTTGCACCAATCTGTATTTTCATGCATGGTAGACACACGCGTATATATATACATACACACGTGCCAGAAGCTGCAGCGACTGTTTTGTTCCAGAAGATTCCATCTTTTCATCCCATTTGGCTCAGTTCACAAGAATCCTTGCGATATCTGATAAAATCCATACTGTCTGCATGGCAATGAAATTTGCACATGAATAAGCGTAGTCTGCAGTAGCCGCGGTGAAATTTTAGCATAATTTACGGGGGAACCCTCCTGCAAGCCTCGTTTACATTGAACAGGTAGACGAGCAAAATTCGTAAAAGCATATCGATTTAACTTGGACACCCGTTAAATAGAAGGAAAATTCTTTATTGCCAAAGGAAGAGTGTCCCTAGGTGACGTATACGTTCCCTGACGTTTTTTTTATTTCTGACTTTTTCTTTTTCAACGCTCGTCCACGCGCGCGTGGACTCATGAGAACGCGCCTTAATATCGTCACAAGGCTAAGCGGGTATCTTGGCTTCTTGAAGTTAGGCTCGTGCACGATAACCAGGTACGATGACAGTCGATAGCTTCAATTGCGATTGGATTCAATTTGACAAGTATTGTAAACACAGAGTTGTACACATTAACAGTGACAGATTAAATTCCGTTTAATCAGCGACAAGATAAGGAGGCACGCGGGGTCAGAAATGTAATGAAAATCTATTTATATAATTAAAGAGCAACGTAGTTCCGTTGATAATTTTTTTTTACAGGGATATTATGGTTATAAATAATAATAACGTAAAATAAATATTACACGCGATCGTTATAGTAGGTCCAGGACACCACGTGTCGTACGTTAGGTGCAGCCTTAAGGCTGCGCCGCCGTTTGTAATTTTGGTCTGGCTCGAAATACGATATATGTATGGTGCAAGTTACATGGAAACGCTCGCAGGACTCTCGTGTCCCTGGCTGCACATGGCATAATGATCGGGAAGGAATTAGGATGGATTACTGTTACGTCACTCTATCGTGTATCGCGCTCCGCGATAATAATAATAATATCAGTCTCGGTTTATTCGATTTGTAATGTTACTTTGCGAGTGACTGACGCAGCCGGCAGGAGAGTCAGGCGGTGTCTAGTGGGATTAGAGAGATTCGAGAGACAGGAGCGAAGGACAGATAGTGGCGTAAGTGTCAAGAAATGGAGAGAGGCTAGAAAAGAGAGAGAGAGGAGAGAGAAAGAGAGGGAGAGAGAGGGAGGGAGGGAGGGAGAGAGGGAGAGAGAGAGAGAAGAAATGCAGCACGTTGTAACGACAGGAAACCATGTGCTCGTGGACCACGTGAAGAATACTAATCATTCCACTAACATTGACCCTCTAATATTAGAACGCCAGAGTTGTTAGAAGTGAAAACGAAAAATTCGTTAACACGAATTCTCTTTAGTGCCTCGATGGACTAATTTTTCTTTTTTTCTTTAGTCAAACACGTGCTGTAAGGTTACTATTTTTTTTTTTTTTGGAAAATTGAAAGAAAAACAATCTTTTCTTTTTATCGGAGTTTCGTATGCTCCTTAATTAATAGCGATCGGTCATTGCTGTACATAAAATGGCAACTCTGGCGCATCTTATCGTCAAGTGGCCGATAAGAGGAAAAGTAAAGGGAAGTAGGAAAGAAAACTCCGAATCTTAATTCGTTTAGTTTAGTCTGGACGCCGGTATATCCGTTTTCTAATCGACTTCAATCGTAACTTCGCGAATAACCTGCAATTGCTCGGAGTCCACGTGGCGCTGCTATTATTACTTTTAAATGGCATTCGTCGCTTTTTTTAATCGCAACGTAGCTATTTTTGGAACTTTTAGTGATTAATTTTATAAAATTGCACAGTCCTGTACTGGAGTCGTCCAGTGGCTGTGACAACGTGGTCGATGACGTCAGTGCTTTTTTTTACCGTAATTGTCATTATTTTCACTTAGCTAATTCTTCGTCTTCGTTTATCTCTTCAGATCACGCGATCGATCGAATGTCAAACTTTTTTACGAAATTATTAATAAATTTTTTATTCGACCTATCGCTCGCGGCCTAATCCGATCGCCAATAATCGTCGTGCATTCACGTTACCCGCGAATCTTGGACCGGAAATCGCGATCGGCTCCGGGGACCTGTAACGACTCCTAACGAGTTGGATACGCTCTTCCATTATGAGGATGTGGCTATTTGTTGCGAGTCTCTCCTTCTCTCTTTCTCTCTCTCTCGTACCGGAAGCTGTAATGAGCGCCTCTGTCGCCAGACGCGTCGGACGACGACGCTCGACGATGACGTTACTTTGGAAGCGATCGGTTGGCCGTTACGTAAGAGTGAAAATTATAATGGCAACGAACTGACGACGGATATAGTAAGGACATTGGTCCCCCGTAACTATATATATATATATATATATATATATATATATATTGCCGGTAAAATTTTGGCGGGAGATTCAAATCGGCCAGGAATGAAAATACAAGAAAAAAATAAATAAAGTTCTTCCAAAGAGTGAACGGACACGGGGAAATAAAGAGTCTCGTCATCTTTGTAACTTTATCTTTTTTTTTTGTTCTTACTTTTATTGAATTTTTTTTTCTCTTTCTCCCATTGAGAAACAAGCAGTGAAGATGTCGCCGCTATCGTTCTTCTCGACAATATTCACAGACTCACGAATTTACCGTCCGGACCTCATGCCGCGCGGTCTCTCCGCTCTTTTTTTCTTTTCTTTTCTTTTTTCTCTCTTTCTCGCCTCTCTCCACTCCTACGCGATTCACTCGTCTATCGTCTTTTTCTTTTACTCAGTCTCTCTCTCTCTCTCTTTCGCTCTCTTTCTCCCTCTCCGCTTACTCCACCGGTATACCACTTGGAAAAGCACCAGGACTCCGGGAAAGAGATGCTGTCGCTCCCTTGACGCTCCTCCTCGTAGTCTCCAAACGCATCGGTGCCGTCGTCCGTTGTAAACACATTTACATACGTGGGAATGCGTGGTTGGCTACTACCATTAGAACCACCAGCACTACTACCCACTTGACTGGAGCTAACCGGGTGGTTACTTTATTACTAATTTTCGTGGTCCCTTCGGCGGGGCACCACTTGCAGCCAGCCATAAGTGGCTGAACGAGAATATACGTCCTTAGTAAAATAATATTTGGCCGAGTTTTCAAGTAGCCACAAGTCGGTAGCATTTTTACTCTTGTCGACGTTGACGGCTGGTGAACCATATACGGTTCACCTGGCATTTGGCAGGCAGATGTCTACGTCACTTCCGGATGAAAAAGAACGTGGCTCTCTCACGTTCCCGGGGAATCCCCTCTCCGGGTCCCTACCTACCCCTAAGACCGCGTAACACGATCTTTCCGGAATCCAGGAAAAACCTTACCAACCTATACTATTCCGGTTTTGTCCTTTGCCTATGGGTTACTACGTGCATTCGGGAAGTGACGGCGCGATGAAAGGACGCGTGAGAGCGAGAGAGAGGACCGAACAAAGAGTAAACGATACTACCTTTTACTTTGCTCGATGCATCCAGCGTTATAGTCCCGTTTGAGTTTCCGGTTTTTTTTTTTCTCTCGAAAAGAGATCACCTCGCCGATGGAAGCCCCATTGACCGCAGAATCGGCCGCAAAATTAAAAACTTCCGGTCGAGGAAAGGCCCATTCATGTCCCGGGACCGATGCCGCCATTCCCTTGGGTCCCTTATCGTCTCATTTCGCATGTGACTTTTCTTGGTTAGGTTTAGGTTCATTCATCCCGTAGCAACAAGGCCCACGACTGTCCCAGTATTTCAGATCTGAATTTCTGAACTGGGTCCGTTGGCTTTTCTTGTCACTGTCTCTCTCGTGCCTTTTCTCCATTTCTACGCTCTTTGTCTCTCGACGCTTTTGGTCAATTACGTTTTCACGCACGACGGGCAATGCCAACTGTCCGCCACTTGCCATTCCGCGAAAAACTTACTTCTTCGGCATAAAGCGTCAGCGACCTCTTCCTTCTCTCTATGCGAGACGCATCTTCGGCCGGGACCATATAGTACGTTCGTCGTAACAACGTACAGTACGGTGTATATATGTATGTACGTGTCTCTCAGTGGCGAGGCTATAACAATTGACTCGTCAGGAGTCCGACGGTACGTTCGACGTAACTGTCGTGGATTCTTATTTGATGCTTGGGACATTTTTTTTCGCGATTTTTTAAGTTGGTACGGAATTTTTTTTTTCGAAAAGGGTTTACGTTCAAGAGAGAAAGAGAGCGAGAGGTCTTCGTGGCTGGATGTGCGGATGGATGGTGGTTCCGTTGGCCCCTTTGTTGGCGCACCATGAGAAAGAATTCGTGAGAGGTTCGGTACAGGGTGAAAGGGACTGAGGGAAAGAGGCAGCAGCTGTCGATCCGTCGGGTAGCCTTTCCGTTCTCATGGTCAGGAAATTCGATAACCACTTTGGATGAAAGCGACTGTATATATATATATATATATGTTGTACCAACTTATGACGGTAGTTGTAGCAGTGTGTTCAACAAGACGATTTATTGACGCGGTGGTTGAGAGTCACTGATCCAAATGCGCCCCTTCCTCTCTACCCTGTCTGGCAGATGTTTGCAGCTACTGAAAAAAAATTTCTTTTAAATCGTGTCGGTATCAAATTCTGCGAGTTACGTAATTTTTAATCGGCATTATCGAGGGATTTTTCATTTATACATTTTTTGGTTGGCATGTTTTTTTTTTTAGACTTTGGTTCTTTTAAATCGTTTAACAGACTGTTTTTTTTTGGCTACTTTACTCTTGTATCTTGTTCGTGTTCATCATCGACTGTTATCTGCTGTGTACGATTCATAC
This sequence comes from Calameuta haemorrhoidalis, assembly GCA_031763665.1. NCBI lineage: Eukaryota > Metazoa > Arthropoda > Insecta > Hymenoptera > Cephidae > Calameuta > Calameuta haemorrhoidalis. Next base: position 72,733 of record JARPRH010000447.1, on the reverse strand, counting down.
GTGTCGATAAGCTGATAAGATTGCTCGTCGAATTATATTAATCGACGAGCACGTGTTTACGTTTGCTTTTAATTCGTTGAGGTAGGTCCTGGTTGTGAATTTTGAATTTTTTTAAAGGAATTTTTTCATTTGCCAATTTATTTATCTTGCATCGTAGATTCTTTGGTAGGTACATACAAAATGGACGTTTCTTATTATAGCTCATCCGTGATTCTTGAGATAATTTTGTATCTTTGTTCGAAAGTCTCGGAAATACTTTTCGTTGGTTAAGATATTCTTAAAAACGTCTCCCGGATTCATTACGTCATTTTCAATTGATATTTAAGAACACGCCAGTTATATATACCGCGATCAACGCTTCTTACCGATACATGGATTTCATGTGTATTACAGTCTCTGTATAGCACACAGGCGCAAGCTATATGTATATAATATAGTCTATTCGAATATTCCAAAGGCCAAATCGAGCTTCCACTATGTATTGATCGTATAACCTCCTTCTCTACTTGCCGGCCACCCCTCGCTACCCTTAAAAGGGATTCAGATCGCAAAGGCATTTTCCGTCCGTAGGACAAACAGGAAAAATGTCTTTATTTTCCACTGGGGAAATACACGTGTGGTCACCCTGTAGGATAAAGTGGCTGATAAAGCACTTTTGTTTATAAAAAAAATTTACATGCCATCTTGGTTTTATCGTTTTAAAAAAAGAGCGCGAAAACTTTCACGTCCGAGTACAATTTTCACGTAAGTCACGATATCTTATCAAGTAAAATAGTAATCGAGAGTAACAGGGTAAAATGATAATTTTTTTATTGTCGAACATTGATAACAGATTACATTGTAACCGCAGGTTTGAGCTCGGTGGGAAAGTGACGAGGTCGGTTTTTCGAGGACGCCCGGTATATTCGCTGTCCATGCCGTAAGAGCCGTGGCGGGAAAGTTGAGAAATTTTTTAAAAAATTTTCCTTTGCGCACTTATTTCGCTCACTCACACGTGGTACCCACGTGTCTTTGACGTTTGTGCATCACGTACACGTGGGACCAATACGCAGCCAAGGGCGCCGACACTCGGTTCATGCTTTCCCGAGGTCGATGATAGTGAGAGGTTATGTCTGAATATGTTTGAGCGACGGTGCGTCTGGCTGGCTGGCTGGCGCGCTCGCCAGTGCGTATCCTAGGTCAAGATTCAAGACTGTCTACCAGCGCTTGGCCTCTTCTTTCTAGCCAGGCCAGTCCGGCGGGCATCGGGGGCCGGTTTCCATCTCCCGCCTTAATTTTATGCGCCTCCTTCGCGTATCGCGTGTTCCCGCGCTGCGCATGCGCGGACTTTAATTGTCGTTTTAACTGGACGAAACTGATACGCGTTGTTTGTCCGCTCGGGAGGATTCGAGATGTCACTTTTATTTTTTATTATACATTTTGATGGATGGGGGGGGGGGGGTTAACAATTTTTTGTACGTACGTACATTTATTGGGTATTTATACTGTCTTTTGTATATAGTGTTGATTTATTGACAAAAAATTTTTTATTACGTATGGAAAAGTTCGATGATGAAGTGTCCGATGAGAATTTCCTTATTTACGACGACGGTGGACTCACGTGTCTTGGGACACGGTACTTATCATTAAAAGATACTTAGGCGCGCTATTAGGCAATCGGTAATCGGTAATGACGGAAAGGTGACGTGAAATGGATGTACCTTGAAGGTTATGTAAAGGGATACAGGCGGTTTTAGTGTTAATTGAAAATTAGAAATTTTTTATAGTTTGTATCCCTGCCGATAGCGACTTACTAGGCAGGATTTGGGATTTCGCTGTTTTTTTTTTAAATTTTTTTCACCGATCTAAGTCTCGTAATTATTTTTATCTTTAATTATTTCGAACGCTCGTTCGTCATATGCAAAAAAATCCTATCACGAGACTCCCTTGAGGTTTTTTTTCTAAATTCGAAAAATCAGACTGCCGACCCCGATACGTTTTACTAATTGACTCGCTAATAACGTTATGACAGTATCGTTGCGCCACCGATGCCCGAACGTATTCTCAGCCGTCAACACATAAATGCACTAAACGGTACAACGAACTGTCACAATTATCGTCACTTAGGTACGAGCACTAATGACAAAATTAACTGAAAAAATTAATTCGACATAATATTTACTCCTTAAGAATGATCTGTGTTGACTATATAAAAAAAAAACTCACCGCGCATTGCCTCGCGTCGGATAACCACGGCTGCCAGTGAAGCGTGGATTCAAAAGTAACGGACTCATCCAGGCGACTCTTGGGCCTAGAATTTACATGGGGCCATAGTCATCCGATTTAAGAACGCGCAAGTGTTTTTTCATCCGAGCCTGTACCCATATATACAGAACACGAGAAAAAATCGCAAATTCGGGACCAGGTGGGCAAAGGCTCCTACGTCACATACAGGCCATTCCCATTGGGAGATTTGCCTGTCTTCGTATGGGATGGGGGGGATGTGTATATCCCATAATAATCCATCTTGGTTCGCCTAGTTGGGTCGATGCCAAAATATACTACGTAACTTCCTTCACGTGTCCAGGCTCGAAGGCAAGATCAGTCTCCGAAAGGTCCATAGGACTTTGGGATTACGTGCCAGGTTTAGGGTACCGCCCTATGCCTCCGCTATGATCCCAGGGGATGATCCACCACCGGACTTGTAAACTTGAATGAGACTCAGGGACTCTCAACCCGGGTGAACAAAGATTCAGCCGGGTCTGTCGGGTCGTTGGGTATAGGCTTGTGCTCTCTTTCTTTCTCTTTCTTTCTCTCTCGCTCTCGTTCGTTTCGTCCCTTTGTCCAGACCTGCAACGCGGACGCGCGTGACCCGCTCGCCTTGAGACAAAGACGCGTTACACTCCGCCACGGCAGCACCGGAGCCCCATGCTCTATTATTAAGTTTTTGCAATTTATTTGTGTCTGCCCGTGGCTCCCCGAGTCTCGTTTTCAAGAGAGTCGTCAGCCTCTGAACTCTCTTTGTCTTTTCTTGCTTTTTTTTCCTTTCTCCCTTCCTTTTTTTTTCCCGTAACCTAAGGCCGTCTTTCGCGAATACGATCCCGCGCATGCGCACCTCGTCGGCACCTCTGCTACGTTCGTCCCTTGATATTTAACCGTTTGCCGATGTACAGCCGACCCCTTAGATTTTTGTAAGATCCGCCAGGCAGTCAACCCTTAAATATTCCTTTGGCATTCGAACAGGCACGACGGAAATTGCCGGTCGTTATTTTGCCCGCGAAATTCAAATCTTCTTACGTCCCTTAACTAACGCGGTACGTATAACTGTACGTGCGCGTGAATCGTTAAAAAAAAAATTGTACGATTCCCCCGAGCAACGTACCCGAGGAGTCATGGATTTTTTTTCTGACTTTCCTGCCATCATTCTAGATGTATTTCACGTGTTATCTTCGACGTTATCTTTAACGCTCTTGAATATTCTCACGTTTCTTTCTCGAGGTGGCCTTATAGAGAGGTTAGGGTCTTCTCGGGTCTCTCTATGGAAATTGTGAAAAACAGTACTTTCGGACTACCTGAACCCCGAGACTCCTGAATTGTGCCTACGTTCCTGAACATACCACTTGGTGCGTACGTACATACATATACATACTGTATATACACTGTTCGGTTTGATTTTCTCGGGGCGCTCCAAGCGGTCAAAGGTCACGGAGGCTGCGTCACCGATGTCCATTGGATTATCGCTCTGGCGCTGAACTGCCGGTGCATCCACACCGCCAGTGTCTTAGGACTCAGGTTGACGCGGTCGAACGTATCGTCTATTTGCGTCTTGTGAAATGCAATAAATTCTTCTGCCAGGCCACTTTGCTCTGGGGGGAGTTTGTATTTACTATACCTGGGATTGTCGAAGGGGGATGAAAGGAGGCTGTTCAAGGATCCCTACCATGGTTTGTTCTATTAACTGTTAATGTTCTGCTGGGTATCCCTGCCTACCTGACTGAAATATATATATATATATGAACGTCTAGCTGTATACCTATATCTACCTTCCTGGCGCCATTTTGCTTTGAGAGACATAATTAAATCATGCGAACACGTTCTGCTACTCCTGTCGTTAAATCCGGACTGTTTCTCGCGCCGGGCACCCAGAATGCACCGGGACAGTGCTTGGACACACACTGACCTTTCCCATAGGTATAGATATCGTGCGCGCTTATATGTCCTTCCTTTTTGTTATTACTTAGGCGTTTCAAAGTTCGCGCTCGTGCGTTAAATATTCGTTTGTTATTCGTTTGACAGTGTTTGAGCAATTTTTGTGTAAACTCGTGAAATTTATTTATGCGAGTGATGTAGGTCGTTATGGGTTTTTAGAGCGACGCTTCTAGGTGCGCGTATAGCGGGTCACGTCCACGGGGAGTAAATAAGTGTATTGTTTTTTTTTTGAGTATCTTTTAGAGATTTATTTGAAATTTCTTTTGTCATTGTTGCGTCGTGGGAAACAAGTAAATCGCTGGACGTTACTTTTATGCGCTTTTATATAGCTGGACCGAATTTTTGAATCGTCCTGTATCGTTTATGTATACTGATTTGAATTTACGAGACGTGCCTCCTTTCGATGAGGATTCTGTATTCAAGGCTTTCCTGTTCGACGAATGACTCGGGTGTAACATAATAATGAACGTTCAGGAAGGAACGGGAAGTCGATATAAAAAAAGAGGCAAAGTGGGGGAAAAAGATAAAAAAAAATTGTAAAAAAAACACGCAGTCAATACACCGCAGTGGAAAATTGGGTAGAAAGCAGCAGGCAGACGACGCCTGACGTCTAACCAAGGCAAGAACGGAAGAGGGCACAGGACGTGACTCGAATTATAAGGGTGAAACGACACTGCGCATGCGCACTTCCATTTTCAATAAAGTGACGAGCTCGGAGCAATTTTTTTCATTCAAAAATTTTTCGTTAATCACAAAGCACGTTTTTCTTATATTTTGAGAATCCCGAAATTTAGCTGTGTCGATTGGCAAAGGTGGACCATTCTAAGGAAAGATTTTTTTTTTGAAAATCGCATCACGCGTAACTGACCTATCCACCGTGAACTTTTGTTGAGGCACGTCGAGGTATCAGCCTTTTTTTTTTGTACTCGTATTTATCATCAATTAAAAATATCGTCGTCAGCGTTACACGTGGCGCACGCTGAAAATTGCATCGCGTCAAAACGGCCGACGACCGTGGCGCCTCTGGTTGAGAATCACGGCGACGTAGAAGCGTTGAACCACGGAGTGGTTCAGTGGCTCCAA
>JARPRH010000446.1:506632-571496 GCA_031763665.1 Calameuta haemorrhoidalis | reverse complement strand
TTAATATAAGCCGACGCCATTTACGACACAGATACCTTTTTTACACACAATTTTATTTATACTTGTCGGTTTTTGGGTTTAATCGCGTGCCTTTCTGCTACGCTCAGGAAATCAGATCAAGATTAACTCCCTCCAAACTCGCCCGATGTCGCTGCCCGCAGTTTCTTGTGACGTTTGCGATAACGTTCGATACAGTTCAGGAATCCGGCTATAGAGGGTATACGTCTTAGCAATATCGAAATTTCCAATTATTCAAACGACAAATACAGGATATGTTTAATCGAAGAAATTATTAAAAGAAGATTCAGTGTATAAATGGACAACTCTCAGAAAATAGATATATGCAAGTGGTGACATTGTAATTATTCAAGAATTGATATTATAAACTTTATAATAGACGTTGTTTTAGCCATGAATACCAGAACTGTATTTCCTTGATTAATTAAAAGGCGTCTAAACTAATTATGTTTATTTAGAAACTTTTGATTTACGTTAAGAGTGTTCAGTACCAACAAGTCAAGTGCCAGCGGTTCAAATGGAGATGATGATGTATTTTAAGTTAATTCGCTAGACAACCTCCATTTAGTAGCAAGCTGTAGAATACAAATCACATTTTGTTAAAACATACTCAACATAATGCAATCAAGTTGAGGGCGACGCACACAACAGTGAGATATTCGTCATTACCGACGTGCAATATTACACTTGGAAGTATCTTTGTTCCACCTACATACGTTCTTTTGTCCGTCTTTCGCACATCGTCGCTGTCATTAAAAAGATGTATTTTTAACATGTTTCTGACAATTTATTGACGTGAATAGGATATTCTTATATTTAATAAATTGAGTGCAGTAAGTGATATCACATTTCAAAAATATGATCCTTCCATTGTTCTATCAACAAATCCATTATGTTCCTGTCTCACCCGCTATCTTGTTAAAATTGCACCTGTACAAAACAATAGCTTTGTTCACCTTACCTACACTTTCAACATTTACCAAAAGTGCAATTTTTTAATGATTGACTAAAAAAACCAATGTCAACTTGCAATTTTTCAAAAATATGATTATGAACGTAAATCGAACAATGTTAATTACTATTATCGAAAAATGTCCATAAGACACATAATGTCCATATGTCTTTAAGTTGACGTTTGACTCTGGAACTGGTCCCTTGACCCAACAATACATTTACTATCGTTCCAGGACTTTAATGATAAATCGGTATAAGGAATTGAATTCTAATAGACGTTAAAACAATCGGAGTGATGTATCTTCATTAATTAAAAGTTGAGCTTTCTATAATTTATACGTGATGTAACGCGCTAGGATTCATTTACGTCCTTCATTGAAAATCTAGAGAAACACATGTCTAGTTACGTTTCCTTGGAAGTGTCACGACACCGGGCACACGACCTACGTGTATGCACGTACGTGTGGAAGCTCAAGCGAGTGACAGCTGTAATTTCACCGTTTTGCCATGTTGAAATTACAGGGAAAATGCCAAGCTGTATATAACATTCACTTAGATATGTGAAAAAGTAAAACTGCTTCACGCTTCAGTTAAAAGTTCAAGTTTAACAATCCATGTTACTAATCCTCTTACGTATAAGAAAAATTAAGAATAATCTCGCCCTTGCTTGGCAACTATTCTTGCTTTTTTTCTTTTATTAATATCCAGGAAAGTTCTCTTTGCAGTTTCTTAAAGTCACAACACAACTATGTGAGAACTATGCTAACATCGAAACTGTAAAGAGTAAAAGTAGGATGTTAGGTATAGTTTGCTATAGGGGATTTATACCATAGTATTTTACTATAATGAAGGCGAATCGTAGGTGGGCTAAAATAATAGTAACAAGAAGCAAATTGTTATTTTGCAATCTCCCAGATTGCTTTTCGGCGTATTTATCTTTGATTTGTTTCTTGATTCATTATATATGGTAATTCGGACAAAGCAGCTTCAATACTGCAACACGACGTAATTAATATAAACAAAGGGCTGTTCCTGTACGAATTTCGACTGTCGAAAACGATGAGTGGAGAATAAGAAGAGGCTGTACAGTGCGTGTGTAATGATGAAATAAAAAGAATGAAAATTCTGTTACTTATATGGAAATTAAAAAGATTTTAAAATGAAGAAAGAAAGCTTTTGTGGCTTCAGCTAAATTGCGGATTTAATCCTGTTTGTGCTCATTTTTTCATCCCTGAGCTCGAAATCCTGAGAGTGGCGCTGATTTTAAATTTTAGATACAATCTCCGCATTCTGGCGAATCCTACCTGATCCTTCGGCAGGAATACGTAGACGGTATGTTTATAGCTTTTCCTTTGTTCTTTCCCTTTTTATACGATGGCAACACACACAGGGTTCATCATTTTGTTCTCAAGATAAATCGCTCTTTCTCCACGTCAAATATCCTTGTTAAAAATAATAGTATTTATTCAAGACCGTCTAAAGAACAATAACAATACGATACAATTCGGCACGTTGAGCTCTATTATAGAAAAGCTATACTATAGAAGCACCAGTGTGTCATGGGCGCACCCAGAAAACCGGAAGTGAAGTTACAACAACTGGAATCGGAAGTGATTCCGGTAGACGGGGAGCGTGGATGCATTGTCACGAGCGAACTGAATGCGACGGGAAAATATTTGTCCAATATCTATTTATTAAACCATAATTACATACCGGCAATAATATTTCAGCCTGTTTACGGAAACTGGCTCGGGTACGCTTGACAAAATAACATTGATTCAGTATAACGTGCGTTACTGTTAGTGAGAGTCAGAAACTAGTGAATCCACAGTGTAAACCTTACTCGAAATAAATCAATTTTATTTGAAACAAAATTACCAGGAGTGATTTGCTCTCCGATAAGAAAACAATTTATTGTAAAAAATACGTATATCAACTCTTGGACTATATGCAACGTAGACTTCATATATGTGGATGTGGTTTGTCTTGGACCTGGATTTAGGAGTTGATAAACAATATTTTCTATTAGCTGCACTAACCTCTACTCTTGTAAGATTCTGGTCGAACTAGCTGTTCATCACCTAAGTTAAATTTGGATCGTCTCTCCACCAGGTACATATTGAAAAATCAATTCTATATCTAAAATTACATTTTTCTCTGTCCAGCAATCTTTATACAATTTATGCTAGAACGACTAGACGCGCATTGACGGAACGTTTATTTATTTTGCTTAAAATCACTTTGCTCTGCAGTTTTCATTGCCATTGTGTAGACATATTGGCTTTGTATTTCAAGTCGAAAATACACATCTTTATTGAAGTGGAAAAATGTAGTACAGTCTACAAAAAAATTTTTATATCACCGATATTGTGGAATATATAGGTATGCGTGCGTTAAGGTAATTTTTGTTTCTCTATCTGCTGAATCTACGTCCTTACTGTTACAGCAACAAAAGAGTACAGTCGCGTAAAAAAGTTTTACCTTTAAAGGGACCGTAGTGGTAATAGATTTATACAGGCTACACTAGTGATATTCTTTATAGTGGTAATATTGTGTATAATACTAGCAGTCTAGCATAATGGTAAAAGCCACTGTAATAGTAACAGTTACTATAGTAGCAGCGGCGGCAGCTTGTGAAGTATAGTAGCATTCACTGTTATGTTAGTAGTAGCGGGTTATATGTATAATTTAATACTGACAGCCAATATAGTAACAGCAGCCTGTCAAGTATTTCCTTAAAAAAGACAGTATACAAATCTGCGCTAGGGCTTCGCAGCCAGCTGACACGAATGCATGCACGGAATTTGTAAGGAATGCGTAATGTGCATTCTACAGGAGATTCCTTAACCGTCTGGCCATGGCGGCAGTAGCTGTGATTTACACTGTGAAACACTTTTGAGTCTGGAGATTGATTTACATCGTATTAGACAGAGAGAGAGACAAGGAGGAAGAAAATGAAGAAAAAAACATGTACTCGTATACAGAATTTCTTCATTCATCTTCATTATTGTTGAGCCTTCGTGAACCCTTTCGCGAAGCCTAATTGACCTGGCTCAACTAGCCGAGCATTTACGACATCTGCCCCGTTCGTTACGAATCGTTAAATTTACTGCCAGAGTTTTAACGATCACACTTTCAGGACCTTTTCCATGCTGGCCACCATTTTGGAGTTGCTCTTCGCGCGAATAATGCAGCCACGTCGACGAGAGTGTTTTAGAACTATGGAATTATTTTTATTACAATTTCGTAAAAAAAAAACTTTTTTTTACGTAAATAACATATTGGTAGTACTTCTTAGTTATGTGTATCATGTAGATTTTTTAAATAGATTTTCTGAGAAATATTTTTTTTATTATACTTGGTACATCTTACCGAAATGGCGAAACGGTATTTTTTATCATATATTCTTGATGCCAATTTTCATTTCCCTTCACGTGCACCGATTAGCATAAATCGCATATTTTGTTCCGTTTGATCTTCTTATCCGAAGGGAGGGAGTCGTTTCCTTGAAATATGGTGTAGGACGACTGTATTCGAAAAACGGGAGGAAATCGATGAAATACAAGGAGGAAGCTGTAATAGTCATTACGTTCAGTATAACCAGATATACGGTCGTTGAAAAGGAGTTTTAAATGTAAAATGCAGAGTCCCTTTGATTTTTTTGCAAAGTTAAAAAAGATATAGAAAATGAGTATAAAAAATTTTATTATTATTAAAACATCTGTATAATTACTTTACTGACGAAGAAATTCGTCGAATTAACTTTCACAAACTTTTTTCAATTTAATATTTACGGTAATTCATGTTTTGAATTCCTTCGCGTGATATGTTCAAATAACGATTTGTATCGTCAATTTACAGGTTGTCAGTTTTTAAATTCTACAAGGTTTGTCTCGAATCAGTGGAGGCGTTTTAATTTCGTTTGCTTCCTCATGTGATAATTTTCGAATCAATTAGCCAGAATGGATTTGATTACTGCTACTGTGGCCACGGGCCAACCGATTCGCTGCAGCATCTCTATATGATTACGCTATACCGACAATTCATACCCGTTATATCTATGACTGGTTTTCTGTATATTCCCATGGTATTTGCAGTTCTACCAATTTCATTAAAAAAAATTATTTCTCAATGAGCTCCGATAACAGTACAGTTATCGCTTTACTGGGTATTCCGTCAATAGCATATCAAATTAGAATGACTGGGAAGTTTTCAATACTTTTATTTTATATTAAAATCGAAAACACTTATATATTATCAGAATTCTATTCATTCTTTGATATTAAAATATGCTAAATCGTGTCAATTACTGCAGTGAAAGTACCTTTTTTTAATGTGTGGATATTTCCGTAATAAATTTTCTTAGTCATTTTTTTTACGAATATTTTCGTCATAAGCAATCAAGGATTAGACCTAACCTAGTATAACCTGAAACAAATCTTAACCTTAGCCAACGTAAGGGAGCATGGTTTTTTCTGTTGTGAATTTTTGGTCAGAATTATTTACGTATTTGACTGGTACTGTGTGCTTGCGCAATCTCAATATCAGGGGATGTTTTGTAAAAGCGCTCAACCGAAAGAGCTACAAGTATTAGGGTTCGGAGTGGTAGTCACGTAGCCCAAACATAATCAAGGATTTTCACGTGTTTACGATCGCCCGAACCCTCTTCAATCCTGCTGCAGGCTCCGCTCTAGGGGAAAGAGATATACTTATTCCCAGCGGAAAAATATTTTTAATGAATTTCTTTTGGGCAATGCGACGCGATATAAACGGGCTTGATATTATCGTATGAAACGCGGCGAACGCATCTTACCTGTTAAAATAGGACTCTTAAAATTAGTCTAACCTCGATTTGGATTTGTGATGTCATCTGTCTATTGATTTTTTATTTTTCCCTTAGTCACAGTCAAAACAGATTTCTAGCTGACAATTGTATTATGATAGATTCTACATGCAACGTTGGATTCACGACGCCGTGCTCGATATCACATATTGTTTAACTAACGTAGTAAAACAGAATTAAAAAATTCCAAAATTTTTTTATTAAGAAATCGTCGTAGTCATATTTGGCGAAAAAGGAGTGTTTTTTAAAAATTTCATCTACTTTCACCACCTAAAGGCTGAAATATCTCTAAAAAAATATAGCTGTTTTAATATATTAAGTATATCTGTAAAGTGAAATTTTGACTATTTTAAGATGTGCTACATACATACCGAACGAAATAATTTTATGGCAAATGTTAATCTTTAATTTTAATTAATGTAGTAGCTGCCTCAAGCAGTACGTGTATTATTAGAGTTTCAGTTTATTTGCGATTCTGGAATTATAAACCATCATTTATTGATGTGGATTATTGGATTTTGTTCTGCAAACAGATGAATGTTAATTATTGTTACTAATTAGTTTTGAGTTGTATGTACGGAGTTTATTTAAACTATGCATTAGTGGATTAGGTTTTGGTTTACTGAAAATTGTTTGTTTTAGTTTATTTCTAATAAACATCATGGGATGTGCACCGAGTGGAACATCTTGCAAGGGCGGTGGACTCAGATTGATGGCAACGAAAATAACTTTTACGAAAGATCAGTTGGATAATCTTAATGCGTATTTTTTGAAAAATGTAGAAGAGGAACGTTGCGAAGGTAAGTTTTTATTTTGGTTAAAAAAATATTCCCATACCGGGAATCGAACCCGAGCCTCCTGGGTGAAAGCCAGGTATCCTAGCCACTAGACCATATGGGAGTTATGGTACTATTTATGTCAATACCCAATATGTATTTTAATATTAATATTAATTGTTAAATAGGACGATAAAAATAAAAATTACAAAGATATTTATTACTGAAGTTTTAGCAGAAATAACAGAAATTGAGGGAATAGTCGAAAGATTGGTTCAAAGATTAATTGTGGCTGTTGGTAACCTTGACTCCAGATTCTCCAGTATGTTTTTGGTATCGCTAAATGAACGACGCAGAATAAAGGTAAATAAAAATATAATTTTTGCTGTGAATTAACACTGTTAAAAAAAAGTATAATTAATTCATGAAAAAACAACAGCAATTAAGATTCGAGTATTTAGTACGTCTGGACGCACTATCAACTCCCACTGTACTTCAAGATAATGAATCGGCAGTGAATATCGAAGAAGATACGTCTATGCCAGGATTCGCACGACTTAAGGTACTAGGGTTAGGAGCAGAATCCTGGAGTGAATTTCTAGGTCCCGCAGGTAGAATCAGAAGGGATCTGATCAAAAATAGACTGACGAATCTTTTGGCAGCCGCGACAAAACCAGGTAATCAAACGAATTAGACAGAGAAAAAATTTAGCCAAAAAATCTATAAATCAAATTGACTTTTAGAAACGATAAAGGAGATCGACGAGAGAACGTGTTTCACGCCTGGGCAAGTGGTAGATCCTGAGATACTTGACAATATCCTGAAACAACCGGATCACTGCCGGATTTTCTTTGGGCCTGGTAAAAATATATATTGACTCCTAACTTCATCTATAAATTAACCGAAATGGCTCACGTTAGTTGTAATAAAGAGACCTGCGTAAATAGGTCTTTATATTTGGACGTAAGCTGGATATTAATTTTGCGAATGAACCGTTCAGCTTTTTATTACTTGTATATCAACAAAATTGCAATGCGTATTTAAATATTCTATCATACAATTTATATAAAATAGCAATATCCTTTTAAAAATATTTTGCAATTTATCAAAAGCGTGCTTTATAATCTTTTGATATAAAAATATTGCATATTTAATGAGTCTTCGTATCAGCTTCATTAGATTGGCAAGAGGAAAGAATATTGAACGGAATCTTATAAATAACTTGGACACGCCTTTTTATTTCGTTAGAATACCGCTTATATTACTTTATCATATCTCATTATGAATAAAACAATATCGTTCTTTACTTTAGGTATGTTTTATATATAGTATATATATATATATAGTATATAGTGTATATATATATACATACTACCTTATTTTCCTACCTGTATATTACATTAGCCGAGAAAAGCAACCGGGTAATTCAACATAGCTGGTGTCCTATAAATCAGAACGAAACGGTTGAGTGGAGTTGTTTAATTATAACTGGTGAGATTTAAAATAATGGCCGCCAGAAAACAATGCCGCTGCCAGCCTAGGAACAAGTAAATCATCGAACTTGCCTCGTTAGTGAAAAAGAGGGAAAAAAGAATGAGATCCATAAAATTTATTTTTTTTCCCAAAAAATGCTTTAGATGTTTCCGTATTATTGAATATAATCTATACAGGTATAATTCTGAGCCTTGTCACGTGGAAACAAGTAAAATGTATTTTTAAAAAAGGACATAGCGTCCGGGAAAGGATCTGAAATGTTTTCTTGTAATACTCAATTTGTTTTGATGCTTTAATTTGTGTTTTCGCACGTACCATTTTATTCCATCTTTATCCTATAGAATTTGACAATGATTTTTTACACTTGTCAATATCAATCAAAACGTGAATGGTATTGATTTTCTAAGAAAAATTATTTCATTATTTTTAGCAACGTCCGAAGCCACACTTCCGGAACCACGAGATCATCGTATAGCTATAGTCGAAGACGCTTCCGGAATTTTATTAAAAGTTGGACTAGGTGGTACTTTTTCGAAAAAAGCCAATGAGGTAGAAGTCAGATTGTTAATTGGAGCAGCTACAGCAACCTGGTCCAGTCTGGCAGATTATCCTCGAAGAGTACCACTTCATCACTGCGATGCTTTGCTCCACTTTACGGCAGCTCAAAGCGTGAGTTCATCCTTGTAAAAAAAATATAAAATATTTAATTGCATAAAAATATCTAGAATCAATAACGGTCAAAATTTTACATGTCCAAATTACTAATAAAAAATATCTGTATCTTCTTTATTTTCCAGTTACAGAAATGTGTATTCAAATAGGCAAAAAAATTGTTCAATCCTCGAGGTTGAACGTAATTTCGAAGTAGGTAGACAAAAATCTAGTATATGTCAACCAAGGGACAGACCGGATGCTGAAAGGGCTTTTTTCTTCTCCCGCGGAATAGGGAGACTTTTCTTTAAGCTTAGACTCTCAAGCGCGCTGTTCCACTTGCGGAGGTTCTTTTCCAGTTACATGCAAATGCCGCAGTTATTTTCATGCAAACAAACCATCCTTCTCAAGCATTTGCATGGATGCTGCTAAGTAAACTCCTGTGACATTAAAGCGCCGACGACAAAAGTCGATGCGAGTTCTGTATAATAAAGATAGGAAAATTTTTCCAGCTCATCGTAAGGATAACAGGGTGAAAAATTTTTCATTTCCATATACATATGTGATGCTGATGAGTCAATGAGGCTTAAGAATAAAAATTAATAACAAAAAGATACTGTATGATAAGTCAAGGCAGCCATTCCGAAAGGTCGTCATTATATGTATAGTTCAGGCTAAATAAGACCTTAGCAGGATGGTCGCGCTTTCATGTGATTTAAAAAATTTTGGTTTCTTTTCAATAAACGTGTTGATACAGTGAGACAGGGATATTTATTTTTTCAGGGTATGTACGTCGTCGCCGTCGGTCCACATCCTGGTGCCCGGTGCGAAGATCGAGCCACGTTGTGGAAAATTCGCTTACCAGCTGTTGAGACAATTGTTAGCCGTCATTATTCAGAAGACAGTGTACCATCTCTCACAGAGTCGGTACTCATGGAAATTCTTAATCAATTGCGAGGTAGACGATTACTTGATTTGCCGATAAAAAATAAGGTTAGTATTATAAAAAAAAATATAATTATCAAGTAGATAAAAAAATATAAAAAATTGAATATTCCAATTTTCTGTATAATTTTCTTTAGGACTGAAGTTCATTTTTATAAGGTTTTCACGTATTTAATGGGATGTTATATTTAGAGACATATCAGTCACGATATTAGATTCTTTTTATCTCTAACGGCTGCAATTGTTTATTGCAAACTCATGCCGCGACTCTGATTCCCATGATAATACATTATTTCGTTTGAATATATTTCTCTGGTACGACCACTGGAAAAGCCAAGAGAAAATGTCGTAATGAAAAAAGTTAGATCGATTTAAGATCTCTCGCCTTTCACTATTACAGTACCCAAATAAACAATAACCTAAACTGCCTCCCGTGGGGCCGCTTTTTCTTTTAAAATTCTTTCACGAATCCTTGACTGATCTGCCATTATAGAAAAAGTGGACGTATCTCGCAAACGGTACCGTCGGGACGTCGAAACTTTGAAATTGAATTTGAATT
This sequence comes from Calameuta haemorrhoidalis, assembly GCA_031763665.1. Taxonomy (NCBI): domain Eukaryota; kingdom Metazoa; phylum Arthropoda; class Insecta; order Hymenoptera; family Cephidae; genus Calameuta; species Calameuta haemorrhoidalis. The sequence continues at coordinate 561,256 of JARPRH010000446.1, read as the reverse complement.
ACTCTAATCCGAATATCAATAAGAGATGCTCTTTGTTATCTTTCCATATTTTTGCCCATCGATTTTCGATAGTAAGAAATCGGTTTATTGTTGGCGGAAATTCATACTGCGAGCTGTAATGGCAGATTTCAAGTTTCTGACAGGCCTTTGTTCACTGTATACGATTTTCTTTTTTGCTTTTATTTCAGTTTCTAATAAATATCTTGTTACAGGATTTTCTCAGGATCGTCTCCCGTCATATTATCAAGACAATTCATTGGTGGTCCTTGGAAAGAGCTGGTCCGGATCCTCTCAGAAGCTGGGCGCCTGATACTCTCTCGAGACACGTTCTTCTCGCACTAGACGAGTTGGTAACTGCGTTAAAATGTCAAAGCTTAAGATGCTACTTTTATCCTCGCTGCAACGTGATGCTGCAGTGCGCGAAAGGTAATAGAATTTTATCAGACAATTATTACACCTGGAAAGATATAATAACATTTCATAATTTAATTACCATTGCTTAATCGTTAATTACGTAATTTTACATTAAAGAGACCCGTACACGATCGAGAACTCTTATCACCAGACCATTGAATTAAAGTATAAATTGCACAGATAAATTTCTGCAAATTTATAGCACTTTTCAAAATTATTTTACGGAACCGATATATTTCCATTACAAGTCCATTACATAATTTACGTTGTCTCGACATATTAAATCATCCAAGCGATGTTATGAATTTAATGAAATTTTGTTACCGACAGTCACTAATTTTTCCCTCCGGCAAATCAATTCCAATTAATCGGGAAACGTGTTTCTTTCTTTTGTATCAATTCATTTCTTTTTCCCCTCGTTCCATTTCCAATAGAATTCATTACAGTCACAACACTGCGTGTTAGCGAACCGAGCACGTAAAGAGGCAGACGGATACTTGACTAGCAATTTTCCAAATGTTTGCGGTTTCCGCCTTGGTCTTCTTGGTCGGTCATGAATTCGATTGGGAAAAAAATTAAAAAAAGGATTCGTATCTAACGAAGCACTCTGCTCCTAGCCTAATTAGCAGGAAGAGCTGAAACTATTTAATTAAATCGACGAGTGGCATATATTATGTAAGGCTGTGGAGGTGCTTCCACGTGGTGTTGGAATTTCGTTAGTTTCCAACTACGAGACCAATAAGCGAGATGCCGAACTTTTCAAAACTACGCGAACCAGTAGCAGTCGGTATACGAACTGGAGTATGAACTGAATTCTAGAGACGGAAGCAAAGCTATGAAAATGAACATCGAAAAATATGACCTAATTGCCATCGCGCGTTGCCTAATGATGTATCAGTAGGTAATTGCAATTATATCCAAGAAACATAGAAAAATAATACTTAACGAACATAGGCCAAAAGATATGAAATACAAGACATCCGGGAACGTTTTATTCCAAAGCTCGCCGATTCTTATTGTTCCACAATTATTTTCTAATGCGCGGAAATTAATTATTTGTATTCCTTGTGGGAACTGAATTTAATTATGCGTTAAAATTTTCCGAATCAATTCGTAGCGAGCAATAACATTGGTTACGTCTAATTAAAATTTTCCGCAAGTTTTTTCATGGGCTCCTTTGATATCTCAAAACAAAAATATTTTACCTCTCGGATGTACGACTAGTTTTCCAGGCTTCTCGTGTCACGTAATTTTAATTACCGCCAAAAGGAAGCTTGATTAAAAGCTTATTCGCGTCCCTTTTCAAAATCTTTTCCAATTACTCGTCCAACTTTTTCGTGTAAAACTCTGCTTGTTCTTCGTACGATCGTGTCGCGAGTCACGAGTCACCCTCAACTCCAACGACCGTGGCGAGTTCACTGGTAAGAGACTTTCTTTTATTTTCTTTCAACTCTCTTTTCCCACCCTTTAACCACCCTCTGGATTACGGTGAAAACTGCCTTCGCAGATGCACTTCTCCGTATCTTCGGTATTGCAGCTTGGACGGATAATCTTAATCGTTTAATTTTTAATGAGCTTCGAGACTGAGGTTGGCCTTTTGTTACCGATTTTCATGACTTTCTCTACTTTCGTCACAACTTCGTCAGCAATGATTAAGCATTCACGATTTTGGTACCAGGATGGTCCATCCAGATCATCGGCAAAAGTTCTTCACGAAGAGACAGAAGAGGAGAATGAGTTAAGGACTCTGTTTCAAGAGGAATGTGAAAGGAAAATGAGCCTAGGGACGATATAAGATTTTTGAATAACTTTTTTGAAATGCGTATGGTAATTAATCCGGAAAGCGAAAGTATCGGCGAATTCCACGTTGATGCTCGCCCTACGACTTTACTTGTTTTGAAACTCGTTACACTAGTTTGGCGACTGGTTTAATCATTTGCTGGATTCCTGGTTACCCTGGTCCGCTAGTGCTGTATCTAGATCCATACATCAGCCGGGAATATCGCTCTCTCGAGAATACGAAACTTACCCTGAGAGAGACTATAAAGAGGGTCGAGAGATGAGAGTGTGAGTATGTGAATAAGAGAGATGGTAGGTTTATCTGTATGATATCTTACGGCGGCGTGGATCGTTACTTTAGTATCCAGAAATATTGTATATTCTCAGGTTTTTCTTGTTTTTCGATATCCGTAGATGCATGTATGAATATATGTTGCAGGGTTCCCGATTTTAATATAGTATCAGATAGGGCGATGAATTCGGTTGAATTTAAGTAAGTTATTGTTTACTTTTAAAAATTCGAGAAAAAAATGTAACCGGACGTGAGGTTGTTTATCATGAAGTTACAGGTTATTCAAGGGTTTTTCTTTTTAATGGAAATTTCAAATTGATTTGGTTAAGTTACGGAATCTTCGTAAAAATATTTAGTATGGCTCGATCTCAACTGTATGAACTTAGCCCCGATTTTTTAAAAAAATTTAAAATTTAACTATTGCTCCATTTTGTTCTACATTCGTGTCAAATTGTTCCAAAGTAATATATTTATATTATTCATTGTTTTACAAGATATTTATTGATATTTTAAAAATATACAAAAAGATTTTCCAAAAAAAATTAAAATTAAAAAAGGTATAAGCTGGTACAGTTGGGAGTATAAAAAAGGGGTTAAATGGAAACGAGACAAAAATTTACAATATAGCCTTAGGTAATCGAATTTGGGGTTTGTTGCGAATACTCACGGTAGCAGTCGGTATCTATTTTCCCAATGGTACTGCCGTTTTTACCATTAAACCATTTACAATGCATACAGCCTTTACTTTCTCACGATACCATTTAATTACATAATCTCTACGAATGCGTCGTTCCAGCATCGCTTTGTGTAATTAAATTTGCTTATTTTCTCGAATAATGTATCCCCTATAATTTTTTCTCACTCGGATACAGTCCTATCTATTCAAATTGTTTCGGCAAAAAACGTACAAACCCAGTCTACTTATACCCTTATACCTATTTGCCTAGATTAACCAATATCCATAAACATTGCTATCCTTGAAAAGATGAAATATTAATGATCACACGGAATTAAATGAATTTTATAATATTATATTTTTTAGGTGGTACCCTCCACCACGAGGATTCCTACATATCGGATTCAAGAGTTTTGGAGTCCTATTTGAGTATCTTGCACCAGCACTCATTGAACATGTCACCCAGTATTCCTAAGCCTATAGATATTCTGGAGAACGAACTGATATCACGTTGGAAACGCGTGATGTCATCATTGCCTAGAGGAACCATGGGAACACACTATGGATACACTGTCAGACAATTGGAATACTTGGGGTTGGTTGTGAAGGAGGTGCTAGGATGGAAGGAGCATTCGGCTGAGGTGCATATTTAATATGTAATCTACTAATATAGGATAACACAGGGTACGAGTGAGAGAGAGACAGAGAGATGGACAGTGGAGGAGGGAGAGAGGGGGAGAGAGAGAGACATATCACCATATGGTTAAGAGTAACTCGCCAGTCTTTTGAAGTTGATAGATTTTCTTTTTCACAGAAAACTTCTTGCTTCTCTCAAATTTTTCTCTTATTTTTCAGTCTTCTTTACTCCTCTCCTTTATATATATATTTTTTTTTCACTATTTTATGGCTATTTATTTCACTTAGTCTCTGAATATTTTATCCAATGTTCATAACACGTACGTTTGAACATGCATATATAGCTGTATAATACACAGTGAAAATATTAGAAAGAATATTTTTGCTATAGCAGAAAATGAAGGAGAAATAAATTCTCTTTCCAACTTACCATTTTTGAGGTATCGCTCGTTTCATAGTTAATTCGCCTGCGATTTGTCTTTTGCTCCAGGGCTTCGAGAACGGTACCTTTCCGAGTTTTCCGATATCGTCGCACAGCCCTGAGCCCGTTGAGAATCTCCTTTATCTCGTAACTCTGATAGTACGACAGGCGAGGGAGCAGATTTACGCGATAACGGATTGTCGGAACCGGAAACGGGAGCGACGGAAGCTCAAAAGCTACGGACGCAGGAAGAGCAACGCAGCGACCTACTTCGACAGATCCGTTGACGTGCTTCTTGATATGATAAGACGTGATAGAGAAACTGCTTATTTGGATTTAGAGAGTAACTCTATTATGGCCAGAACGCTTCTCAAGTGGTTATATTTTGGTGAGTTTAATTACGAAACAGTAAACGTAATATCATCATAAAGAAAAACAATTTTTTATTTGACCAATTCTAAAACAAGTTTAACTTGAAAATCAGCAGACGCAAATAATTCAAACATGCATACTATTGAGAATGACTGATCCTGCAGAAAGGGAAATAACATAAAGTACCGTAAAGCGGTAAGAATAAGCTACTTGTGTAGTTTGTTGTAACCCGTTGTCAATATCAATTTTGCCCACTGGGAAACTCCATTAAACTTCCTTGAGGTTCTTCGAAACGTTTTCAACTTTTCAGTCCAATAAGTTTTTCAGGACTTCCCAAAGCGCTTACATGGTATCGTCTTTCGATTTTGGCATCCCTATGCATGTTCTACATAATAATATGAATCCTTCAATTAAATTTTGAGGACCACATTTATTCTTATTGTACACCCCTGATGATATCATAGGACTCTATCATATAGCTACATACGTATTCTGCATGTATTGTGTATCTTGTATATATTCACTCAAGGATATATAGATGTCTGTATATACATATGTATACATATATATGCCCTCGGGTTAAAATTTATTCACGCGTTATTCAGGCTTCTGTGTCCTTGTGCTGAATATTTCCACGTCCTATATTCTGACCTTGTGGATCTTTCAGCCATGGAAAACGATAAGAAGACCCTCGGTCCAATTCTGCGACCCTACCTTGGAAATCTATTTAATTCCTCCCACGAGAATGCCTGGCACGTCGAATCCTGGAAGAAGAGACGGGAGATCCTCGCCACGGAGATGAGGTCCTTGGCGCTCTTTTGCAAATTGGTTACAGCGCAAGAAGTTTCACCTGCCGACGGTATAGTCGAGGCTCTGTCAAAGGGCTGGTTGTGGGCTGAAAATATTACAAGGATGATCGAGAGATCCGATCGAGGATTGAAGCTGGTTTTCATAACGAGTACCAGAGTGATCAAGTATAACTTGACATTTACTAACAACAAGGGACTGAGTACCTTCTCGACCTGGAGCAAAGCCAGGAATATTGGTAACGCCCTTAAGAGAACCACCGTTGCCAGGACGAATATGCTCACTACGTGTATGTTACAGGAACCATCTTACATAACCGAAGGTTAGTTTGATAACAAGATTATGATTAAATTTAGACAAATTAAAAAATTACATATTAATTAAATCGCGGTCTACACCCAGAATGGGTATACAGGCGATATTCACGTAAGCAAGTTATTTGTCTGATCTAGATCGATAGACGAAGAACAGAGTAATTACGTAGTACAATAATAATATAAAATATTGTAAAACCACCCCTTTATCTATCTGCATTATCAATCGAGCTATACCACGATTATTTTTTATTTACCGTAATGGCGGCTTCCCCGAAGATCGAAACTGACGTTTGCGCTGGACTGAATTTTATGGGATGTTAATTGTCTTCTAATAAGGCACGTACCTTCAAGGCCATAAAACGTACCCCACTCGAACAGCTCCCATATACATATACATCTCCCGTTTATTCCTTGGAAACTGATGTCTACGACCGACATTCTCAGCCCTTGCCACGAGTGCGGGTCCGATGGAATCCTATTCGATAAAGATTTATGCTGCTGTAACACGTGAGCATTACCCATCCATAGTGATTCCCATTCGATCGTGACTTTGAATTCAATGCTACCCTCGATACTGGTGTGGAGTCCGTATACGTGGCTTTTCAAATAGACTAGAATTAAAGTAGAATAAAAAGATGGAACCCACGGTGCAATAACAATGTATGAGGGTGAAAAGGGGGTATTTTGCAATTTAATATTTCGCAAGGGATTTTTTTGCAAATGAAAAAATATATCTGAAGGTATAACAATATTTAATGGAATTTATTAGCAAATAATACATATAGGATGTATAGACAATTTTCAAGTGTTTTTTCAGGGTTCTAAGGGTTGTAACGTTAATTGAATAAAATTGAATCCAGCCATGTCTTTTAAGCTCTGGTCTAGGCCGTCTAAGATTCAAGGACCAGCAGAGCATTTTACATTTTGAATCTGTCACTTGTCCTGCTAGGGGTTGCAGGACACGTCGAGCTGAGGGATGCCAGCCCCTTGACACATGTCGTTTCCCTGGGACGTAGGAAAGGAAGACAACGGGGTCCTGGAGGCTTGATTCCGGGCCTGGTCGCTCTCAACAAGTTTAGGGTGAGTTCTTAATTATCTTCGATAATTCTTTTGTACTAGCAATCTCTACTAGACATTTTGACATTATATTAACGAAGCTACTGAACGGGGATTTTTTTAACATCCTTTTTTAGCTCTCGCCGTTACAGGATTAACTATCCGTTCGCTTCCCCGAAACTGTCTTTGCTGTAAAGTTTAAAGGAAAAATTAATAAAATTTTTCCAACTTGTTATACTGCTTTAAAATAATACTCTTATCTTTTTATAATTATTTTATACTTCATGAATTCATTAGTGTTTTCCCGTATATATCAAATATGCTGTTATAACTTTCTAACGTTAACCCGATCAGTTTATGGCTTTTTTGCACCACTTAAGCGTAGGCGGGATGAGTCAAATCGATCACATGCTTAAAAAGAACGAAAATGGTCTTTCAAGAAATTTTAAAAAATTCATATGTCATGCTTAAGTACGTAACATTCGTTTCGTCTACACATGACGAAGTTAGATATAATTATTTGATCAATGTTTATGCAAAATTAAAATAAAATTTTTGTTAAATAAACTTTAAATAAACTAATTTGTTACTCCTTATGCTATTAGGGAAATCAGGCAATTGATATCCAGAGGTTTTGCTATAGTAAGGTCTTTCCTATTTAAGAAGAACGGCTTCATAAGGGATGCTATAGAGCGAGATCGCTGTGATAAGAGTTTATCCTACGGGGAACTTGGGATCTAACACTATCATCCCTAGGATATCTTAGCCTAACCTTACCCAGGCCTACGGACCTTATAACTTTATAGCACCGAACAAAGGATGCTAGGGATCCCTATCGGGTCTATGGAAGTTTCATGAAAGGGGTGAACAAATTAGGGAGAAGATACTTCTCGTAAAAAGGACCAAGCTGAACGGTAGGAAGAAAGTTTTGGGAGAAGGAATAGAGGGGGAGGGGGCTAAAGGGGACAGGGGCGGCGCACTCATTTCATTTTTAAAGGCTGATTTATAAATTCCTGTTTTCACGTAGTACAGAAACGTAGGATGGATACAAAGATTAAATAACTTTAGGGAAATTCGTAATATCCGTGAATAATATTAAATAAAATCAGATAACTTTACTGAAGAACGCTAGTTGCAGCGGTTTATTGGTTGTTCAGTTTTTTGCTTATGAATCTTAGAGAGCTCAAGAAATCATTTCAGCTTAGAGAATTCAAGAAATCATTTCAACCATGGGAAATATAACTACTGAAAATAATCCGTTTTTCGGAAAAAATTCACATTTTTTAAATAATTGCGTAATATTTGCATTAAAGTATTACTCGTCCATAAGTATATTCCCTAGTAAAAATTGTACGAATAATAGTTTTAATTATAGACTTAATTGCTTATTAATTATGATTTTCCCGATATACTTAATTAGACAAAATAATTATTTTAATGTTTCCAAAAAAATGAGAATATTAAAAAAAATTGTTTTTACAACAATCTTTAAGATTCCTTTAGTATATTATTGTGTATAATGAGAAATAAGTGCTTACAACAATGCTTCATCGATAATTGAAAGCAGTATTGTTATAGCACGTGCTATACACAGAGATGGCAAACAGGGATAAACCAATAAACGGAAGGTCGAATTGAAAGTGTAGATAATATTATTATAAGACACGGTTATAAAATATTTCACTGTCTGCGACCAGAAGCATAATGGGGAATGAAAAAGTAAAACGAACGTAGGGTGAGAGTTGGAAGGAAGGTGAAAAGTTAGCAGGAGGTAGGTCACACATAGAAAAGACGCCAGGTGAAAGTCAGGTTCGCACACGGAATCTCGGTCACGGAACGCGAATCCTTCAACGGGATTGGAATTGGGGTAGAAGTCTTAAAAATTAATGTGGAAAGACGTGACCTCTCGGAATTTCAAATATACCCTCTTTCCCGCCATCCCGCCGCCCTCGACCCCTGTAGTACCCGTAACCGAATCGATCCGCCTCCCGTTATAAAACTCCCAACACACCGTCATCAGGCCCGTCATTCCTTAAGATATTTAAAAGTCTCATAAATCCCGCTGTGCTTTAATTTATCACATAAATTAACCTTAAGCCCATTGATTAATTCACCTTTCCACAACTTCACGCTCCTCGTAATTTCGTATCCATCGTGTGCGAATGAGGGTCTTAGACTGTCGTACCATCGTATCCCTTTATAGTTCAGCCCTGAACATCCCTTAAGACATTTACTGTATACAGATACAAGCTACAGCATTATAAGACTCACGGTTTGGCTACTGAACTTTGATGAGTCTTAATGGGTCGGTCCTTATATGTTATGTATAGGAGGGTGTTGCTTTCGGAAAGGAATAGATAGGCAAGTTCGTGGAACGGTGGAACAGGGGATCTAGTCGAGGGTCTCAGGAATCACAATTACATTGGTCTGCTTCTTGTAAGGGTCTATGCATGCCTGGCATCCTTTAGCGAGCAAACGACTCGAGGGCGTCTCTACGGCGATACAGCAACTAGCAGTGTCTGAGAGCAGCGTCAGGAATGCCCATGAGGATAAAAACACTGTCAAGAGGAATAGAGGGTAGAGGATGGTCGAGAGATTTTAAGGGAGGAGAAACAAGGGATGAAAAGGAGGAAAGAAGCCAGGAAGTAAAAGTAAGAAAGGAAATAGACAGTGGGACGCGGATTTACCTCGTGAAAAATAGACTGTGTACTGGTACGATTTTATCCCCTAAGCAACCCCCCTCCGAATCAGTCGCTACCGTGACTTCTCGATGTGAAATTAGATTTCGAGGGGTCGCAATTAAGGGTGAAATGTCGTTATCGGTATTGCGACACCCCATGTGTGTTGACGGTCGAATTCAGCGAATTGAGGAGCTACTGATTTCATTTTTTCACCATTTTTAAGAACTCTTTTTTTTTTTTAAGAAATCTCATTGGTTTCCTTCTCTCTTTTTATTGAATACGAGTGAAATTACTGTGAGAATTTCAAAGGTTTTACTTTTCAATTTTTTGCGTTATTCGTTTGCGAATTTTGTCGTGTCTTAAATCGTGGCTGAGTGTCCCTGTGGGTTCGTTGGGTATTTTACGTGGTCACGATTTACGAATTTTGCGAGCTACCGTGACGAAGCGAACGCGTACAAGTTATCAAGCATGATTTGCAGATCGTTCGTAGACTTTGAGGGATTTCAGGGAATTTTCAAAGTGTTGCCTGTAGCTTCGTACGGCTAATGGAAGGACCATCCGTAAAATTTCGCGTGCTATATTGATATTTCGTTAGAGTTACAACAAAGTTTGTGGTTCGCATTTAATTGGTATCCAATGGAGACTTTGATGATACGATATCAATACTCGTGATAAAACTTTACCAATCCTAGGAATTCGACTTGAATTGAATTAATTATTATATCATAATCACTATAATATCAAATGTGTCAATTTACATAATTATTTTTGTATTAATTGGAAAATTCAATTATTATGCAATGCATTATTTTACGTTTGAACTGCTCAAATAAAAACTGACAGTAGGTAAAGTTTAAAAAGTCCTGAAAAATCGATAATTCACATTTGATAAATACACATCGCAGATAAAATCCTTTAGCCATTCCATCACCATATACCGTAATATATAGGTAGCAATTACTTTAAACCGTAAAACAGCAATTATTCTTCTATCATTTATAACGATGCATGAAACTAGTTTTATAAACAGTCTAAATTGCCTAATAGCACCACGAATAATAGTATACAATAAATTTTTACATTATACATATATGTACACATATATATATATATAATATCCCAAGGGACAGTAAAGATCGGATGGTTAAAGAGCAAAGAAAATCAGAAAATCTCTAAGGTATAATCAGACGATACGAAAGCATTTATCACTTCGTTTAGCTAAAATTTCCAGATTGTTCTAGAAAGTTCGGTAGTTCGGTCGGAGCCAATTTTCGGTATAAAATGCTTTGTGCTGTCCTCCGGGAATTTGTCGAAAGAGCGAGAGAGAGAGAAGGAAGGGAACAGAAATATGTAAGAACGACTGCGAGTGAGTAAGAAAACCAAATGAAAGGTTGACCCTGGAAAATGCGAAAATGGCGTGTCTTCTATTTTCCCTCGAATTGGGTAAACCACCCTATATAATAACGATCATCTATCAGCCTTTGTTCTGGCGCTAACCCTCCTGACCATCGGAAATATTACGTTTATATTACTCTTCTATTGCGTCATAAATATGTCGTACGTTCGGCATTTTCGAAGATGCTGGGATTCACCGCGCGATGAATTCCAATAGTGGTATCCATAGTGATAGCGATAGGTGCTGCCTGATCTTTACTTTCGATATTATAGTATTAATACTATATATACTGTACAGTATGTAGTAGATATCTTATAGTTTAACGTGGGAGGCTATATGGGGTAGATATAGACGTTACGTAATGTTTTACTAGTGCCAGTAAAAAGTACGTAAAACTTAATTACAATGTTTCTGTACTCGATGCATTAAAGCTTATTGCCGTTAATGGAATCTATTTGTTTGAGGTCAACGTAAATTTCGTGAAACTTATAGAGAACGAGAAAATTATTTTCACGGAAGATATACAGAGTTAGTCAGGCCGAGTGCACCACCTGAAGTTAGCCTGTTAATTTTGTTTATAGTGTAAAAGTGTAAGAAATTAATTTAACATGCGGAAGGATTCGTACGATATGTATCGCGTTAGCCGGTCCAGGTGAAACTGAACGGCGGATAACAAAAAATTATTTCCCCAAAATCTAAATTACAGAATTACTTAAAATAGGCACGAAACAGGTAATTATGAAATACACAACAAAATTGACGATAATTAACAATACATGAATTCAAAAGAAGCCTGAAACACTGATTTTTTTATACAGTCTACAGAGTCACCGAGACGTTAGGATATAGTCAAGAATATAATAAAGAATACAGTATCGAAATGAATAAGACACAAAATCTTTTTCTTCTGGCAAAACGCGAATTTTTCTTAGGCTGAAGATATTAGCGTTATCATTAATTAGAAAAATTTTCGTAAAAATACTAAGGCGAACTTTAGAATTGTGTACCCGGTGGTTCGAGTGATTTTCTCGAGGGACGGTACGTCTCGTGATCGAAACGCCCGAGTTTTAAATTCTGGAATTTTGTGACTTAATAAATAATTGAGTTATTCAGCCCAGACGCTGAAGTTAATGAGTCTATTTCATTCCTATAGTAATTCAATGTTCAGACAGTGCGTTTGGGTTGAGTAACCGGGTATATACTGATGTGAATTTTTTTTTTAAATAAAAAATTTAGCGTTATACTGTAAATTTTTTCTGTTTAGGATCGCTAAAGATTTTTATTTTTGTTTCACTACTTTTATAGATATTACAGGAAGTTGCCGCAGTCTTGCCACAGGAAGAGAGGACGGTGATGCTTGACGCTGTTCAAAGAGTAGCTAGAGAGGCGTCGCGACGCTTGAGAAGAACCAGTTGCCCGGATTCATCTTCAACGGGATCGCCAAGACAGACTTACAGAGCCAGGTAGTCGACCTTTATTTGTTCTACGTGAAACTTTATATAGTAGATATATTTATATACATATAGACAACAATATACATGTATACTTTTTTCTTCACTTTAGCTCTCGTTTGTTAGGACTTTATTGTTTCCGGTTTGTGTTTCATTTCTAAAGTACCATTCTCAGTCAATTATACCCAACTCGCTCGCAATCCTGCCGAGGTACAAGAAAGTTTCGAAATTCTAGTATTTTGGTCGGTCAAGGGTCATTATTCCATTCGTAGTCCTCCTCCACTTATCATACTAGCAGAGCTACCAACTTTAGGATTATTCTCTCGAAGTTAAGACGCGGGTCGGTTTGAATCCTCGATTAATCATGCTGGTCTCTTCGGATTTTATCCTTACAGGAACTACTAGACCATAGCCTAAGTCTCCTACAGGAATACGTTCGAGGGATGAAAATTGTGGATTTTCATGCTATTCAATATTTTATAATATGATCTTCAAATATATGTATCTATTGGATACCCAACTTATGGATAATACCCTGTTATCAATGTAGAGTAGCTTTTGTACTCAAAATCTAACAGGTTCACGTAGTTATTTTTCTGTGCATTGATCTACCATATATTGGATAGTTGTTTGATAACAATAGATAATGATTTATTGTGCTTTGTACTTACAATGTTAGGTATTTCATAGGATGTCGTCAAAACCTTGGACAATGCTGTTTAGTTATATATTAGGAATTTTTGTATATTATTTTTATCACTGAGCTATTTTAATGACTGTAGCCGTAAATACTACAGCGATTGTCGTTCGATACGAAGATTTCAAAATTTCACAGGAACCCATAGCTTCTTACTTGACCAAAAAATTCTTTTCTCACAGCGCCAGTTCGACGAATCATTCGATTAATTTGATTTCGAAGAGTTCGAGATACTGTAATCATTTCGTAGTATCTAAATTGTCACAATTTCGAAAATTTTCGAAAATTTCATAAAATTCAAAAAATTTAAAAGACGGTAACTCTCGAGCTGAACATCGCAATTTCGAAAATAATTTTTGGACGAAAATATGAAATTCCATAACATTTTTGAGGATGCAACGTTAAAGTGGAGTTCATGCGTAAAAATTTCAGTACAGGATGAATATGGTGAAAGATAATTCGAAACTGCATGGGAACATTTGAACGCTTTGTAGGAACTGCCGGATAGTAAATTTTATCTGAACACCGACAGATGGAAAAGGGTTGTACGGGAATTAACGGGTTCTCCGGAATACGAGCGATACATAGCAAAGTGTTGGATAAATCCTGTAGTAATTGCAGCTTTATCTTTCGCCAAATTACAAAGCGGTACCAAAATTACCATAAAAAACCAGTAAACTGGCCTTTTAAATTTAATGCAATTTTGATCAGTCGTATACGAAATCGTATCGAAATTATATAGAACAAACAATAGAATTTAGGAGTTAATTGTTAAAAATTATTTTAAAAATATCCGCTTTCAATGCGTCAAGTGTTTATTCTTCACATATGAATCCGTAAAGATTCGATCAGGCTGTACGTAACTCATTTAATCATTAGAATCATCTTGTCGGATCGTGAGATAATTAATTACGCATCACCTCTCGTACCGGAAGCGCGGAATCTGACCTCAAAGTTTAATATCTAGCAAAATATGAAAACTCGTCAGCCGTTGTAATTGATGGACTTCGTAGCGGTTGCAATCATGCTGAGTATGCAGTCAGCCATTTTGCCCGAGTAATGTACCTATTTTTCTTTAATTACGCCATTTTACATTCTCCTATTCGAACGCTGTAATTTACAAAGTAGTTTGTTATTAACGTATTGCTAGCTACTCTTTGCGTATTGCGCTTGGATCATCCGGGAATTGATTTGACGACGGGTGTTTAGCCACGGCGGAATAAACAGCGTGTCTGCTATAACGTGAAAATAACGTCTGTTTTCCCTTTTCCCTCTGTTAGTAATTATTCAAAATACCCATCGGTTACATTGTGGCTTACAATCCTGATGGACGGATTGTATGAAGTAAATGATGAAAGTGTCGATAGCCATGCCAGATCATGTAAATAATGGCGGCGTATATATTAGCGAAAATATTTAAATATAAATTAATTTTTTTTCTTGCTCAAATTACAAAATCGATTAGTTATTATTTTTTTTTCATTTATCGATATCACTGCTGAGGGTTATAGATTTTGACTGTCGGATAGTATACGTTTTAATCGAATGTAACTAAGTCAAAATTTTTCTGATTATCTTATAATCGTAATCCTGGCGATAATGTTAGTTTAAATGCATGTCAGCCGTGGGGATAAGAGATAGAAAATAAATCGGAAATTTATTTTTCACGTTTAGATCGGAATCCAGCCTTTTGGACTCGCCGGACAGACTCTCGCCTAGTACGAGACAGAGAAGAATCATAGCTGAACATCAGAGACAACTTCGTCGTGAAATGGAGGAAATGCAAGACACGCTCACACGTGGTTTCCGGTCGAGAGACCAATTACCGTCCTGGGATGTGTCGTCATTGGCCTCTTGGTCGTCATCGCTGGGATCCATTGGCAGAAATAGACTCAGAAGAAATCGGATGCCTACTTGGGAATATGTTCGAGGTGATTAATATTATAGTAATTAATATGAAAATATTGAAGCCCCTAGAGATATTAGGTTTTTTGAATATATTATTGTATAATTTTAATATTGTCTCTTTTTTATCAATGGTAATTTTAATGATGGTTACATACATATATGTGTGTATATGGGTTATCCAATATGTTTCTTAACCATCATTAAAATTGCCATTGATGACAAAGAGATAATATTAAAATTATACATCAATATATTCAAAAAAGCTGATCAATGTCAATGTAAAGCGCTGTAAAGTCAATGATTTTTTTTTTATGAATACAGTAATTTTTTTTACATTTAAGGTCCATCACCCATGTGGGATACTGTCAGTAGCGATGGCAGCTTCACAAAATGTAAATCCGAGGAGATGATCAGCCGCGAGGATTCACCAAAATGGAACGTGGTGGATAATCGACGAGCAAAAGACGATACAGATTTTCGCTTACCTACTTGGGATCATTTGGAAGCGACGCTCAATCAAAAGTTGTCACGTTTTGAAAATATCGAGCCTGATTCCTTGGAGATGAATCGCGACGTGGGAATTGATTATTTAATGACGACAAACGCAAGGAAAGAGATATCACAGGAAATGAGGGCTGTCGAGAAATTGAGTGCGCCTGTACTGAAACAGGATCAAGATATGTCCTTAAGATTGAGTCTGCGAAAGGATTGAACTTGAAATAAGGAATGGTGGAAAACTTTCTTAATTTTACATTCTAAAAGTATTTTACGCCGCCAACGAATACGAGGGAAAACAATTTAATATAAATTTTCATAACAGGGTTGATATTCTCTAAAAATATTTTTTAATTAATCAATATCTTTAAGTAATAATGGAATTTTTTGTATATTACCACCTACTACCCGTTTACAGTATATACATATATGTATTGTATATTTAAAGTTTAAACTTCAATTGTTTTCGAAAATCCTCATTATTGCTTATGTTTAAGTATACGTACGATTCGATAAATATATCTACATATATATCGTAGGTACAAAATTGTGGAAAATTGTGGTCACGTCACGCGATAAGGCGTCATAAAAAAACAATTGGTAAGAGCGAGAGAAATTTAAACCTGGCCTTTTTTTTTTACCCAAAACAGTGATCATCAGCTGTGGCTTAATCGCCTTACCCCTCCAAGATGGACTTCGAAAATATTCAACCGGGCAAGGAACGGAATTTCTCTATTTAAGTTGCGACTTCCTTAGCTTTCTGGCGTTATATGATTTTGCCGTCGAATATCTCGCGTACGCATCGTAACGTTTTACAGAAAGTAATTTCGTAAGAGATCCACCAAATATCTGAATCTTCCGATTCAGATCTTGAGAGATTCCCGAAAATGAGGGTAAAAAAGTGTTATGAATTCAGAAGAAAGAAAATTAAAGAAAAGTGTAGAAGAAAGAAAAAAGAAATTGTGTCGGTAACCCAAGGGTGCTGCCTTTTGTCATAGGGATGTTCACGATTAAGAGACGTCGGTTATTTTCGCTCATTTTTATTCCCTCTCCTTCATATTCTTCTTTTTCTATTCATAAAGCTCTTGGTGTTTTCGTATTTACCGAGATCAATTTCTATGGATGAATGGATGGATGGAAACGCATTTCCATTTATATACCCTGCAACTACATATGCATGCGCGTGGGACATGTGTACGTATACTCCTCACCTACCTATTGCTGCACATAAAAAAACATTATTTTACCAACTAACGTGTTTCGATATTTTCGCCTTTTCATACCGCGGCTGTCACAGATTCATGAAATAAATTACCTCGACTAACCGAACTGGGTTTGGTTTTAACGTAGAGCAATCAGGGCAATGTCCAAAAGGGTAACAATGAAAAATTCGAATAATTGAAAAAATGCTGAAAGAAAATGGGAAAATATTAATAAAGAATATTTGACTAATTGCCGCTACTTACAGTTACTTCCACGCATAAGTATATCCATATCGACCAATGTCAAACGATCTGCTCGACATTTTAATTCCAGCCGGAGTTGACTTATTCATAAAAATTAAAAGAAACCGTACTAAAAAAAAATGCATCGAATTTCAGTTGACTTTTTTTACCATTAATCTTCCTGGATATCCTCTAATGAACGACGGCTTAATTTCTGTTGTTTCTGACTTTTCCAGCATCGTTTCACTCGAAAAATCATTAAAAACCATCAGAGACACTCTTAACTGCCTGCGACTTTATTATAATTATCGGACTTGAAATCGTATCTTTCTTTTCATTTTATTTTATTACAATAATTCGTACAGCAGCCAAAGGTATCAGTTCGGGAGTCTCCTGCGTTTTATTTCGTTCGTGCCTCGAATAGTCGATACAATATGGTACGCGGAAGATATTCTACATGGGATTCATGCAAATACGAGAGTCAAAGTATTATATGAAAATGTACTAAAAAAGGTGTCAGATATAATCCTATCTGACTACACACGATTTATACCTGAAATGCTTGAATTCGATGTTGAATCTCACCATCTGCCACTGACAGCATTTCACAAGAGTATCTCGGACCGAAAGTCATGAATTCGTATAAGAAGTTTCTCTGTGCATTCAGTCTTAACAAATATATATATATATATATATATATATACACATATATACATGTGCATATATTTATGTGCTTACCATGACTTTGGAACGCCCTGGATAATCATGTCATGCATATATATTATACCACCTGAAGATATTTCCATAGTAATTAATAAAAATCAAACGGACAAAACCGTCCTTAACTATACATATATGTTTAGTTCAAATACACCAAACGGAGTTCATCCATCTACTTGATTTTTATAGCAAACTCAAATTCAGTTGGTAGCTTTAAGCTTAAGCTGAATAATCCAAGACATATATATACCTGAAGGGATACATTCCTTTGATACAACAGTTGTAAGACCTGTGTATTATCCAGTAAGAAATAAAAAGAAAAAGATAAGAATAGATAACCAGGAAAAGTGAGAAAGTGGTAAGAGACTATCTTTATATAACTTTATACAGGTGAAAAGGTCAAATCGAGAACATGAACCAAATTCATGGTTTCCGACTTCGGGCTTTTATACCCAATAAGTATAAGGATACTTTTGGTCTTTGTCGCTCACTATCCTCATCCATCTCCGTGCGGTCATAGATTCTTATTAAAACCACCTTTATTTGTATGGGTCAGGAGCGGCGAGGAAGGAGGGAGGGGGGGGGGGGGGGGAGGTCAAAAGTCAAAAAGGAAACGGCTTGAATTAATTCGCAACGGAATTATCATGGAAGGAACTCTAATGAAAAATAATGCCGTAGCGTCTGCTGCTGATATAAAAATTATAAACCGGAACGACGAGAGAACTTGCTGGGGTTGCCGGATCAAAGATGCGATTAACGATAAGGGAATTAGAGAAAGTAAATTTCTGCTTATTACGCTCGTGCACAGTTCACCCATTTCGTGCCCATACTCTACTGAAACCACCCGTTAGATCCCATAATGGCAAAACTACGGTATTACTGTAACTGCTGGATGCTAAGGGCATAACTTTAATGAAAGGAATTTACTCGTACTGCCAATTACAGGTACTGTAGAGATTTAACTTAAAAATATTACAATAATTTCTATTAGTATTGTCAACAGTAGACTGGTATCTAAATACATTTTAAAAATCCCGCCAAAATCTTCAACATAACCTCAAGGACGATTGATATCGATCATTGGGTAAGTTTTTTTTTTATTACTTCCATATGTATTTAAAATGTTTTCAGACAGTCGAGTGAAAAAATTGGAATACTTCCCGAGGGAATTAAACAAATGACGTCTTGTAAGTCCGGCTTAATGCATCTAATTGGCTGTGGGTATATTTGATTAAGCTCAGCTAAATTAGATAACACATAAAGTCTAGCGGATAATCCGTGAAGGTAACGAAGTAAGAATTATTCCGTTTTTGTTCAGAGGAATAAGGTACTCGTTTAATCAAACACTGTACAGAGTTAACAGGGTGGATATTCATGAAGATGAAGAATCTACGTTAACTCTTAATTCAACTGGTTTAATTACTTCTTTTTGTAGAAGTAAAACAACCCTGATAGGACTCCATAACCTTCGTAAGTATCTTTCACTTTATAAGAAAAAATATCGTTTTAATATTGGTTCGTTTGAACCTTAATGGGGTATTCTGCATGTTTTTGCATTTGAAACTGTAGTTTTTTGTAGTACTTTTTTATTCATAATATTTGACATTCTATGTTTGATTTTTCGTGTATATTTTACATTTGTAGCGTGTGTGAAGATAGGGAATATATCGATAATATTTAAGGTTACCTGGAACCATAATGAGATTCCGTGGGTCCGTTCGATTCCTAATCATATCTCTTTGATATAACAAAATAAGGAAAAATTTTGAGGATTTTCGTAGGAATAAAGAGAGTGTAGCTATGTATGTCCATACGAAGCTTCAACGCTACAGAAATCCCATAACGGCGATACAAATATTAAATCTACCCAAGCCCATGCCTGAAATTAAAGAGATTCTAGAATTTTTCTTATTTGATTTATAAAACTATAAACACTTTTATAAGTATATAAAAAAGCTTCGATAAATTACAGTTTTTTCAATAAAACCAAAAAAAGTCTAAACATTCATTAATACTAAATATTCTACAAAAAAACAGTCCAATAAAAAAGCCATCCTTCAATCAGCTCTTAGTCGTCCCTCCAATCAGCTAAATACAAGCAAAAGTGTTGAAAATCTCACAAAAAGAAACATGCACTTACTATATAAAATGTGAAAAATACTTTCAATGTATTTGGCAAACTGCAGATACTTTATTTTCACTTTACATTGTGTAATTAAACTAATGGAAATTAAGGAGATTTCTAGTGTAAGTCGCAGCCTGTTAAGGGTGCATAGTTTAGTGTTACTATTGGCTGTTCCGTGGTTACTTTAGAGCGTGTATTGGCATTGGCATTTCCATGTAGGCATTTATTTCTAGTATTAGTATTGGTGATACGGCGTCGGTGTCCGCGGCGTTGCCTTTAACGTCGGGTTTGTGGATTGGGGTTCGTGGTTGGCCGGGCTTATTCGAAGTGTGCGCGCGCGCGACGTCGAGGGCGCCACCGTCGCTTCTCAGTTTTCCAGCATCCCTTTACTGCACCGTATCAGCGCTTCGCGAGAGGTGTGTCATCCAGGTTGTACTGCGCTACGTCGCGACGCTTTACATTGTCGTTATATCGGTGCGTCGGAATTTTTATTTCGGATGAATGTTCCTTTTAATTCTACAGTCTCTTAACGGTTATAATCATATTGGACTGTCGGTGCTTGTTAAGACAAAGGGATTAATTCATGGTGACTGTTACAGCTGATTTAAAAAAGGAAAGACATTTCTGTGCGGAAGATTGTTACTACTCTTTGCTTCTGGATTCTCATAGATATTACATTACGTAAGTTTTGATTGCGTAATTTATTGTGATTAATATATTTTAGCTCACGATTCCCTCGTCCTTCGTAGCTTAGCTGAATGTTTTCTACTGTCACTTTTTCAGAATGCATTTTCGCGCTGAACTTCGAATTTTGTTTTTGATATTTCATACATCATTATACTGTTGTAATGATTGATTGTTAATATGTTTGCGTGAGAAATATATTGACAACGTGCACGATTTAAAATGCCATGTATCTTTGTTTGCATCTTTTTCGCATTTCTTCGTTGAATTTATTTGGTCATTTGGTTCACTTTGCTTCGATTTTCATGACTCTTTTGATTCGATGCAAGAGATATTCGATTGTCTGAATTAGTATAAGGGATTTTAATTAAGTGTCACAATGAGTAATAGTCATTGGAAATTCAATAGGTTATCGCTTAATTCGCTTTTGAATAGAGTGAAAATTGCAAGTCTGCAAATTCATGTTATACATTCTTTGCAAAACCGATGAGCATGTACCGTTATATGGAATTCAGTTACAATTGTACATCGTCATTACAACTTGACCGCAATAAAAATGCATTTAATTCCGGATATCTTTGTCCATCAAAGTAAAAATCCGACAAAGCGAACTAGAACCAGCCAAACAATACGTTAATTGGATTAAACGATTCGATTGATTCTTCGAGTGAACCTGACGAAATACAATCGATTCTCAAAAGTACCGTAAAACACTAATGGATACTACAAATCGTTTTATTCCTTAAGGAAACAAAAGAATCGCCGGGCTAATTAAAAGAATTGCATAATTGGCCCAGAGAACAAAAGGCATTGTAACGATTCCGTCAGACAAAGAAATCAACGTTATTTCCTTTGTATCATTACTCTCTCGCTCGTCCAGAATAATTAACAGTTATTTAATAATTTCAATTAGTATACTCCTTCATACAAGACACATGCAATATAACAACAAAGAATGAAATACATTTTGTTGTAAATTAACAATTTTCGTCTATCCTTGTTTTCCAATTTACCAGACTCGGTAACGTCATGATTTTTTTGTCGCTTTGTCCTCTCAATCATTGACGAGCAGCGGTCCGCGAAATCTCCACGTAGTACTAATTACGTCAGCTACTACTATTCGCGCTTTCGACTAGATTTATTTTCAATTATTTTTTTTAATCATTCCCTGAGCCGTTTTCTCCTCGTTTTCTTTCAACGACGAAATTATTTAGGAAGGGTCCAGCGGTTCTTTAAACTATTCAGAGATTGGTGGCGAATCTGTCTCGCGTTCGGAGAAACCCTCCTCAGTGTGTACACAACACGGTACGGCCCTGAAAATTAATAAAATTTACCACGTCAGACGATATTACTGTTGTCTTCCGTCGGTCTCGTGTATTCGGGAAAATTCTCACGGCAGCAAATCGGAAAAGGATTCTAATCTAATCAGTCTCACACTAATTGGAAAAAAACACCATTTCCAATGGACGGACGTAGCTACTGTGTGTGATATGTATATGTGTGCATGTGTGTAATAAAATTTCCACATTTCCCGGACTACTTTGCCCCATCTTCAGGGTGCATCAACGGCACCGAATTGAAAATCAAGGCGTTTAGCTATTGGCGTTTAGCTAGTCAACATCATTCATAAATGAGTAAACCATCACGGGCAATCGAAACGAAAAATCGACTCCTTTGCTCATGCATTATAAAGATACTATTTTTTGCAAAATACGTAAACCGCGTGAAGTGAGGTGACAAACCGACCCCTTCTCAAATTCATTCTTCCGTGCATTTTGGCTGGAACGTCGCTTGTGCCGCTTCGGTTAGTGCGTGCAAATATCTACATACGTAGATAATTCTTTCATTTTATGTCTGCCCATCAATTATGTCATCTAGTCAACTCATTGACCATATTCTATACTTTTATGTATGGTTCAATGGTACGAACTATTTACTCCGTATCGAGCCAATCCATTGACCATATTTTATACCGTTACATACTGTTCATCAGATCAGAATCATCCCTATGTCTATTCTGGCCTTCCAATATTGATCATTGGCATGATTAGCATCAATATTGGCATGATTCCGATCATCTATGGCGAATCAAAGTATCGACCATATTCTGCAATTCAGGCACTATCCGTTGGTACGACTCTGCTCTGAACATTTACTTCCCCATTCTCATCAAATTTCATCTTGAAATCTGACCTGAGCTTCAATTATTACTCATATGTATAATCGTTTTATAAAGCCATTAGTAGTATTTAGTATGTTTCACATATTTCTGTATATGTATTATATTTGTATGAAATATTGTTATGCAGTCTTTTTACATTCCGCTTTTCTTTTTTTTTTATTTATACTAACTCCTAGCAGCTTCAGGCTGGACCATTCACTAACCATTTCCGTATATCATTTAAGATAGTATATTCTATCTTTAGAAGCGATAGCGAAAATATTTGTACATAACTACAAATCATGATTCTGACTTAATAAAATTCGCTTACTGAAAATGGGATGTGTATATATATATAGATAGAGGAACCTATCCTCAATGGTTACCAGAAGGTTTGCGAGAAGGACTTGGTCAATTATCGGATTGCGGATTAAGCGAGTGGACTCGTCCGTAAAACCGTTAGAACCAAGAGTTCCAAGGGTCAAGGTCGCTAACTTAATTTATTTGCAATTCGTGTCCGTTGGATGGAAAATTTCAAGTAGCCCTTTTTCTATCCTGTCGACACTCTCGGTTCAAAAGTCTCTCAATTTTTACATATTTCCGGTAAAATCGCCGTAATAAATTCAACATGAAAAGTTTACTGTCAGTAATTATACGAATTGTGCTTTTTGAAAAAAATTTGTTAAATCAAATCATAAATTCAAGGTCATCTTCACCGACACGATACTCGTGATTTAATCGCACCCTTCGCTTCGCTTCTATCAATTTAAAACTTTCCAGCCTTTGTCTCTGCATACGTAAAGCGAGTAGTTTCCGCCCTCTGCAAACTTGGATTTCACCCTCAAGGCGCCGTTTGAGAAAAGAGTCGCGTGCGACACACAGATACGAAACTCCTTTCGGCGATTCAAAATTCGTGCCAGCGCCATGTGCGAATAGCGTGCAAACACAGTGTATAATATTTTCTCAACTTTTTACCAAAAAGTACGTTCTTGTCGGAAGTACAAGGGGCACGAAAAATATTGAGAAAAGTTAAAAACAAAAATGGGTACGTCTATCACTGCATATATCCACTCGCGATATTTAATTAGAACCAATTGGAGAATTAATGTTGATGATGTATAATGAAAAATGCATTTTCGTCGGTTCTTCGGGGGGGGGGGGGGGGGGGGTGCATACAAATTTGTAGGGGTTAAAAAGTGCGAAATTTTTATAACAAAAAAACTATCGATTCGATTTTGATAAAACCAATTGAATTTCAAAGTTAAAAAAAAGTAGGAGATAGGTACATGTTTTTGCGTTTTTCGAAAAAACTTCATTTAAGGCATAAGCCACCCCTACGACGGTGCAACTAATTTCTCATTAAAGCGGCATCGTGTTGCTTCCCAATTATGAGGAAGCTTTTTTTATGTGTTAATTAAGAAGCTTAATCGTTTCAATAACGTTGGGTTATACATGCTTACCGAAACCATCCTGCGAAACTGCGAAAGCCGCCCTCGAGGAGCCCAATTTTGGGGATTGATTTCACCCCCTAAAACAGTTTTTCGGCCGAAAAAAAAATAACACGTGTCTCTTAGATTTTGACGGACAATAAGATATTTGAAAACGAAGTAAATCGGAGGGGAAAACCTGAGGTACTTTTCTTGCAAGTCCACAAGCTTCGGAGATGCACAGTTTTAACTTTTGCTGATTAACGGTGCTCCGTTACTGTTCCTTATTTCCTTCAACGAAAATTGACTCTGACCAGCACGACACCTGAGTATAAACTTAATACGGCCGCGAAGGGTTAATAGTGTCCAGTGTCATAATAGGCTAGAACTATGTATTCAACTGTAACTGTATACATATTCAACTGTAACTTTTCATCTGTTAATTGTATCTTGCATGTCTAACAAATAAACTATTGGACATCTTGATCAGGATGTAACGTTTCACAGCCCCTTATACAAAGGGTTACAACTTAAGCGTTAGAACAATGCAATGGTCTGACAATGCCAGGATTATACTACTATCTGCCATTCCTGTCGGCAGTACAGGTCGATCCTAAGGTCCGACGCGGACTGTGAATTATGGAACTACGATCTCCGACACCCCAGAAACAATGCCAAAAGGCTATTCAATTGCTTAATTCCTTTTTTTCCTTAAATTTTCGCCACCATGTAGATTCTTTTCGTTCTTCCCTGTGTTTGAATATTTCAACATTTTTTAATATTTTAAACCGATATGACTATTTTAATATTTTAAAAATATGTATACCTCAATTTAAAAATTCTATTGCACTAAGAGAATTATTTCCTGTGCGTGGGATCTCTTTATCGTGGCTTTTGATCTATACTAAATCAACGTCTCGTAGAATACATCGAATTATTCTCGATAGGATTTTCCATTAGTAGTAAAAGGGGTGGCTGTGTGCTTGAAGTATTTTCTGAAGGTTTCCAGTGAAATTTCAGCGGTTAACCTTGCGGTATTTCGCCAAAGCGATTCTAACGAAACTCCCTAACATTCCCTAGTATTATGGTATCACCATTGTACTGTTGGTAACGTTGGACTGAAATTAAATGTGGTTTCCAGCCTTAGATAAGTATATGTACAATGATACTAATACCGAGGGATGCTGAAGCACATGAGAAATTATGATTATTATATTAATGAGATAATTAGTGGTAACGAAAGGAATTTTAATTTGACCCAAGGGGTTTTTAATGTCGCTATATACAAATTTCAATGTGTCGTTACAATACGTAGTGACATTGAAATATTATCGTACAATTCAATGGCGTGAAATTAACGTTTGAAATATTCAAATTCAATCGGCGCCCAATGACACGTATCGCATATCAATCGTATATGAATACCGATATGAAATTTATCTCTTGAATAGATTGTTTTCGTCCCTGTATTAGATTTTGGAACTGGCAACACGTAGTAACTGAAACGTAGCGCTACGACACACTGTCAAATATTAAATTTATTCTTTATATATTTTATATTAAAAAACGAGGCATGTCAGATATAGGCAGGGTACAAACAATTTTTTTAAAACCAATACCATCCATCCCTTATACTGAGCATAAATATTATCCTAGTACAGAAATAGCATATCCTCCTGGAATAAATGCCAATTCCTGACGAAGGTCCTACATCATTCGAACTGATAAGGATACGGCAAATGGAACTGGAAGTTTTTTTTTTTGATTTTACAGAACGGAGTAGAAATGAGAAATACGAAGAGGGCGGGGGAGGGGGAAGCTTGTTCGTATCTAAATAGATTTTTTTATACTCGCAATTTTCCTGCTATTCGTTTGTGTTTTTTTTTTTTCAATATACAGTGGAAGTAATTTCAACGTGAATATTAAACTGAAGTTTTTTTTACTTCTTTTTTTGTGACTATTTCAAATTCACAGCGAGATTTTCTCCATTAACGTTCAAGCGTATGTTTGGTAATATGTAACGTAGATTCTAGTTGTTTTGACTAAATATCCTATAGCAGAGGTTGTCGGAAAAAAATAGTCGGCGGATATTCGTGTTTCTTAGTTTCCTTTAATCTTTTGTTTCAGTACTGCATATACTAAATACGTATATTTTGAAGGCTGGTAGTAGAATATTATGAACTTTTCTCAATATACACGGTGCTGACATCTATGAGAATTGTTTTAGCATTTTAATGCATAATTTTTACCACGAGGACTGTAAAGCTAGATTCACACCGAATTTTTCACATTTCATAATGGCTATGTTAAGATTGCTTGAAACTCCAATGCTAGATGTCTCAATGTTTCATGCTGCTTTTTTTGCATACATTAGAGTGCCGTTATGAATGCTGCATAATTGACAATTTCCTCGTAACTGCCCCTTTTTATTTATCTATACACTGAGCAGACCAATTCATGTCCACTATCAAGCTACAGGCTTATCACTTATGTTTCAATAATGTTTTTCCTCTCGTATTTCGTGTCTTTTCCTTATCATCTTTCACCTGGGTATCACGTTACGTTTTTCCTCCAGCAGTCTCGTTGAGTTACTAAGAGGACCAATCTGGGAACAACTGGGGCAATCATTACACGTGTTTTGTATACCTATATAGTATCTGTAGGAATATTTTCGAAACCAGTTAGGTAGAAGAGAGTTGAAAGATATTAGAAAAAGTCTAAGTTGTATCCGAAAAGCTTGTTCGAAAAGAAATGGAGATGAGAAAAAAGAATACGTGTCTACGGAAACCCTCCCTCAAAATCCTCTTTTCCTCCTTAGCGAATCTCCTTTCTAGAGGATTTGCCCTGGCTTACACGTAAAAACTAGGTATACGACATAACAATGGCGTAAGAATAAAATCTTTATACCCAGACCGATAGACTGACGGAATGACGGGATACATCTATCGGGTGTATCATTCCAAAGTATGAGCTAGGAATTTCCGAAAGATTTAAAGACTTAACAAACTTTCTCAAAAAGAAAAAGACGGGAATTATATTTCTATGGTCGATTTGAATAATTTCAAAATTTCGTACAAACATACACATATTAAAAGAAAAAATGGTCAATAACACCAAAATCGAAAAATCAACAAATTTATATTCCCATGTGATAAGTAGATAACTCTATAAGTATCCAGGAAATTTTGTGCTGAGAAAACAAACTGATATAGCAATTCCAATGCTGTTCATATACATATATCCATCTCCACTGTATAAGAAGTACCTATAAAGTACAGTTTTCGACGAGTTCTTCTTCTCGGTTGGTTGACAGGAGTGCGGGGGGGGGGGGGGGTGCAGCGTAAGACCTTTAGAGGGTTAGCAAGGGGTTAGTGTAACCGAGCGTTAAGAATGCTCCGATTCGTCCTAGCAGTTGGCGTCCCTGGAAATTCAAATACGAACCCAGCAACTCCGATCGACATGCATCATGTATGTAGGGGTGGTCCATAGGAGTATTCAGTAAAGCTGTCCAGGGTCCCAGTAGGTATGTGTTATAGATAAAGGGGTTGGCGGTTGGTTGTCAATGCTACGAATAGAGCGATAGACCTAGTACAGGGTTTCTAGATATAGTATATATATATACATATATATATATACGCTTGTCCTGTTCTCTGTGGAATTGCCAAACTGCAATTGCTGGACCAAAATGGATCAGTTAGCGTTTAGGGATTTGGTGGTTCCCTGTAATAGATCTCGCCTAACCGAATTGTATTACGTTATGTACATAACAAGTCGTCCTTAAACGATTCCATTAGCAGTATACGATTATGAAAATGATCTGTTATGTTTTACGTGATTATATTTTTATCTCATCTAGATACGGTTATATAATAAAAATTTGTTACGAATTTGTATCCTAATTATATATATTTTTTAAAAAACTCCATGTGCGATAAGTCGAATTGTCACTCGAATAAATATTAATAACGTCATCTGTACCATGGAATTGAAAAATCTTAAAGAAACGCAGGACCATTTTGCCTCGAATTCGTTTGCCACTTTCGAGTGTGTAATAAGACGCTGAAACTGTTGCCAAGAGAAGAAGTTCTTTAGATTCGTGAAATTGCAGGCGCGAGCACTTCGCATTAAGACGTAATTATTCCCGGCGACGCTCCTGCAAAAACTGCTATGAAAATGTTGCTCGGAAACGCTATGTGGTCTCTCGTACGCTTCCGCCTTTCTACGTTGGGAAAACAAACTAATACGTATGCATTGTGTATGTTAATGTCTGATATATATATATGTATATCAGAGTTATATACAAACTCCAAATCTACATATACACCTACTTAAATCTGCGTCTCTTACGTATACATGTACGTATACAGTGGCGCCTGGAAATCTCGACGGAGCAGTCTCGCCGTGAATCTCCTTCCCTCTTTTTAACCCCTTTGCCGTCTAAATCTTCCGTTAATTATTCAGCGTAGTTAATTAACGTCGTGGCGCCGCCTACTGCCCGGATGCCGTATAACGGGGCTCCTTGGCCCCATTATGCCGAAGAAGAATTCCCCCGAGATTACCGACCGAAATTATTTCGTTAAGCTCTATGACGGTGGCCGATATCTTTTTGACCTTAGTCAGTCGTAAGACCTAAAGTTCATTCGAGTGCGGTACTTCTGTACCTAATAGTCAGCTTGTTGATTAGCTAACCAGCCTATCTATAGTTTCGTTCGAAAAGGCTTGACTGAATTTTATGAAATTACCTAGGATCGATATAACTATGGTCCACTGTCGAGTGAATTTTTCTATTCACGCTCAAGTACCAGAAACGAATAAGTCGGGTACGTAGGCTAGAATTTACATAGAGGGTAACCCAATGTAACCTAATTCTAATTTAACTATCATTAAAGTGTCCAGGAGATAACTGCATGGAAACTGCAGCTGCATTCGTCGAGTAATAATAAGGGGATTGTTAAACTGGATGTTAGACTCTATTATCAAGGACGTGAGGCATATTTTTGCGTCTACTTCATTTTATCTAAATTGCCTTTTCAGTCATCGAGTTGGCTGTCATGAATATTTTGTAGAATCTATGCCCTAGGCAGCTGCTCTGTTTGCATACATTCTATAGGCCCTTTGATATCGATGAAAATTTCAATAGGTTTCGTAACTGTCGAATATCTCGAAAAATACACTTTTTGATAAGAATCCCTGTAACAAGAAAAATATAAGAACAATGTGGTTGAATACAAGTGATAAGTACGAAAAAATTAAAGTCAGTCCAACCCCACGCGAAAAGCTCCGTAACCCATCAGGCCTCACGACGTAGCCGAATTCGCCTATTTTGTGACGTGCATCAAAATGTCACGTCACAGTGTATACTGCGACTGTGTATATACACTGTGCTATAACAGTAAAAGACAAATTCACAAGGTTCATTTACATTCCTAATTTTACTACTCTCATTCGTCTGACAAATTTCATTTTGTCGAGTTTTACGTGCGTAGAATTCATTTGCATCGAATGGCTTAAGTTTCCGATGTCATTCTCAGTCCGCTTCTGGTACGATGTGTGCATTCATGCACATATGCACATATGCAATCGAGGTACTAGCTACATTCTTTGAGATTATGCATACGTATGACCCGTGAAAATCCTTCGTTCTAATTCATGCATATTAAATGCTTCCCATTTAAAAACTATTGCGAATTTTGACAAACGGTTTACGGGGGACTTGCAGCCATAGCCCACTTTCCGGTTTGAAGGTAATTCTGAGACACCCTGTATATATTATTGTGCCACTCGTAAATTTCAATGGTATAGTTAACGCAAGGTTTAATGGCGACAACGACTTGACATTTCATTATTCTTACGAGCGACCTTGCCGATTGTAAATAGCACATAAGTCGCCACTGGATCTTGCGATTCTGAAGGATTATATCGTTGAATTTTAATACTGTACTTAAATGGGAATTATTCGCGGGACGTATTTATTTCGTTACGCGTGTATTTATTTCGACTCTCTGCAAGATAGCTTAAGGTAGACCAAGCATTGTGACATATGGAGGCGGGGGGGGGGGGGGGGGGCTTATTCCCCTCGCGGCGAAATAGCTTAGACAGAGCATCGAGGGGAAACGCTAAATTACGGAGCGCCTCGTTAGGTAGAGTTGATTGTCGGTACAAGAAGGAGAAAGTTTTGCTTCGAGGGGGGAACCGTGATTAATATGGAGAAATTGGGTATAAGCCTGTATTAATTTTAGCTAATTATTCAATTTATTTTCTTACTAGATTTTACGCATTGCCGTTTTCAAAATTCATGGACGCTTTGAATTTTTTAAAAGCATCAAACTCAATCGATGCTTCTGTACTTAAGCCTGTAAACCAAGGAAACTTTGATAATATTTAAAAAAAAACGTCTCAGAGCTTTTCTGGATCTACGGGACTCGTAAGTAATCGTAGTGTCGGAGAACTAATATGAGTATCTTGTTTACGTAGCTGTTTACATGGGGAAGATCTAGGCTCGATTTGCGTTCTATTTTATTATGAAAGCGTTGAAGGTCTTGAGGGAGGATGAAAGAGACAAGGAGAGTGACAAGGGGGAAATCAATGAGAAATCAAACGAATAATTTGAAAATATAAAGAAATTTATTTGCAAAATGTTATAATCATTTCATGTACTATTGCACGTAAAAAAATCTTCCAGATATGTTATTTCAAATAGTTAACATGGCTGAAAACACTTTTCTTGCCCATAATTTTACTATTTTTTCCAAATTGTCGCACAAAATTTATATTAAAAAGATATCCACTTTCGTTAACTTTAATCCACAGCTTAGCATGTTCCTTCATCGTCTTCGAGAAATGTTAAGTCAGATTACATAATTTTTCTATTCGAAAAAAAATTGTACTGTAAGTGATGATGCAACAGATCAGATAAAATCGCATCAAAGTTTGAGATAGAGCAAAGGAGATTTTTTTTAGCACATAATTACTTCTGTTAATACAAGTGGACATACTTTCTATTTATATCCACCGAGTAGAACGTAACTTATTTACCACACAATTTTGAGGCCATACGGAGCATAGATTTCAAGTTTAAAGATCGTTTTGCGTAATTTTCGATGCTTTTCGCTTAGAGGCAAAACTATTGAGCAACATACAGAGCGGTCGATTTTTTATGAATTATCTTTTAAGGATTGACACACATCACAATATTACAAAATTTGTGTGTCGCATTCGCTTGTTTCACTGGCTCGTTAGATTAGCCACGAGAAACTGCAGTGTAGATATAGGAAACTACGGAGAGAGATAACGATACACTGTTGATCTTAAGCCCCTCACATAAAATACGGAAAACTACGTAGAGGCACATACAGAGAAACACATATACACGTGCTGTAAAAAACTGAACATCTAAATGTCTCCCATTGTAGTTCAAAATGCGAAAACACGTTCAACATCATGGAAATGGTTTTCGTAAGTATGAAAGAATTTTTTGAATTCATTCGTATTGAGTGTTGAACATTATTTCTACACAAGTACGTAGACTGAGCGTTATTAATGGTGTCCAGCTTGTAGACGTTGTGCGGTAAAGGTAAAGTGGATAGTGGGAAGGATTATTTGCGTAGCTCAGTCCTTCGTGCACAGCACTGGTGCGAGGGAGTCAGCAATATGACGCTAGTATTACTCTGGCGAGATGTGGCGTCTCGCTCACACGTAGTGCTGTCTCCGTCGCACACACGAGTAGAGGTGCGTAAATTGTCCTCGTTCTCTCTCTTCTTTCACCTCACCGCAGGGCATCCACAAGCAGGACGCCATTAATGATTGCTCAGTTACATGACTTGCTTCGTCACTTTTCCTGTACCGCCGGTTCCCTGTACGTAGAACATTGTACTTGGTTCAAGGCTCAACCACGTATCTCAGCCAGCGCCATCTGTTGCGTGGAAAAGTAAATGAATTTGAATTAAAAAATTGAGTCAAAGCGCACTGCTTTAATGATTTATTTCAAATTAGTTAATAATTAAATGTGTTAATTTATGCGTGTAAAATTATATTTTAAATTGTTATTAGAATCGGCATATTGAAATATCTTTATTTTTATTTATCTCGTGATGAATTGCCATTTGATTAGGTGCTACTGAAGGATTACTGTGTCTTCATAACGATGCCAGGATTACGCGAGTTATGAAATATTTATTAAAGTGTAATTATACGGGGTGTATCGTTTTTAGGAGATACGCTTTAAAGAGGGTATTTCTTGATGGTGAATTAACCCCTTTGAGTCCCGTTCAAATACCAATTAAACATTGGGTTTTGTAGGAAGGAGTCGTTCGGCAAACAGAGCTTAAGGGAAGAAGTACTTTTTTTTCTTTTTACTTTTCTTTTTAAGGGGTTAAAGCAGAAGCAGACGTTTTCACTGTTAGCAGGAACGAGGTATGAATCGTGATGTGAGTAATCAGGAAAACGCACGAACCTTTCAGTATAATTAATATAGAGGGTTGTAGCGTTAGTGTTTTTTATTTTTTATTATTAAAGTAAAGCCATATGTTTAATTAAGCAAATTTTTGTAAAAATTACACTTGCACTACTCATTCGATTTTTTATTATCTTTATTCTTATCGTCCTTAAGGTATATAGCAGAATTGGTAAAAACAGAAAAGAAATCGTCACCATAAATAAAAATGCTGTTTGTGCGTAGGTAGAACGTAGATAAGAAAAAAAGCTGAAGAAAAGGGAACGTATACTTTAAAAAGACGATACGGTTCTCACGATAGGAAATGAGGGTACAGAAAAAAAAAACACGAATAGCTTCAGGCAAATTGAATTATCCCGTTGTATGACACGACTGGAGATCGCCTTTAGAGTATTTTCAAGGGTAGAGTGACGACGAGGATAAGGATAAGAGCAAGTACGGGAGAGAGGGTTAAAGGAGGTGAGGGTTAGAAAATTGGAAAAGGCTGAAGTAGGAAATTTCCCAACAGACAAGTTCAAAGGTGGAAACAGGAGCTGATAATACTTGGAAATTATTGGATACGCTATATCGAAGGGGTGGCACCTTAACAATGGTTGGATACGTATCTGTACATATTTGTATATGTATATACAGGGTGTCCCATAATACTGTTTGGAGCTTTTAAAGGTGAAAAGTGCAGGATATTTCGAAATAAAAGTTTCTCTTCCATTTTTTTATCCTATGGCTATTTATAAAATTTTGAATAAATGAAGTCGACCAATCACAGAACGCGCGGACTCCACGCGCAGTTCCTGTGGTTCTTATGTAAATTTACCAAATTATGGTATCAAAGATTTGTAGAACACGGTAGGACTTCCAGTAAGTTAACCCCCAGTAAGTTAATGTCTTCCAATAAGTTAAGAAACGAATTTCCGAACAGTTAAGATTGGCGCCTTTTTGAGACTTTTCTACCTGCTTGGTAGGGACGAGATATTCTCTCCATTTTATTACCTGCGTCGAAGCCCTCGTGGCTGCGAGACTGACAGAGAGGCAACGTGGCGGCAAGTTTCGTGCGAGACAAAGACCAACGGTCTCTCCCCACTGTGCTGATTCTCCCACTCGAGCATCGGCGAAATTTTCAGACAGGAAAGAAAAGTGGGCAGGTAGTAGGGGAATCAACTTACTGGAAAGAGGACTAATCGGATCAGCTCCCTAGAGTTTAACTTATC
This sequence comes from Calameuta haemorrhoidalis, assembly GCA_031763665.1. Classification (NCBI taxonomy): domain Eukaryota; kingdom Metazoa; phylum Arthropoda; class Insecta; order Hymenoptera; family Cephidae; genus Calameuta; species Calameuta haemorrhoidalis. The sequence goes on along the minus strand of JARPRH010000446.1, from coordinate 527,636 downwards.
GGAGGTTCTACTGTAAGTATAATAATAATTTAAAGTTACAAAAACGTGACTAAGATTTAACATTATTAATAAAAGTTTTGAATAAATCTATTGATCTTTATACCAAATTTTTTTATAATAAAAATTTACGTTTTAATAAGTGGGGGGACTTTCATCTCCCCCCACCCCGGCGTTTCTCCCCCTGGACACCGTGCATACTTGTTACGGAAAGTATCGTTTGCGACTCGGACCGGTAGTTGGCGCTGCGATTCGCGCGGCAAACTTCGAGTAGTTTGTAATCGCCAACTTTCGTCCTTTATCGCACAATATACTATTTCTCATACACAGCGGTTTGTATGATATTTCATTCCAAAACCAGGTATATGTTGACAGTTGACTCGGGTAGAGGCTCGGAGATCCGTGACTTGTACAGTCTTACGATCCCATAGTCGTTTTTGAAAAAATTTATATTTTATGTGGGTAAAGATCGCTGGATTTGTAATAATTTAAATCTTCGTTGAAAAGTTTATTTTTTGGTGATGAGCGTCGTGTACAATTCTCAGACTACTAATTAACTTATGCTAAGGGATGCCCGTTTTATATGTATATTTTAGAAAAGGTGGAAGGTAGGGATTAAGATTGCGGAGAAACCTAATTCGGGAATGGAAAAGCCCAATTTGAGGGTAACGAAAGTATAGGGTAGAAAGATTGGAGAAAGTATGATTTTTGTGAATTAGGTTTTCTTTTTAGAAAGTAGAAAGTATTCAGAAAGACAATACCGAAATGCTTTAGTGGGGATTAGGATTAACGATAAAGGAGTTTCATCAAACTCGGAGGGGGACACCTGGAATATCTTCCTTGGGTATGGAATAATCAGCAGGTAAGCAGGGGCTGATTTCACCCTCTTTGTAAGGATCCATCCCTGCACCCTTTGCCATAACGAGACGATTTTCATTCTCTGATACAACGCTGCACTTATGTGCTCTAACGAATACAGGAGTCTTCGAATCTCATATTGTTCCAGTAAATGTAACAAATGGGGTTCAGTTAGGTCAGACTAGGCATAGATTCTTTGAACACGATTTTTCATCTTTTTCATCTCGTTGAAATGTCGAATTCTGTCGAGCCTCATTTCATTCTGCGTCTCTTGACTTTAGCGTTGAGCATCCTTCATCCAGCCGGAAGTTGAGAGCTGCTAGGCGACTCAAGCGAATTTACGAGCACTCTTTGACGCGCTCTCTTGGACTTTGCTCGACGCCCAACGCTCGACGCTCGACGCCGTACCCTCGTCTACCGTTTCTCCGCTAAAGCGATATCCACTTCCTTCTTTACGCATGTATACTGGCCGATCGATACTTTCTGTACCTATTTAGGTAAGATGTGGGATAGCTTTTCCTTATTCTATATTATTGCTTGGCTTATTTGTTCGTATCTGTTCAATGGCCAACATATGGCTTATAAATGTAAAGTGGGATACAGTGTGTGTATATATATATATATATTTAATATGTCTAATGCAGACTGGATATGCTATTTCTATACGCAACATGATATACCGGATGTTGTTTACTTGCAGATTAAATGTAAGAGTGAACATCCTGTAGGAGTTAGTTTTTCTAGAGGAATTTTAATAAAACCAACGGTATCAAGGGATGCGCCATGTTTATTCCATTTTGTTTGTATTTTTCTGGCATTCGTAGAGACATCTAAACACAAATTTATACTGGTGTATTGTTAATAATTGTAGTTATAGCATGTTTATTCCAGTACCATTTTTTCGTTGTATATTTTTTTAGCATTTTTTGTCTGCTCTTCGTATTTTGTACTGAGATATTTTTGATACGCCTGGTGTGCTAAAGTGAATTATGTGTTACAGAATTTAGCATGATTTGTCATATTAATCAATTTTGAGAAAATCATCAAATTTATATTTACTAAATATTTTGTCTGGCTATATTAAGCTGATTTATAAAAATTGTGTTAAAACGTATATCGCCTGACTAGAAGCAAAAGGGCGTATAAACATGTATTTTTGAGATGACATACGCCCGTTTACATGTCAATAAAAACACAACCCTGTGACGATATACATATAGTGGGTATTTTTGATAAGAATGACAAAAGGTAAATTGAATGAGCTTTATCATTTACTCGTAACGTTGTATTATGGTGATACAACTAATATAACTGTCCCGTAAATCGTAAATCCATGTAGAACCATAAAAATCAAATCACCAAGTCGTTACGTCACCGATAAGCCACGACGAACAAAGCTGTACATTCCCATTGAAAAATTTTCCTAAATCATAACATAAGAAAATATATCTGACTTATTCATAAAGATACAAAAAATATTATTTAAAAAATAAAAATAAAAGTGGTTTCTAACAATATTTTCCATAGAAAAATTTTTACACACGTAAAATCATCACCCCGGGATGATGTATATATGGCTGGTACATATGTATATATACATATGCTTTCTGGATAAAGTGGATGTATGAAATAACGTGCTTGATTAAACAACAAGATGGCTACCGGTGACGCCGAGACTGTTCAGCAGACTGTGCTTAATTACGGTAAACAAAACGTAGAACATTATAAGCCGGACAAGGTAGATTGAGTTTGGTGCCGTGGGACTTGCCTTTCGGGTATCGGAGTCAGTTTCAATTATTAATCTTCGTCGTAGATGCTCTCTGCTAGGGAGGCCTAAAACGTAATTTCGTGGCTGTCAATTAATTTGTTCCAGACTCTCGTATTTTGGACGCGAGTTCGTTTTTCATAAGTAACTTTGATTAAAGCACGTGGCGATAAAGCAACAAACGTCAGAATCAAAGTCGCTATGACTCTCCGAGTTTCTTATCAGAGCCATCCCAAAGTCTCTTACTCTCGCGTCTTAAGGTCAGATATAAGCCAGGGTATCTTGTAGAAAAATCAGATTAAACTCTCGGCAGGACCACAGCAGACGACTTGTAAAGAAATTTGTAAATAAAAAAATCATCCTTTGGGAAAACTTAATAAATTTTGAATATAGTATAATCATTGTGTAAAAGTTTGTAGGTTTTTTTTTGTTTTAAAGCCCGTATAACTAGTTTGGTAGTTGGCTTAGAATTAAAAATATTTTTTTTCTAGCAGACAAATCTTTATCGGCTTTAATATGGATCTGTAATCTGGGTCAAGTAATGGAGCTCATTATAGGAGCATTTTAAATGAATAGGGAGCAGGTATTGATTCCCAGCGTTGGAACAGAGAATAGATACGACGTAGAATAGGTATCAAGTAGATACGCATCCTCTCTAGCTGCTTACATTAGCTGTATATTCTCTTTATTCTTTGTCGCTTTTATCCCTCGGGGAAAATAAGGGCGTCTTGGGGGATCTTGTAGGAGTATAGTGCGTCTCTTCGATCGCGATGGGAGCTTCGGAATCTCATTTCCTCTCGAGAATGCTCTTTCTGTATACTCGACTGTACCTATGTAGATACGTCACATACATATAATATACATATAGTAAAAATGCAGAGGTACCATATTTTTTGCAAACCTTTCACGTGGGTCCGCTCATAGTAGTTACATAGGTGGATTTGATGTTCTATTAAATAAAGTTACGTATCCCTTATCACCTGACCTCTTAGTCGTTATGCTAAATAAATTGACAGATTTATAAAATTTCTGATCAGCAATCTTGAACGTTTTCCAAACTTGGCGTTATAAGGTCGTCGGTCTGACTCTGTTGGTATCGGACGAATTACGGTTCGAATACAAAATCGGTTAACGCCACGGCAACGCCGAACCGATTTTTCTGAAGGAGCGACAAAAAAATGTGGCAACAGCGTGCGAATCATAAAATGGAAGGGTGAAAATTTGCGATTTTTTTTTGTTCGACCACAACAAAACCTCAGCGGGATCTTTCATTATTATTTTCTACCTGTGTATTCTTCTTATTTCAGCCACCATTTTCTGGTTATTTCGTCTCTTCCTCCGTCGAAAACTAACCTACGTAGACTCGCCGTAGCGTGTAGGTGAAATCGTACGTAGGTGGCGGAAGGTCGGGACTTCGACTTTTATTTCGAAGTTAACGGCGAGGAAAATAGGGCTGCCGTCCATTATCCTGACTGGCAGCTGTTGTTTTTCCGCAGAGTCTAATCAACCGGGGGATCCATTTCGCTCGTATGGCGAGTTTACAATTTCGCGAACGACAGGGGTACATCCTGCGTACACTCTAAGCAAATTCATCCGCCCATAATTCACAGGTGCCATTCGCCTATCTCTCACCCTTATATTCGCGCCCTCCATTCATGCCTATAAACTCCTCGTTTGTTCGTGGAAACTATCCCTCCCGTTGGTCCATATCGATCGACATCTCATCCGTAGTCCTCATTCTCTTTTATCCTGATTGCCACCTGCCACCTGATCGCTTCATCGAAGATTACACGAGGTAGAGTTGCCACTTTGGTACACCTGTAAACAAGGACAGATAACTGCCAATCAGTACACTTATTACTCAAGTGGATATAAACTTTGCTTGATCAGCCATGTCAGACATTACGTAACCGTTACCTAAGTTATTTATTGGCTTACTGAAAATCCTAGAAAAGGCTAATCTAAATCAGCGTTAGACAACCTGCTGTCAATATTAATAGAGTAGCCAACACATATGTCGATATACATAGTATACAATTTTACAATTATTACACATTGTTTATATTCTCTTATAATGAATCATGATATATGCACTTATCATGGTGGTTAAAAACGAGCCACTTGCCATAAGTGGCATTTTAATAAATAAATCAGTGAATTTATCTAACAAGGGTATTCAAAATATAGTCATTTTTTAATAGATTAGCTATACTGGTGGAACGCCTTACGGCAGTGTCACAGCTACAGAATTCTTGTTGCCGACAGATCTTGGATTGATCTACGTGAGATCTGCAACTGATATGTGACAGATCTGCGAATGATTGAAGATGCGGAAACAGATTTTGGAGACGGCATTGTGACGGAATGGAATCTGCGACATAACATTGACAAATGCTTTGTAACTTTGACACCGGAAGTCGTAAAGCAACCGCAAAACCACTGGTTTAGCAGTGAATTAAGCCTGAAATCCCTATTTATTTAGTGAATTTTCAAAGAACTGAAACAATGAATAAAATTTTCACTGATTCATTTTTTGAGAGTACAGTCATAATAACTTGTAATTTTTTATACGCAGATTCTATAAAATTTCTACAAAAATTCAATCTTGCTACGTCACCACAATCAATCATCTCTTAATTTTTTACAAATACAAAAATGCTACTTCGACGTACTCATGATTAGTGTCATCTGTTCGTCCATCAAGGAGGTCATCGATTAGGTATAATTTATTTAGTTGAATACTTCTATCGCAGGGTTACCAATTTTCAGCAAAAAATCAAATTTGATTTCAACTAACCACGTAGATCTGTAATGACTACGATAAATAAACGATGAACGAATAGCGATAAGGGGTAAGAATATATGACAATTCAAAAACTGTATCACTTTGCATATACTATAGTGACTTTAAAAATAGTCATCCCATTTACGTATGTTCTCTATAGCTATCGGTTATTTACCTACTCGCGAAATATCTCAACACAGTATTTCACAGGATGTCGAAACTTTTGAAGCGTGCAAAACGTTTGTTTGCTCGGCAACCCTCGCGGCTATTGATCACGTTGTTTGACAGAGCCAACACTGCGAACGCTGTTTGCTCGTGCATCATATCCGGGCCTATAGCCGCCAAATTTTTCAGACGTTTATTTCCATCGCTTGTTTTGCCTCTTAAAAAGAGAGACCTAGAATCTGTAAAAGTAGGAGGCCAGAGAGACAGGAAGGAAGTATGAGGGTGCCGACGGGCCGACAGGGAAGGCGGCCGTTCTTACGCATCATTTGATACCAAAATAAATGGGGTGCGAATGGGGAGGTTGGACACGTGATGATTGTGGAGCCGCGTCGAGGAGGGGAAGGAGGAGAGGAAGGGACTAAAGCATTCGATAGATTTTGATTTTCGCGCAGTTAATTCTCAAAGGGAAACACCATTCTTTGTTAGGAAACTGAGACTTCGATCAATCGTTCCTTTTCAATGTTTTTTACCTCATTTTCGTTACACCGTTTTCCTCTCTACTTTCGGTGATGTGCAACTTCGTCACTTTTCGGCACTCAAAATGATTTGTTCGCTTCGATGAATGAGGGGCGCTATATGATTTCATGGGCATTTCTTATCGGATATTAGATTTCATGCTAGTTCGATATTAAGAATTCGCAAACTTCTTTGTCATTTTATTTTTTTTTCTTTCTGTTTGTCTGTCGTAGGTTATCACTTAGTCAAACGTAAAATTATGGACTTTGCTTGAGTGCTTGGGACTGGACTTCATCCTTTTAAACGAATGGGGTTGAAAGGGTTGGAAATTTGTGGTCAGTTGGGACACCTTTGTAAAGCAAATAAATACTAGTTACTGTTGATGTCCATGCAGGACTCGTACGTGCAGCTTCAAATTGAAAAGTACCTGTGGGGATAACCGTATAAATTTGGTTACCTGCATATATCCTGCAGAAACTCTTCTCTCGGTTAACCCCAAGGCAACGCCCGTCCTTGAGCCTTCAAGAAGAAAATTCGTTTTGCTGGCTTTTGATTTTACGCCAGCGGCAAGGCAGCGCCCCATGATTTACACCTCCACGAATTTGCATGATATACCCAGTGCGCGGTAAGGAACGCGGGGATGAACTACGAAAGCGTCGTTACCCGTCCTTTTTCTTTCTTTAAAATAAAAGGAACCCAGAAGATTTTATTCGCTCGCACCAAATACTGTCGTTCAATTTCTCGTATTCGGAGAAAATTTTGTAAACTCTAATATGACTTAATTTTAATCAGTAATTTATTCAGTGTTAGGATCAATAACGTTTATCCTCGACTTTCCTAACTCTCAGACTCTTATCTACATTCAGTTTTTCCACCCAAAATCTTCGTATTATTGCTATCGCAAGCTGCCACTTAGCGTGGTATGACTTCGGAAAGACGAAATTAATGCGCCAGTTCTCGTTTTGAAAGAAAAGTTCTTAATTGATGCAGCAGATGGTAGCACGAGCTTTTTCGCTAGTAGAGCTTATGTGCTTGTATTACTATACTTATTGCTGGTTCTGAGTGGGAATTTCGATTATATGTTAATTCTGGGAAAAGTGAACGTCAATCTCGCGAACGAATAAGAGAGAAAGACAAGGCATTCAATAAATGGGAAAAAAGTACTTAGAGAAGAAAAATATAAAATAAGAGGATATAAGAGATATCAATACTAATAGAACCTTAACGGGTAAAATACTTTGCAATCTAAGGGATTTTTCATCTCTCGCTTCTTCCAACATCCTCCTTCGGTAGCCAGTCTACAGCCTCGCTAAAAAGTTTGCGACAGTTTCCTTTAAGGATTTCCTCCGTGGTGAAATTTGCCATTAGTTTTTTTCAAAGTACTTGCGGATGGATCGCGCGAGTCGTCACAAAATTAAAGCGAATCTTAGTTTACACATGCATTTATGACATATAATCGCATTAGCCAGTTTTGTTGCGAAAAATCTTGAGCGAATTTTTTACACTGCGTGCGCACGTGCACGTAACTCTTTTTTGGTTGCAGTTTCCGTCGATGCACCGGTGCACACACACACATACACATATGCATACACACGCGCGTGCACGCACACCATATGCACTAATTAACTCGTACGGCAATTAACATGTTTGTTTAATTTGGTACAGTTGACTCTAGATTTCGAGTTTGAAGAACCCTGTGGAAAAATGTGAAAATGTCAATTACGTGTAGCAGTGAGTGCTTGGAAGAAAAGAAGAAAAAAAATTAAAAGAATGGAGAATTTTCGTAAAATATTCACTATCGCAGATATATTGGACGTGAAGTCAGGAAAGAATATCGCGTGTGCGCAATATCCGCTGATAATTGGCGGGATACCAGAGTGATGGACCACCGGTTTAAGCTGATGGTAAATAGGGAAAATCCGTAACAGTAACGGGGTACAAACAATACCACTAATACGACAAATTAATCCTTTCAAGAAGACAAACGAGCAGATTGCTAATTATACCAGTTTGTTCCCTTTTGTGCTAGGTTGGTGCAAGCTCCCCCGGCTCATGAGCTTCTGCCCGAATTACTGAGAGCGCTCGTGTATCCCATTTTGTCACCATAAACTCCTATTACAAATGCGCAACATCGGCCTCCTTTCTAACGATAACTGGGAAACAGACGGGAACGTTGCCACTTGCGAGAAAGTAATAACGAGTGAACTTGATATCCCTCTGGCGGTGTAATGTGAAACTTTCGAAATCATCGACTCACACTGGAAAATTTTATAAATAAAAATTATTGCGAGTTTCAACGGTTCGACGGCCCTGACCCTTAAGGGTGACTGAAAGAATTAGTAAATTTCCCTAAACCAATGCTTTTAAACAATTTATTCGCAGATCTAATTTCATTTAATTTTACTTCACGCCGTGCCCACAGTTGCGTAGCTTCGTTTACTGAAAAATCAATTATCAAACAAAGGAAAGGCCATTCGGTAGCTTGGTACTTCGATTCATCTACATGTATATTTTTCACTATCGTTATATTCGTTTCACCGAATATCTGTTGCGTAAACAGCCATAGCGTATCGGAGATAAAAAATTGTTGAATTAATTAATATTAATTTTGTGCAATTAAATTGACCGGTGGCGGGCGACCATCGTTTATATTTAAACCATTTTCAATTGTTCGATACAGACCAAAGTTAATTATTTGCTATATCTGTTCATTGAATCAAATAATTAATCGCTCATTCCACTCGAAGACGTGTATATTGTAACATGAAATTTTCCGAAAAATTGCGTTTTTAATTAAATGGACACGCTATGGAAAATAAATGAAAAATAAATAAATAAATCTACTTTTCTAGATTCTCCTGTTCGTGTATTCAGTTGCGTTTCTCTATTTCACGCGTCCCCAAAAAATTGACAGGATTCGTTTAAGTTATCGCGTTTTCTAATAGGTTTCGTCAGAATTCTCGTTTTGACGGAGTTGAGATTATTCAACCTCAATTTCCAGGTCACAGGGTACATCAGTTGCTGGTGAAAAAAAAAGCGGATACATGGACGAAAGGTTGATGGCCGAAGGTGACGTAGGTCAGTTCTCAGATTTTCTTTACCGGTATCGACTTGAGAAAATACGTTGCAATAGGTATAATACTACATGAAAGAAAAATCTTAACGATGACAAAAATGATAGTAACGATTATTGGGTAACGTCTTTTTGTAATGTTCCTGTACGATAACACGATGGAGACGTGACACGTGGCACTGAAAGAATTAGATGCAGGAATGGATAATAACGTAAGTAAATGTAACGACGCAACGACGTCTTATTATGTAACGTCCTACTTCAGCAATTCTTCCCCATCTCATTACTTCACCGAGACAAGTGCGCTTGGTTTCTTTTATTCGCGGATTCTGCTATCTTTCAAGTAGTCCGACATATTGAACTAATAGCGATGACTTCCGACCCTTCGTTCATTTTTAACCCGATTCCAATATGGTAAGTGGAATTTATTTCGCAAAAAAAAAAACTTGTCTTATAAAAAATAATTTCCCCTCGAAAGTCCAATTCTTTTTCTCATAAATCACGCGTCGGAATCATTACGATTTCTTTGTTAATCAATACTAATCTGACAAAGAAAAAAAAATTTCCCTAGACTCTAAACGAAGAAAATGTGCATTAAATATCTGCAATATCCAAAGTTCATGTACCATTGTAACATGTAAGTCGTACGTACATTGCTTTCTAAAAACTTTAACTTTATTTCAACTCAATATATCCATACACGTAATAACTCCTTTTATAAAGTTCCAACGCTATTCCGAAAGAAACCGTACGAAGGACTCTCGAAGCCAATGAAGAATGAAAATGTGCGCTAAACTGCACCAAGATCAAAGGGTGCAAGTGGATGCTGTACGGTAGCAAGTGAGGAACGTATACCGGCCGGAAGTAAATACCGCGAAGTGGAAGAAAGTGCAGCTCGTCATGTAACTGGGCTCTACTAGAATTTAAAATGCATATATGACATAAATGAATATAACGAAGAAATTAGCTCAACCCTTTGAATCCTGTGCTGCAGCCAACGCCTATAGGACAAATGTCTTATAAATATATAATACATCAGTACTACGTTCTATACGTGTTCCGTACCTAAAGGCAAATATGATAAGGCCCATTACAAATGCACTTATGAATAATCATACAGTAGCTCTGTAATTGATGTGGGTAACTGCAACCTGATACCAGTGCAAACCAAGTTTAATTATCGAAGAGGAGTTTGTAACTAGTAGCCTTACTAGGAAATTGGCTACCTGTGACTGCACAGCGAACAAAGTCCTGAACTCAATCCATTAGTAATCAATGTCACCCGTTCGCAGATTTGGACTATCTGTACGGAAGCTGACAATCAATCCGAGTCCAATGCCAATTATTGAGATTCCGTTTATAGCTCGTGTGCTATCGGAATCATCTTCATGGGATTCGCGTTGTGATTCGCGCTGGCTTTTTCATTATTCGATCATTTCGCTTCATTCGCTTTAGTAAAATCATCAAATTTATTGATCGGTACTGATTAAATTTTCGAACTATATGTCGATTAGGCTCAATCATAGGAGGATAGAACAATGCGATAAGGATTATTGATTGTTATCATTATTTTGATATTATTATTATTATTATATAACGATGGTACAAAGAAGTAAAATTTTTATATACACTTCTAGCACAGTTGCAACCCCAATATTAAATGTACCTCCAGGCGTTGCTGAAGTGTATATAAGAGTGCATTAAACGATCGTGCTCGGAAAATTTAAAAGTGTAAAGTAAAAATATTATCCAACGTTAAGGTGGTGATAGGTAGGGGGGGGGGCAGGTAGTATTTGTAAGGCGAGTAATTTCGCGAGTCTCATCTGGTCTTAAGAGGGTGGCTTTAGGTTTCTCTATTTGCTCTTGTAATACCGTGGGAATATACGGGGGGGCGAGTGGTGCATAAATAATTGCTCCATAATTCAGCTGTCCTGCTAGTCTTACGAACTAAGTCGAGTACATCCCTATTTAAGGTAAACACATCCCGTACGTAGGTTCGGGGAAGATCGGGGGAGACGGGGGGGGGGGGGGGGGGAGGTGTAATTCCAAGACGCCGTTCAACGCTGCGACTACATGAACCTGATACATAGGATTATTTGGTGGTTCGATCAGGACCATATTAATTCCCATGAGAATTCTCGGTAGACATTCAGAATCCTGAGAAATTCTTCTCAGGCATTTATGTCATGGCTGCTTTTATTGTATGTACTCCTTTATATTTTTCCTTGTTACTCTCTAGCCGATACGCCGAAGTACCGTTAGTTGGGGAACGATAATGGCTCGCGCTGTTGGGATTGCCAAAATGATGTATGTTGCCCAGATGGAACGAATTTGTCACCCTCCAATCCATTATCCATTCGGCCCGATGGTATATGTTGGCGCCTATCTACAGGGTGTCTCATCGAAAGTGCACACCTCGTTTATTTCCATTGCTATTGCAGATACGGGAAAAAGTTTGAGATAAAAGTTGTACGGGCTCGATTTTTCATCCAAATGATTTTTTTTAAATATTCATTTGATTTCGAGATACAGCACGTTAGTTTTTTTTTTTAATCGAACATCATTTTCTTTTGGCATAAGATAATTTCTATATCATACATGTATCTAAAGTTTATGTATTTTTTTGTTACAGATATCACAGAACTGCAGATCAACAATTAATCTTGGACCAGCCGTAATCGCTGCGCACGAAAACAATATTGACTCGTTAACGCGTACATAATACAAGTGACGGAAATTTTAAATAATAATAGATTTCCACGCAGTTGAGATAAACGACAGGAGAAATACGTGAACGACAAAGCAAAAAACGAGCAATGGTCCTCATTGTCTTCAAAATGTGAAAATTACTAGAGATGGGTTCAAGAGGTAGTTTTTGAAGTCGACAATAACAATACCGATTATGCTCAAGGCGCAACCATTAATAAGCGCTTATGGAAAGTTGAAGAAATTACGTTAATTTTGTCTGTACTCTCTCTCTTCTCTCTGATCTCTCTATTTCTTTTCGTATCTCCTTCTGTATCTTTCCCTCTCTCAGTCTCTGTTTCTTTCCACCCGTCTCTCCTCTATCGATTTTCTTTGTCTACCCCCCCCCCCCCCCCCTCAGTTTTTCCGACCGCCGTCCCATTCTACTCTACTCCATTTTATTGTCAGCGTGAAAAAGTAAAAAAAAAAATTCATTACGCACCATGAAAGATCATCGGCGAAATCCCACGCGTGTTTTACACGGACTCGCGTATAAGGGAGCGATTAATGTGAGAGGAGCTGCTATGTGATGGATATAGGAGACACAAGAGGATGAACAAGTATTTTTGAAGGATTCGAGATACTCGAAACCTCCTGGAAATTTGAGTAAAAGGGAGAGACACTTGAAAATGCTGCGACACATCCTTAGTAACCTGACGAGCACCGGTGTCCCAATCGTACCGTCCACCGAGAGAATGAGCGTCCCGACGGCGGCCTCGACGATCGAGGCGAGTTTATTAAGCACTGCGAACACCGCAAGCGCCGGGACGATCGTGACCAATCCGTCCACGGCTTTAACAGGCGTCGTATTTACGGCCACGTCTAAGCCTGACCAGCACCATTACAATGCTACAGGTTATGTCGCTATGGAACACGACGAGCTTGATTACAGTAAGTACAATGACGGTAGTTTGTCTTATGGGATTATTTGAATTTAACCCTTTCGCTGATACCTTATAATATTTGTATCAGAGTTCGTTTTATTTTACGAGCTGGATTATAATTTCCGGATCAGTTATACTAGGTGATATCGATTTTGAGAACCTTTTGTGAAAGGGACACAAGGGTTAGTAATATTGAATGGAGCCAAGCATTTTTTTTTTTACTTTTGGTTCAGAATTCCTTGGGGTCGCGTTTGCCATGAGAGTCCAAAGACGTAAATCTTCGGTAAAACCGAAACGAGATTATGCGAAGAAACGAAACATACCGGGTGTATATTATCGATGCAAACTGACTTCAGTGCGGAAGTGAAACTGGGTCGGAATATACCTTCCGACCTAAACTACTATTTTCTATTTGCAAAGCTCTCTCCGTGGAAATCGGAAAGCCGGAGCCACGGCTACTTATTGGTTCCGTTTAAATTGGCTTCGGTTTAAAGGTTAAGCTCAGACCGACGCCTACACGACCGTCTAAATCCTTTCAACGGGTGTCGAAGGGATCGTGCGAATTGGACTAAATCTTTACCCTCGATCCTAGACCCCTATCACCCTTCCTTAAAGGACAAGACTGTTCTTGGCAAAGCTCTCCAGGATACGCATTCCATGGTTTTCTTATCTTGGAGCTTTCCAAATCAATGCTCCTGATAAGGATAGCTCTCGCGATGAATTGCCAGCTCTCTTATACGTATCGATAAATGTCACTTCGATTACTGTGGACAAATAAAAAAAACACGATCATACTGAATCTATGTACTTGAGTTTAAATCGACAGACTAAATTACGACGAGACAAATGATTCATCAACATCTTATCATTGTATATTTCACAGGAAGGAATAACCGTTGTAGGACGATAACATGTAACATTTTTCATTTGTATGTTGTCTCATGGGAAATTTGTTGTATGCATTATTTAATAAAAAATAGTATGCTCGTATGCGATGTAAATATAAAACGGTATATTGGTATATGATATACAAGGTGTCTCACCGAAAGTGCACACCTCGATTATTTTCATTATTAATGAAGATACGGGGATAAGTTTCACACAAAAGTTTTATGGTTTCAAGGGGGTCGATTTTTCATCAAAATGATTTTTTTTTTATATTCATTTGATTTCGGGATACTTGTGTATGTATTTTTTCAAATGTTCTTGTCTCAAAATTTTAATACCTTACAAACTAAAATCCATTTCAAATTCATTTCTCAATAACCTGGTAATGGCTGGATGAACTTTAGTCTACAAGGTCTTAAAATGTTAAGAAGAAAAAACCGCTACATTTTCTTATGCCAACAAAAACTGTTGTTCGATTAAAAAAAAAACGTGTATTTAACGTGCTGTATCTCGAAATCAAATGAATATAAATAAAGTCATTTGGATGAAAAATCGATCCGCTTGAAACCATACAACTTTTATCTCAAACTTTTTCTCGTATCATCAATAGTAACGAAAATAATCGAAGTGTGCACTTTCTGTGAGACACCCTGTATAACGTTCGCACTATAGTAGGGTATACAGTGTTTTATAGCACCATCTTATTGGCCCATAATATTCGCAATAAGCACACCATTGGCAGCATAGCAATATGGCGTAGGCTTTTGTTACCAGAGAAAATCTTGGCGTCCTTTCCGTTGTCTGATCATCTGTGGCTTACTCTATTGGCATACTAACGCCGCCTGCGGTTCGGGGTCGATACGCTGCGTTCACGGTTCAGCTAACACGTCTGACTACGAATGTCCGTTACCACTGGGAGCTCGACCGTTTCCCCGTTTTCGATGAAGTCTTCGACTCCAGGGCCTGTTTCAAAATTCTTAACCTCTTTGATTTTCGCGGTTACCGAACGGATCTGAAGGTATTTGGGCAGTCATGAAACGTATGGTTAACGCAAACGAAATATATTGAAGGGAAAGTGGGGAAATACAACTTTTGCATTCCACTATGGTCTTTACAAAAGCAGGCTATGGACCCTGCATATTTTGTTCATGTTTTTTTCAGAGAGATTAACAAGAGTATTTATTTTTTATGTATTATGCATGGATTTAGTAGGAATTCGACAGATTGACTATGATAAATATTCATACGCCTTTTATCATTTATAAACCTTCGATTCGTTCGATTAATTTTTCTTTTTTTATTTTAAAAAATTCTGAATCAGTCTCAAGTCACTGAACATTCAGCGGATAGTTTCTATTTCTATGTACATCGCTGTTGTTTGCTTTACTTTTTTTTTCTTTTTTTTTTAAAATGGCACAAGAATTTTTTTTAAATTCAACTTTTCCCTATTTTTCTCGTTTATCGGTTATCTTTTTTCGTCTGTGTGTTCGTTATACAGTGGGAGTAGCGAAATATAAGGGAAGCTTACGACGGATTGGATGACGGATTATGTTTGAAGTATAGTAATGTTACTGGATCGTAAAAGTTTCTGCAGGATAAAATAAAAATGGCCATTGAAAATCTCTTTTCGAAATTTACGATCGTGTATATAAATGGCAGGCTGAATGGATACGACGATTTTGCAAAATAATTTACA
Organism: Calameuta haemorrhoidalis; assembly: GCA_031763665.1. Classification (NCBI taxonomy): domain Eukaryota; kingdom Metazoa; phylum Arthropoda; class Insecta; order Hymenoptera; family Cephidae; genus Calameuta; species Calameuta haemorrhoidalis. The sequence goes on along the minus strand of JARPRH010000446.1, from coordinate 512,264 downwards.
ATAAATGTTCACTGTCATCGTCATTTTTTAATGTTTTGTACACGATAATTTACAATTCTGTTTGTGCTTTTTTTGTACTTCATTATTTAATATTTTTAAATTTGAATTTTGAGGTTAATTCACTTGAAGGATACTCATTAAATTGTAATTTATACTGGAGTATTCATTAACTTAGTAATTTACATGTACCGGGCGTCCATTACAGAGTGGAATTTGGAAGCTTTTCAGGATTTCCAAAATCCATTTCAGAGCAAAGCCGTAATCCTTGAACGTGAACAACTTTTAAGATCTCAGATCATTGAGGACTCGTGACACGTTTTTTGGGGGGGAAAATGGATTTTATGAAACCTTACAGCTTTCTTCTCGACGTCGGTATCACAAAGCTACGGCGATCCCTCAGGATGATAACGTTTTAGATATCTTTCGAATTATTTGCACTCTGCTTGCTTTCCTTTTACATAGTTGACCAATACCGCAGGCGATACAGTCCTTGATTACTTTCCGTCTCGTCGGTTTTTCACAACTGGAGTGATCGGACCACGTTTCGTACCAATTCTTTCCGATCGGTTTAGTCCCGCTGGTCTGCGTGCCAATGATTGCTGAAGCTGGGCAGCGGTCTTCTTAAAAGTCTTAAAAAACCAAAATTCTCATATAATGAAACTAATATTTTAACGCAATAGGAGTAAAAATATAACAAATACAAATACAAATATTTTCTATTTTTATTATTATTTTGACCTGACTATCCTTACCGATACGGGATTAGGAGCATTTTTGTTCGTCCTCTCGTTTTGATTTCTTTTTACTGTCGAATATGGTGGATTTAAATATCTTTCAGAATCGACATTCGATGGTACAAGAGTTTTCGATGTGGTTCTCACGGTTTCCGTCTTTTCGAAAATAGAAAAGAGATCCTTTCAAATGATTTTACATGAATCAGAATAATCGTTGGACTTACTGCTGTCTGTGGACCTATAAGTTTCTCTGTGAGAATTTTCTGAATTTCCATTTGCGCTTTCAGCGCAGCGTTTCTATCCATTTTCTTCAACTGGCACGCTACGCTTCGTGAAAATATGTCAAATTCGTCCTCGGCTTCTATACGTGACTTAAATTTCGCTTCGTCAGCCGACTGCTTCCGGACGGCTGACAAGTTCGGCTATTTTCAAGAAATGCAACCGCGTTACGTAATTTATCACGGGATGGGCGTTACCCATTGTAAAATCGATAATAACTGAAACTTGCTTGCGATCGATATTCGATTATATATTGGCTACTATTGAATATATAGTAAAGCAATTGGACACGTATGACATTCAATTGGACTAGACGGGAGAAACTTGCACGAAGAAGCGAAGCGGTTCGATTTAAAGAAAAGTGAAACTCAGTGCGAAGGGAAGTGACGTGTAAACCTTTTTGCATGTAGATTCAGCAGTCCACGAAACTTCCTGATCCGTAGCAGAGGAACCTTCTTTGCTGTAGCATTCGAATTTCTTATCGTATAAAATAGTCAGAGAAATGGATTTTGTTGATTCAACTGAATCACAGCATCTCAAAGTACCATGGGCCTCTTGTTTCTTTGACGTACACTGAATTATTTTGGTAGGACTCTCTTTAAGATTGCCAGCAGTAGTATTCTTTGGGACTTCCCATTCAGGCTAACGAATAATTTTTTATTTGTGATTCTCATTATAAGAATTATTGTTGCTTATTTCTCTTATAATTTCTCACACGTGTGTTTGAGCAATTTGGAGAATCCTTATCGTCGTTCCTTTTTTTATAACAACGCTGTATATTAGAGGACGATAAAATTTGTGGAATTTCCTAGGAAAAATATTTATTAAAATAATAATATTTTCAATTTTTAGATTTATTCTCAAATACGATAACATACGTGTAACTCGGCAGCTTCGTCGTAGTCCAAATATGGATATAAGAATTCATGCAATAAATGAAACCATGTACAATCCGAGTCGTAGTAACAATTCATAGTTTCTGCTTGCAAACATTTTTTCAATTCCAAAACGTACATCCGGCGTAGCTCACGAATTTTCATCATGACTTCTATAAAGCTGCATTCAAGCGGCGACATTGCATTGTGTATCGATCTGTAGGCGCAGTGCCTTGCTCTGTTATCCAAATACGACTTTGCGTCCTTCTGCCACAGGCAGGGGTACTTCCGGTACAGGGACACGAGCTTACGCAGCTTCCTGTCTGTCCACTTATCCTTGGTGCAAGCCCCCTCGATTTTCCTGTCATCACAACGGATCATCTGATGGCTGAAACTTCGGGGTCGAAACGGATTGATTCACATAGCCGATTCGAAAACACCATCCGGTTAAATTTCCTGATCTAAATGTGAAATTAAATGGAACTTAATGACCCTGAATGCATTGCGTGTTCGAACATTTAATTTTAACCTGAAAATCTGAAGTGTCGAATCTGAAGTTGACAGGGCTTAGATACTTTTTTGCTGTTGCAGTCTTCACACTGTGACAACATTTCTATGATATTTTATTCGCGTGACATTTTTTTTTGAAATTTAATCACCCTTGAGTCCACCTAACGGATTGTGATTTTTGGATTATTTATTTTTAGTCTTTTATGAAATTTATTGATTTCTATATTATTTTCAAAAGTCTTTTTCTTTTAGTTTTTATGAATTAGTTTTTTAACTTGTGCTTTTTGTTACTGGATTTAGATCATCTTCTACTTGTTCTTCAGAATTTGGTGTATCTCTTAACGGATCTAAGGGAGGGACTGTGTTCTCCGTTTTCAATTTTTCAATTGGATTTATTAATTCAGAAGAATAACGAGGTTCCTTTAGCTCATCGGAAATCCTTATTTCTTTAGAATTCACATTGGACATTGCATTATACTTTAACTGAGATGGATTATCCACTTCCTTAAATTTTGCAGTCTGCAAAGTTTCCAAGATCAATTCCTTAAGTTTTATCGCTCTCTGCCTGTCAGTCTTTTTTAGCGCAGTAGCCACTTCCGTCCCGAACCAATCATATTCTTTATTTATCTCTTCCACAACTTCTAAGCCATTTTGCGAGGCGCTAACAAATTTACTATCATTGTATAATGTTTCAGCATCCTGCAATTCGATTCTCGCCGTTTCCAGAACTTCTTGTAAACTGTCGGCATTCTCTAAAATCAAAAAAGGAAAAAAAACGTTTGAAACTTATGGAATAGAAAATAAACGAACGAAGACCAGTAAAAGCACAAAGTTAACAAAAATAAAGGAATTTTGTGTTGCAATGAAAACGACGTAATTCCAAGCAGACGCAAATGTAGCAATCTGTTCGTATAATTTAAATTATTCTTTACTTTGCTCAAAATCTAAAGACCAGCTAATTTCACGTCCTTTTCGCAATTTTGATTAAAACACTCGTACAAACCACTTCTTAGAAACTTCATACACTTTAAACATGACTCTTGGCCGCCTTTGTCAAGCTCATTCGAATAAGCAAAATAATTGTGCATGAAATGTGAAATAAGGCAGTAACTTGAAATAAATATTTCTTGAATTCCTCGCGACGTCAAATTGTAAAAATATTTCAATTTCCTTCGACGTCACTTCTGATTCGGATTCCTTTGAAGTCTCCGATTCTTGCCTCCTTCCTACGGCACCTGTAGAATCTCCTAAGGACTCTCAGAGATCCCTCCGGCGCTTGAACTCGTTAGAGATTACCACGATAGAAACCAGAGAAAGGCTTTCACCGTTCAGATCTTTCCAGCGGCTCCTTTTGTCTTCCGTTTTCCCATCCTTACGCTAAGTAAGCGATTAATTTTCATAAATTTGTCACCAGATCCTACTGGGATAAGTGTCGGATTTATTGTCCCTACGTGCAATCCTGCCATTACGAAACTTTTGATTGGATCGTGAAACAAAATTTTGTAATTACACATGTGTATCTGCTTGAAATTTTTCCCGAATTTATAACGTAATCTTTTTTTACCTGATATTTTATATATATCAAACTTACCTTTTTTAGAGAATATTGGTAGTTTAACTGGTTTAGTTGACTCTGAACAACTTTTACAAAACGATTTCGACGCATCAGAATTGCATTTAATATCGACTGGACATAATTTTATTGTTCTGTCATTCAATATAGTCGACATGTCACCTTTGATTTCATCCCCTAGACAAATGATTTTAGTCACTTCCTTGGGACGTTTTAAATTTTCCGTATCCTCATTACGAGATCTTGATACGCACACTGAATATTGTACATCTCCATTAAAGGAATCCTTTTTCTGCATAGTCCTAGATATTAAATGTTCATCCAATTCAGGACGTTGTTGACGAATGTTTGACAAGGATTTTCTAGCTGCCGAAATACAATCTTCGATAACTTTATTCATCCGAATGTTCTTTTCACGTTCCTGGCAAGGGCCACACTTGGATGGTCCTTCATTCTTACAAACGGTTCTTGACATCTCGTGATAAGGTCGCCCAGGGTCCTTTGAGCATGACCCTCTACATGATAACTGATCCTTATCAAAATTATCAACACGAATCTTATCTTTGCATCTAATGCACAGAGTACCCGGACAAGCAACGTGTCTCCTTTTCTGCAATAAAATTACGTTCGGATCAGATAGTTACTTTACGTGAAGTAGTAACTTTGAATTTGTTTCCGTTCAATTAAATTATCAGGCGACAAGTTTTCAACTTAAAGCCTCTCTTAAACGACGTACCTTCCGCTGTAATTTTGGCTCTTCATAAAATGCATTGCACTGAATACACTTTGAGTTATCAGCAGATTTTTTTTCATTATCCAAATTCGTCTCCTTCCTTTTTGTTATTTCATATACGGTGTTCATCTTTGCCAGCGGGAGAATTGTCGGTGCTCGTAAAAAAAAAATATGCCCTTTTTGTGCTCTGGGCTGATCCGACGAATTTTCTTGGAAAATCTCAGCTTTCTCTTCTTTCTCACAGCATTGACTCGCCCCTTGACTCGAGCAAGTGGTCCAGGAGTGGTTGCTGCTACCTCTTGAGCGCTAACGGGGAAAAACACGTCAGTTGTCGAGGACAGATTTCTTAGGGTTGTTACTACTAGAGTTACTTATAGGTTTGTTACTCTTGTTTAGACTATTTTTTTAAAATTAAAATTAGAAAATGTTATTTATGAAGCATGGGATTTTTCTTTTTGGAATTTATTTATTATTATTTTTGTTCTACCGGTACTTTTTTACGATTACGATTTTTTTTGTAAAAACGCATCAGTTCGCTATTGTGGATGCCGCTTTATCGTACCTCGTCCTCAAACTATACGAAGGGCATATAAATATATATAGACATTGCGAGATATAGTACGCTAATGATTTCGTGTAAAACGCTAATGAAATTTGTTACTGTGTAATTCCATCGTATATTGTAAAAGATTTCACATACATTACCAGATTAAGTGAAATAACTCACGATACTAATGTTCGAGGATCTCGCGAGTCTCTCATCAGCATCCAAATGATCGTAGAGGAAGCAATGCATAACCTCGAACCATGCGACTCGAGGTTGGCAAATCCTTCCGCTTTTGAGGTCCACATCCATTCTCCGCAATTCCGAAACGTAGATTTTCCGCAATTTCCGTAGTTGCGAAAGCACGTCGCTGACCGTCACGTG